>OX463848.1:41979123-42398809 GCA_949825065.1 Odontocerum albicorne
TATATATATATATATATATATATATATATATATATATATATATATATAATATATAAATATATATATATATATATATATATATATATATATATATATATATATATATATATATATATATATATATATATATATATATATATATATATAAATGAATATTGTATAAAAGCCTACTAAATGTCTTATGATTGAATAATTAAAAATATGGAAATTAAAAAGACATGTAGTGATGAGTGAAAAAACAGCAGTTAAAATTATTTCAATGCACAAAGAGTGTTTAATTGCAGGCACGTAATAAAAAGTATATGTGACATCACAAAATATATTTTCTTTCATTTGATCCTTACTTCTTTTCCTTTGTCTCTTTTAACCTTTCCCTTCCTGTGCTAAAAAAATCCGCCCGTTCCGGTGCTGTGTATTCAATAGTATTAGTAAAAATGAGCGATTTAAAATCGGAAAAATAAGAATATTCATAGCCAATCACTTAAATGAATTAAATTTGAAGTCAAAAGTGATAATAATTGAAATTTAATTGCTGAAAACACGAAAAAAACATCGGCCGACGTTCACAAAACGGACAAAGAGACCACTTCAAATGGATGCCCTAGAGTTACTGAGAGTTGAGACGGACTAACACTGTGTATGTGTACCTCGAAGGAAGAAACACAACTGCAAACTGAGATTCTATTTCTTACGTTCCCATATACCGAAGTAGAGAGAGTGAGACGTGAATAGCGTCGCTTCCTCACCCATAGTGGTTTTTTAGAATGAATATACCTACATCACACACTGGCACACGTTTGATTGTATTGGTGAATTTGTATTCCCTATTTTCACAAAATATCTCTGATGTGGCCGATAAGTGTTAATTATTATTAATATTATTTTTTTCATTCAATGCGTAAATGTATTACGGAGGAATACCTAAAATCTGAACCCGCTGTTTATTATATTTATAGAGATATTAAAGTTTTTAAAAACAATGTGTACTAGTTACACATCACAGGGTGGGAAGGGTTAAAGTGATCTGAACAAACGGTTCATTCTCTATGGATCACTGAAATTTTCGTGGAAGTGAAAGAAGACGCCTCAAAAATAACAGAATAGATGAGACACAGATATCTGAAAACACAACGCTTGATGGAGATGTGAATGATAAGTGCAGGGAGTTGTGGCCGCCTCTAGCATTGGTTACCTATGTGTACTACACACATTACATACCGTTGCTACCAATGTGTGTCCTGTATAGGGAAGTACTTGGCAGACAGAAGGTAGAAGCCATAGAAAAATATAAGGATTGTGTCTTCGAATTGTAGAACTTGTATACATATGGTGGCTGATGACTGGGAGTAGATAACTCTGGATAGTGGAAGGTGGAGCCGTGTTTGTTCTCTGACTGATGATGCTGTAATTGCCAGATGAGAACGGAACTATGCAGCAGAATGAACGGACAACTCAGTGATTATTCAAGTATGATAACCGCAGCAGAATATGTGCTTAAGGATTTGAATTATTCTCTGACAAGATGTCTCGTGACAGACAGGGAGAAGTTTTATAAATCTGTTAATTGGTAATGTGAGCCTCAGCTTCTAGGCTGATGTGTTAAGTAAGATGTTTTGACAGATCAAATCTTAAATTCCAATAGCAAGGAGGTTGACCTTTAAATATAATCAGATGATTACATTGAAAAACATGTTTGACATTTTGCAGATTTTTGCAAAAGACATGTGCAAGTGATATTTAGAATACAGGTAACCCCCGTTCATCGCGACCCCGGTGAGTGAGAATTCGTTATAACGCGATATTTTGAACAATACTTGTCCGGCTTCGACACATTCCAGGAATCCTCATAATGTGTAGTTGCACGAGCGAGCTATCTTTCTTTTTCGTTCACTCACATAATACACATGTACATATATACGTAAATTCACGAGTGCGAGTGAGACAAAATATGTAGCTATCAGAAACATCGACGAAGCGTGGAATGAAGTGACCCAATATTGTATGAAGAGCGTTTGGAAAAGGTTGTTCAGAGAAATTGATGATCAAATGAATTACGAAAATGATATTCAAAATATCGTCGAAGATATTAAGTGTTAAAATAATGGAAAAGACCCTTTCTCTTCACAATCAGTGCATGCAGTTGTTGAAGAAAATGACGAAGATTATGAGCGAGTGAGTGCTGTAAAGCGTGGTTGTAATGGATTATTTGACGGTTATAGACAAATTTTACACAATAAACGTCGAGAGGCCAAAAAAGGAATTCTAGATTCTATTTTGCAAAGCGGAAAAAACAAAATAATGAATTATATTTTATATGACATTGTTATTTAATGTTTATTTTAAAAATAAAACGTTTTTTAGAATCTTAAAATGATTTTTTTTAAATCCCCCGTTGATCGCGGAATTTCGCTTATCGTGGCCCTGTCCGGAACGTATCTCCCGCGATCAACGGGGTTTACCTGTATAAGGGAGTGAACTTAATTACTTATTGTAAAAATAAACAAGTACAGAAAATATAAATAAACTTTACTTAGACTTGTACTCTGGACCTTGCCAAGGTTTTCAACTATCCTCAGTTGCTATCAGGAAGAGAGGATGCAAAGGTTAATTGTAAATGAGAGTATTGTTTGATAAAATTTTGCAGTTTGCCACATATAAATTAAAATAAGATTTAAAATGTCACAATACATAAATAGAAAATTGATAAACTTCCGCTCAGATTTTGTTTTTAAGCAAGGAAATTTTGTACACATTGAAAGTTATTTACTTTATTTTCGTAGATATAGAACTGAAAGTTGATGTGTTGAGTAAGATGAAGCAGAGCACTCTGAGATAGTTTGGACACGTGGAATGAATTAATGAGGATAGACTAACTGTATTGGACGTGTGCGGTCACCCTTGTGATTATGTGTAATCCTTGACTCTTGATATGTGTGTTATATTTTTATATTTCCTTGATATGATGTTGAAACCCTTGTATATGTATAAATTCCATAACAATGTTGTATGTATAAATTGATGTAAATTGATGTTTCCAAAATAGCATACCGTGATTTTATAGTTAAAAAAAAGTACTCCAATATAAGGTAATAAATAAGGCTTTTATAATTTTAAAAAGTATACTAAATACAGCATAATAGTTTTTTATAGTAATAAAAGAAAAGCATATCGGGATTTTATAATAATAAAAAGGAAACTAAAGCAACTTCATTAATTGTGAAAAAAGGGCAACTAAAAAATCTTATTTTTACATTTAATAAATACTTTCATGCTTTATGTCAATATTCCATAACATATTGATGAAACATGTTTATTACAATACAAAAATAACATAAATAACCGCATAATTCCATTCAACGTTTTTCTTTTTTCATTTGTTTTTTTTTAGTCTACCCAGTTATCCATTTACCAAGCATTCAAAAACCGCAATCATAAAAATAATGTATTTCTTTCGATTTAAAATTCTCAGCGCAAATCGAAAATTACAAACCTTGTATCAGAAGTCGGGATTATAGTTTCTAAATCGGAACATTCTCACCGAAAATCGGACGCCTGGCAACCCTAATTTTACAAACTTCGTTTTTTTTTTATTTATTATTTTCAAACCAATAAATTTATGTAATGATATTCTATTTGCAATATGTATGCAAATGATATTCTGTTTTTTTTTTATAAATCTCATTACCTTTATAAGTGTGCAGTTTCTGAGAAAACAAAATGGGACAAAAAGTATTATTAAAAGGCATAACTATTTTCGTAGTTTTCTAGTTTTAATAAGTTCCTTTTCATGGCATTTCATCTCACAGCCCTAATCTAATATATGCATTTTGGATATAACTAAAAATGAATGCATGTTTTTTTCATTTAAATTGAAAGAAAAAAAAATAATGGACGCTACTTGTTCTGTTTGACTGTTACATTGCTGTTAGCGTTTTTTGAGTGTAACCATTTTTATAAGTTAAGTAGATTTGGTTTTCTATTTAATTTATTTTTATCAAATCTCAAATTATATACTTTCTCAACTTTTTCATTAAAATTAATAATTATCCCCCTTTCCTTTAATTTTAACGGCATGGGAGATATCTTCTTTGGAGTTATTTTACTTTACAAAATATAAAATTTTAAGTCTTCTTAAGTTGTGCTCCTTAAGGCTGAATCCCCGCGGATAGGTTGTAAATGTATCCTAAAGTCATCCCCCTTTTTGTATAAAGAGAAAAACATTTATCGGCATGCTTTTATAACATACGTACTCACAAATCTTGCTGTGGGTTTTACCCTGAAACATACCATATTACTATATAATGCCATTTCCCTTGGAGTAATCTTAGTTATTAAAAAATATTAGGAAAAAATACGCTAGAAAAGAGAATAGAACGCTAGACATTCCTGTCTTGGCACACATCCTTCACCTTTTCTAGATTCATAAAACCCTTACTATAAGACTTTCTACATATAATTCGCTTGATTCAACCATACTATGGTCTATTTCGAGCTTTGTCTGCTTCTATCTCACAGTGCTCTTTATGTTCCATATTATATCATACATTGTTACCCTATGTATTCTTCTTTGTGCACGTACTTTTACATTTATTCGGCTCCTTTCAGTCTTTTTTCAACGTCCACTCTTCACTCCTATACGAATATATTAAAGTTGGTACTAAAATTATTTTGTGGACTATCATATTAGCAGATTTTAATAGTATCCGATTCAAGTATACATGTTTTAGTACCCTCATTGCATTTGTTTCCTATCCGTACACGCAATTTAATATTTCTTTTAACTCTTCTATCAGGTGAGAAAATACTATAAAAATAGTATAATTTCTTAATTTGTTCTAATCTTTTATTTTTCCACCATACATCGCATTAACTCTTTTTTTCAATCTCAGATCTTTTACAATATACAAATGTATTTTTTAAAAAAAAATCCTTCATTTGAAGCTTCACTTTAGTATTAAAAATAAGTTAAGAAAATAAAAATTAATAAATCATTTTTCAAGTTAAAATATTCTCGTTCTGATCCCAGGCATAAACAACTGCTATCTCTGTCGACTGGAAACTTTGCCCCCTATATAAGTGGACTTTGTACCTGTCAACCAGCGCAGCAGAAGTTTGCGATACATACAGAACAAATTTGGTGCGATATTCATCTCACCGTTTATAATTTAGTCTCAATTCAGTTCTGGACATCTAACAGATATATTTGCTACATAAAAATGATCGCCAACACTGGGTAAATATTTAATTTATCGTTTATTGCTTTTCCTGTTATGTGTCAAGATTGTAGGTCAGTGACTTCGAACTTGTAATACTTTTCAATACGAAACACTTATTTACATTTTATTACAAAATTTATACCTTGAAATATTTCCTTAATGTTGTTATTATATCGGCGAATGTAATTACTGCAAAAAAACACGTATTTTTAGTCCTAAATTCAAGGAAATCAGTCATATGAATCAAATGTCAAATCACTTACGTCTCCAATTCTTTTAAACAAGTCTCAAATACAGTTAGTTGCATTCCTTTTCTCTTTTAAACATAGAATTCGTGAATTTTTATTATATAATCTATTTTTTTCTTTAAAGAATCTATAAAAGGTCATATACTATTATTAAAATTATTGTTTGACGTAATATTTCTAAAATTAATAAAATTAGAAACTTTTAATGCAACATAACCTCATACCTGTAAAATAAATTTTCGCTTGCAAAATACAGGGTTTTTAAATAGATCGTATACTAGTTAATTTACTTAGGACTCGCATATCATCTTGTCATCTCCCTGATAGGATAGGCAGAGAGGACAGAGCTCATGTGCAAGAAAGCATGCACTTTTTTTCTTGCACATCTATTGACTGTGGTTTTGAAGTTCAATCCTAGACTTAGATAGAACTTCCGGGACCTCATAGAACTGCTTTCTTTGTAGATGCTAGCTACGCCTGGTCGTGAACAAGTTGTCTTTCTCAAACAATACTTTTCCAAAGTATTGTTTGTGCTCCCTGATGAGGGGAAAGCCTTGAACCCGGTATGGTTATACCGTTACAAACAGTGGAATAAACAGTGTTTGATGAAACAAATTACAATATTCTTCCAAAGGTTTCAGGTTTTGCTTGCTATTCCCAATGTAGGTTGAATGCCAAGATATATCTTGTGCAGCTGCCCTCAAATGGAAGCTTAGGGCATCCTTGGTTATTTACAACACAGACGTGATATTCAAATGAATATTATTTGTTTTGTTATTTTTTTATTTCATATATTAAAAATATTTTTATGTTTGCTAGAGTTCAACGCATAAGTGAACTTAAAGAAACACCACCTTCCTTTTTCTCTATAGTGCAATTCACTTACAATTGGTTGGATGCAATTTTTCTATATTGTTTCTTTTGATATAGTTTCGTGTATAACATATTACAGTATTACAAGAGACATAAATATGTAAAAAAAAAAACGATGTTTTTTTTAATTGAATCAATTCTTTAATATTTTTTTCCAGAAAACTCGTTGGTAAGACCCTGTTCATTACTGGAGCATCCAGGGGCATTGGAAAGGCCATTGCCTTAAAAGCAGCTAAGGATGGAGCTAATATTGTCATTGCAGCAAAGACCGCAGAAGCACACCCTAAATTGCCTGGAACTATCTATACAGCAGCTGCTGAAAGTAAGCATTTAGTCCATTTATTTTTTTATTATTTAATTTCACCGATAGTTTTTTTAATGGTATTGACGGGAATTACATCAATTGCTGTTGTCCAACCCAATTAATGAATGTATGATGTTGCTCCATAGTATGCGATATGTATTATAAGAAACCTATTGAATTGAATCATTCTTTCTTTTTATACCAGTAGTAGGCCAACCTTTTTGGAGCATGTACCAAAATCACCATTGGATTAAAGCTCGCGGGCCGCACTTGTATTTTTTAAACATTAATATGTATATCAAAATTTGAATGCCTGAAAATGAGACAAAATGCTCCAAATGGTATTCCTAAGTCCAGTGGTTCACTACCTTAGTTACCACCACCTCTTTATTACAATAAATAATAATTATTATTTCTTCAATTAACTGCATAAATATGAAATTAACCTTTCCTTCCCTGTGTTGGGTATCTTCTACACGTTGCTTCTAATAACCATCAATATCTCTATAAATATAATAAATACAAGGTTAAGATTTTAGGTATTCCTCCATAATATATTTACGCATTGATTTCAAAAATAATATTAATAATAATCAGAATTTATTGACTACATCGAGGTGTTTTGTAAAGATCGAAAACAAATTCGCATTTAAACGCTGCGAGTGCCTCGTCTTGACGATAGGTGAATAGTATGCGGGAAGCGCGACACTATATTCGCATCTCACTCTTGCATACTAGATTGAATTGCGAGAACCTGAATTGTCTCAACGTCACAAGCAAAGGCGTAAGCGCTGGGGTATGCGACTGACGTTCCGCGCCACTAGTAGCTTCTAAGCTTGCAAATAGGTTAGACGTACGCCCGTTCCGTGAGCGTTTTTTAATGTTTTTAGATGGTTTTTTAATGTTTTCAGCAAATAAATCTCAATTATTATAATTTTTAACTTCAATTATAATTAATTAAGGGGATTATCTATGAATGTTCTTATTTTTCCGATTTAAAATCGCAAATTTTTGATTGCGTACTCACTACCCAACACCGGAGCACGCGTATTATTTTTATCACCGTAAGGGAAGGGTTAAATATCTATTTTTAAAAGAATGTTATTTTGACTATACTGAATTTTTCTTAGCAGCATTCATAATTGCATTTTCAGTATCGCATAGTTGTTACATCAGTGCTATAAGGATAGATGAAACTAAAAAATTTTACAATCATAACTTCCAAAAACGAAATCTTATCAGGTGGCATAATTCCATTTTCCTTATCATCTTCTTCATTCTCCAAGTTAAGATTGCATTAGACATACTGGTGGATGACTGTAAATTTTTTTTCTTTGACTGCAATTTTCAATAATGTCTTTTTCAATTTTGAAATCATTAAGTTACAATATTATTTTGATCAACGTAGTCGTCATAATTTACACCTGTATCAGCAACATTGAATACAACCAACGTTCCCCTTAATTTTTTCATTGTGTGTGCGGCCCATCAATTTATATGTGCAAGAAAAAAAGAGGGAAGTGCGCATATATATGCATAGATAAAATGAAGTAGTCAACATAATGTGCCACGAAATCATAAATTACATTTTTCAAATATGTAGGTTATACTAGTATATAAAAAAAATATTTTTTCTTACCCGATAATGTTCCTTCCTTTTGGAGTCCAGTAGGTTAATAATTGGTGATACTTTGGTACTAGTTAACAATGGTTATTTATTCTTTATTGTGTAGCTACTGTTACATTATAATATCATTATCCTTGATAAATAATCTGAATATATAATAAATAAAAATCATGGTCACCCTTCTACACTATTCTTTCCTTACGGCGTGTGGACTCTATATGGTGTTTCCATGTTCCGCACACATCTCAAGGAAAGGAACCTGAGAACCCATCATAAAATATCAAATAAAATATATAATTGCGTAAAACAAAATATACTATAGTTACAAGTTCCTTTCTTTGAGATGTGTGCGGACAATTTTTAATAGATGTGCGGCCACACACGCGCACACCTTAGACCAGTGTTTCCCAACGTTTTTTGTGCTATGCCCCACCTAAGCCTTTCTAAAATTCCTATGCCCCCCCTACGTAACGGTGACGTGACAAAGCGATCAAAATACGACTAAACTCTGAATGAGTCAATTTTCAAATTGCCCCCCGTAAAAATCAAATTGCCACCCTGTGGGGCGTGGGCCCCACGTTGGAAAACACTACCTTAGAGGGAACGTTGAACACAACATATTTCTTACTTTATTTTTCAATTCCATCTCGGCTGTTCTCTGTTTGTTCAAGTCACCTGGATTCTTCATCGCTACGTTTAAGAATTAAGGCATTCTTCCGACACTTCATTTTTTTTTTGATTCTTTGACTGACCATCAAGCTGCACAAATCGTATCACATGCTTCTTTAACTCTTACAGGCTTAGTGGTCCACGTTATGTACCACCTTTTTTTGACGCAGTACTGCACAATGGTACACGCAATGCACCACTTATTAAACCTCTCTCTATTGCTGCACGAACGCTCAGATTATGTACCACTTCGTATAATATAATACTTATAACTCATATCCGCACAGCTGCAGGTCTGGTCCTGTTCAAATTCATTTAGCTTCTAATATTATTGACAGTTAGTTGTTCTTGGTGTGCCGACTTGTGCGTATAAAAGAAAAAGTTGTATATTTTTGTTAAATTTAAAAAAAAAATAGTTGTGTTGTGATAAAATTTACTTCAGTAATTGTTGTAAATTTATATTTAGGTTAAAAATTTATTTTACTCGGATGTATTTCGGCATTATTTGGTGGTACATTAGAAGTACCAGTGGAAATATGGACTAGTGGTACATAAGTTGTACCACCTCACCGGGAGTTCCTTGACCTACCGAGGAAGTGGAAATATGTTAATTTAGCATTTGTATGTATCATTTTTCAAACACATTAAAAAAAATAATGAGAGACTTGATTTTTTATTTTTTGTGCAGCCTGAGTAAAAATAAGTAAAGTTTACCTGTGCCTATAAGGGTTAACATATGTTTTTTACTATCCTCCAAAACGTAATGCATTATTATTTTGCATATAATTCCAAGATCCAAAGGTAACAGAAATTTGGAGATAAATAATTCAATTTTAACACATTCTAGCTCGCATGTAAAATGAGGGGCTGAACAATCATCAATTTAAATAAGACTTTTTGTTTTGTCTTTTCATTTGAGCGTCCAAATTCATAAGCCATTAGTTAATTATTGCTTGTGTTATCCAAGCCCATTGGTTTGGATCGTCTCAGCGACTTTTTTCACCCAAGAAATGTTCATTTTAACCCTACAATGTACAATTTTTTTTATTTCAAAAATAAAAATATATTTGTGCATTAAATATATACTGGAACATGAAAAATACAATAAAACTTTATTTTTTTGTTTTTATATATTTATATTTAAAAAAAAAAAGAGTATGGTTCATATATGAATCACTGCGCATTTGTTAATTAATTGTATGATATAATGATATAAATGAAATTATATATTTTACCTCACTTATTTTACACATATGTACTAAAGAATAAAAGAAAAAAAAATAAGATTACCTTGATCACCAAATAAAGTATTTGATTTCAAACTGGAACAAATCACAAAAGTCATCTACGCGCAACAAGTCAAACTTCAACTGCCAAATTGACCGGTAAAACAGTTTTCTATTAAACCTATGCGGTTTTAAAGCATGGAGATTATTGTATCATATAAGTAACAGCGCGTGAGTCGTTGTTTATACCACTCAACATAAAAATATTTAGAAAAACTTTGGTTGATTCACATGTGCATCATTGCGCACTGTAGGATTTATGCAATTTTAATTTCGTTAAAACGGGATTTATTTAAACATTATTTTATGCTAAGAAAAAATATTCATTATTCTGAAAATTTTGTGATTTCGGTATTTGTTATAAGATTTGACCTGTATCGTCTCATTGGGAGACTCTGGGGGTCATTTACACAGCCTGTCGGAAGAATCTCTCTATCTTGGCTTGTGTTGAAATGCAAGGAAGGTTGAGCTGGTTGCAGTGTCTTATGTCTTTATAGAGTGTTTGATAAAATAAATTACCTTAATGAAATAAAGTTTGATAAAATAATAAAACCAAGTGTATGACATTCTCCAAAGACTCACTAGAGTGCAGAATTTCAGTACGTGACGAGCCAATTGAACAAGCAACCCAGTTCAGATATCTTGGCAGTGAACTGCTCAGCTCTCATGACCTCCCCAGAGAAGTAAGGCCTCAGGTAGATAAAGCTGCAGTTGCGGCGGGCTGCCTGAGAGATGTCATATGGAGGAATAAAGATATGAGACTGGATAGCATTTATAAGACCTGTGTGCGACCTATCCTCACATATGGCATCGAAGCAAGGGCGGACACTGTCAGGACAAAAAGTATGCTAAGGACAACGGAAATGAGAACTCTGCGCGCTATTGCTGGGAAGACTTTGCGTGATCGTGTAAGGAACACCACAATCCGAGAGGTTTGTGAGGTCCAAGATGTGGTCAGATGGGGACGACAGCATCGACGATACTAGTACCAACATGTACAGAGAATGAATTCCACAAGAATTCCATACATAGCTCTGCATGGGGTACCAGATGGACGGCGTCCGCCAGGGAGCTCCCGAAACGATGGAGAGATAGCTGGAGCTCAGTCTCACAGGACAATCCTGCAGTAACAGACTCTTGAGAGTCTACAGAAAGTTTAAGAAGAAGAAGAAGAATCTTAGATAAAAACACTTCACATATAATACGAGTCATTATTCATTTTATTTTTCAAGATAATTTATCACACTATGCACCTTATCCTGATTGGCTTTAATAATTATAAATAATGCAAAATATTCACCAGTTAGGATGACTAAACAAAAATATAATGAAATTTGATCCCTACTCTGGGAATTACGGTTTATCTTCTTATAGATAAATTATCTTCTTATAGATAAATCATTCTATGATAACTTGAATTGTTATTTTATGCAATACGATGTGCTGAAATTATTGTCAAAAGATAATTATTTTTTCTACCAATTAATCAGTTATAATCAAAGTTTAAAATGACACTCCACCTTTAGGATATTGTTTATTTAAGTTCGCTAAAATGTTTCTTGTAATTCACGCTTTATTGAAAAAAAAAAATCAAATTTTAATAATTCATAATTGTACATTTTGCTTACAAATAGAGGGGGTAAAATAATAATACACAATTTTAATCTATTATATATATATTGACCATCATTTTCTATAACCATTCTCCATCTGCCAACCACTTTTTTGAATCCCAGATTCGAAAAACTTTCTTTATTTTGAAGCAATAAATGTTTCTGTCGTTTTTAAAGGCTTTTATGGAGAATATGGTGGATGAGGTAGGAGCTCCTGAGAAATTTCTAAAGTGTGTGTGGGTGAGCATAACCCCTGGTTAAAATGTAATTTTTTTCGAATTACAAGGCCAGCTGTTCACCATACACATCCGTTATGATTGTTAGCTCATAAGTCAACAATTAATAACAGATAATACCTTTCATATCCCATCAAATGCATAGCATTATCTTTTTAGATCTTTGTGTAGGAATTTGAGGTTGATTGGCTCCTAACTACTGTTTTTCACATTGGGTTTTGACTTTGTTTATATAATTATATAAACATTTCAAAAAACATTTTTTTTAATTTATTTTACACATGACAAGAAATACACATATGTTAATTTGCGAAAAAACAACAGGTAATTTAATTTCGACACACAATTCTAATAGATCTGAGTTTGTTGCCTTTCATTTATTTCTTTCTTTACAAGACAAACAGTTAACCCTTCCCTTACGGTGATAAAATTGAAACGCGCGCTCCGGTGTTGTGTAGTGAGCACGCGATAAAAAATTAGCGATTTTAAATAGGAAAAATAAGAACATTCATAGATAATCCCCTTAATTAATTATAATTGAAGTTAAAAATTATAATAATTGAGATTTATTTGCTGAAAACATTAAAAAACCATCTGGCAACGCTCACGGAACGGGCGTACGTCTAATCTATTTGCAAACCCAGAAGCAACTGCGGCGCGGAGCGGTATAGTGGCTTACCCCGGCGTGGCTCACGCTTGCTACGATTGAAACAATTGAGCTCCTCGCAATTCAGTGGAGTATGCAAGAGTGAGATGCGAATATAGTGTCGCGCTTCCCGCATACTCTTCACCTATCGTCAAGACACAAGGTCGAGGCATTCACAGCGTTTAAATGCGAATTTGTTTCCGATCTTCACAAAATACCCACGATATAGTCGATAAACTCTGATTATTATTAATATTATTTTTTAAATCAATGCGTAAATATATTATGGAGGAATACCTAAAATCTTAACCTTGTATTTATTATATTTATAGAGATATTGATGGTTATTAGAAGCAACGTGTAGAAGATACCCAACACAGGGAAGGAAAGGTTAAATGGAGAAGTGGACTCATATTATAGGCCAGACCATACATACTTGCATGTATGTATGGTCTAGGTTTTAATATGAGCCCATTACAGGCCAGTCAATGGACAATAATATCACTCAGTGCCTATCATATGACAGATTTTATCTACAATGGGTACATTAGAGCTTAATTACACTACTTGATAAATATTACATTGAAATGTATGTCTCCTTAGAGCAGGGATGCTCAAACTGTCGATCGCGGGAGGTTTTTAAGTCGATCAATTACATATTATATTTTTGTCATTTCTGACATTCAATTTATAAAAGGTACACTAAATATTTTTTAACAATTATTTTAACGTAATATTTGTTAATATAGTAACGAACATTAAATATTAAATTATCATCTATCTGATAGATTTAACATTTAAAAGATGTTATTTGGGTTGTAATGGCTCTATCTCGTCCAGTTACCAAACGCGTCTCAACTTTCCGCGACACAAACATCAAGGAGGTCGAAAGCAGTGACGTCAGAAAGAGGCCGCGTGCGAACTTCTCGCTGTCAGACCTGTCCATATATAAAAAATCTCGATATACACTGTCGATCAGCTGTTCATAGGACTTCTGTTCCGTGGGTGCCGCTCGGGCTGTTTCCCCTTCCATACCGCCTACATTATGCTTGTCATAACTGGCATAACTGGTCGAAAGTTGGATTAGTACTGCCAATTACGTTGTGCACTAAGCACCCGTCTTTTTTACCTAATCGATCGTTTGTCGCCTAATGCTTTTATGATAGATCGCCGATGGTTAAAGTTATTCATAAATAAATTAAACATTACTTTGTAAAATATTTAAGACTGGCTTAGATCATATGCAAACTTTAATTTCAACTAATATTTTTTAGTCACGGAAGTATTCATTTTATTTTTCAGTCGAGGCAGCAGGCGGCAAGGCTCTGCCATGCATCGTGGACATAAGAGAAGAGAAGCAGATTCAAGACGCTATCGATAAAGCTGTCAGTAAGGTGAGATATATTTTTGCTATTCACAATATAAAATTGACATGTATGTATTACTTTTAGTTAAGGAGTTAACGCTGTGGAGGTTTAAAGACATTGTAAATGAATATTTAACAATTTAAGCTATCATCCGTATAAAGGTCTATCGTCATTGAAATATACCCTTCTACGGGTGATAGCTTCAATTAATTACGAGGGTCATCTAGAAAGTAAGGTTACAAGGGCTCCTGAGGCCGGGGGAAATTTTTTATTTCGAAGTTGGCGTACTTGGCGTGTAGGGGGGATCCTAACGGTCAGTTTGTTTGGTCCCGCGTGTTTTTCGGCCATTTTGTTCAGTCACAGTAAATTATTCCGATGGAGAAGTCGTCGCGCGCTCCCGTCACCTCGTCCGTGCGAGATCCGCGCGGTCATCCGTTTTTTGACTTTGCAGAACAATACCGCCGCGAATATCCATCGGAAACTCGTGGAAGTTTATGGTAGTGATGTGATGAGTCGACAACATGTCACGAAGTGGGTGAGGTTGTTCAGAGAAGGCTGTACTGATACAACGAGGCAAGGCAGTGATTTCTGATGAACTTGTGCAAAAAATTGAAGAACAAGTGCGAAATGACCACCATGTGACGCTTGACGACCTTCACGAAGAATTTCCTGACATTTCTCGAAGTCTCCATGGTGATATTGTGTTGGAAAAACTTGGTTACAAGAAGTTGTGTGCGAGATGGGTGCCCAAAATGCTCACACCGGAGCACCGTCAAAATCGCATGACTGCCGCTTGTGAATTTTCGGATCGTTTTGCACAGGAGGGAGAAGCTTTTCTGGACTCTATCGTGACGGGGGATGAGACGTGGGTGTGTCACTACACCCCGACAATTTTCCAACGATCAGGAGGTCGAGGAAGCTGTGAAGAAGTGGCTGAAAGAGCTGGCGGCGGAGGTCTATGACACTGGCATACAAAAGCTGGTACCCCGACTACAGAAATGTCTCGATCCTGACAGCGATTACGTTGAAAAATAGTTTAATATATTTGTGAAGTACCTATGCTGTGAATTTCAATTAAATACAAGCATTTTTCGATCCTACATAAATGTTGTAACCTTACTTTCTGGATGACACTCGTACTTTGTTATTCCACTAATTACATCAATCTCCACTACACATGTTTCTACTTCCTATCGCGAGGATTTCTAACTAGAATATTCCCGGTTTGTTATGAGAACAGTGCTTATATCAGAATGGTGTCATGTTGCTATGAACCCCCTACATCAAAAGTGAGTGTGGTCTATTGACGAAAAGATTTCAATTTTGAATCATATTTCTTATTGATTCAACAAAATTAATGCAAAATGTTTAAAAGGTGTAAAGCCATTTTGCATTCTTTGATTATGTATTATATTTTTTGTTTTCACTTATGGTTTTATGTATTTAATATAAAAAGGCCCCTTGTCACAGGTTTTTGTGGCAAGGTTGGCCGTAACAACCTGTGACAAGGCCTTGGTTTACTTGGAAGGCCCTAAATAGACTCCAAGTCAAAAGTGAGTTAACCACTTAATGCCCTTGAACGAGACCTTTTCGTGCGCCAAATGCGTTCCAATTTCCGCTATCCTAGTCACGCTCGCTAGTCACGCTCGCTAGTCACGCTCGCTTGTCTCGACTTGCAGTGTTCTAATATTAGCTAACACATGTAACACTCGCCAGTCGTTCGCGTTTTATTTATTCATTGTAAATTTGCCTGCAGTTGTGAGTGGTTGTATGTTTTGTTGCTTATTTCGTATTTACGATATTGTGTTCGTATTTACGTAGGTCTATGTTTAACGCCATGCTTTCAAATCTACCATACCAAAATGAATTTTTATTTTTCTTCATTTTTTAAAATTGTTATGTTTCAATTGAAAAGTGTATAAACTTAAAATAAAACACAAAAAAATACTTGATGTTTTTTGAAACCCTCTTTGTAAAAAAACCCTAGCATTAAAGTGGTTACCGTATTTTACGAACTATAAGACACACCTTAATTTTTAGGCAATTTTAAAAAAAAAATAACATTTTTACCTTTTTTATTATTAGATTGCAAAGCATGCTAAGTCCATGACGCTTCATAAACCTGTAGCACCAACCAACTCCACCCTTAAAGTCTGTCAAGTTCCACTGTTAAGTAGCGCTAGCTTACGAGCATGTATTTGAATAATTTTTGTATTAATTCCAATGCCATTTTGACGGTGTCCTTGAATCCATTTCAATACGTCATATAGTTTTGGCCATTTTGCATTCAGTCCTCCATTTGCACATTTAGTCTTCCTCATTTTTTTCAATTCTTTACTAGCCCACCAATCGCGAATAGTTTTTTCTGTTGGTGGAGGGCGGAAATGCCGCTCGGCTGCTCTGTTTCCATGTTCTTCTGCATATGCTATTATTTTCAATTTATAGCCCGCATCACATGAATACCTTTTATTTTTTCCCATTGCGAAACTATTGTACTGTTACCGATAACACAAATCACTTTCAATTCAAGTTCACTGGCACCGTAGACTGCAATGTCGCATCATAGGCTAGACAATGTTCTGGGTTTGTGATGGCGGGGCGGGAGGGAGACAGTGTTAGCAAGCTTGTGAATCCCCGCAACTCATTTTCGTCGCATCGGTGCACTGCTGCTGCCAGTTGAATCCAATGTTGCCAGATAGAGATAGGTTTCCCGCGGCATCGAATATATGGCCATTTTTAAGACTGGCGGGAATTTTATATCAAACGCTGGACATTTTTATATTAATTTCGAGTATAAGACGCACCTGAATTTTAGAGGTAATTTTTTGAAGAAAAAAGTGCGTCTTATAGTCCGTAAAATACAGTAATTAATATATTTATGTAAATATTTTTTTATTAACACTTGCCTTACTGTGCTAAAAAATTCCGTCAGTCACGATGCTGGACGCTAAGAGTACAGTGAAAAATGTATGTCTTAAATTAAAATTATGCAAAATCTGCTAGGTTATTTTTTGTAATTAGCTATAAAAATAATTTTATTATGTATTAAAATGTCAAATAATCAAATAAAATATAAGTCCTGGCCATTCGCTATCCATCACAGGGTGGCAAGTGTTAATTCAACAAAATGTTTAAAAGGTGTGAAACCTTATGCATTCTTTAATCATTTCTTACTTTTTTTGTTTTGACTTACGTCTTTGTGTATTTAATATAAATAGGCCTTGTCACAGGTTGTTATGGCAAGGTTGGCCGTAACAACCTGTGACAAGGCCTTGGTTTACTTGAAGGGCCTTAAATAGACTCCTAGCATTATTTATTAGACAAGCAAGCTGAACATGTGAAGATGGAATTTCTTGAATGAAAGCAGCATTTAATGTGATTTTGAGGCTATACAGGAATCACAACACATGCTAACTTGCCCGAACGAGGCATGTAATAGTGATCTAGACTCTGCTGGAAATACGTGGCATGATCAACTATTGATGATCAGGATACAAAAATAATGTTTGCTTAAATTTTAAATTTTTTTCCAGTTTGGTGGAATCGACATTGTGGTGAACAATGCATCAGCCATCGCTCTGGTTGGCACGGCTGACCTAGATATGAAGAGATATGACCTCATGCACAACATCAACACCAGGGGGACTTACCTGGTGTAAGTCATTCTTTAATTTTATTGATCATTCTTATACATTCGAAGTTTTCAGTGAAAGTAGTGGCAACTTGGTAGGTTATTTGAACTCCGATCCTTAAGCCGCCTTGTAAGTATCACATCGATCAATAAGTCGAGGGACTAACTACTAAAACATCATTTGTTTGCCAAAATTCTTCTTTATTCATCAACATAGTCTCCTTCAAGAGCGGTACATTCATTCCAATGCTTTCCTAACTTTTCTATGCCAGCCGTGTAGAACGATTTATCTTTAGTTTCAAAATAGGCGTTAGTTTCGGCAATCACTTCTTCATTGAAGCCAAATGTCTTTCCCTACAGCATCTTTTTGAGGTCTGCGAACAGCCAATAGTCGCTGGGGGCTAAATCTGGAGAATATGGTGGGTGCGGAAGCAATTCGAAGTTCAACTCATGCAATTTGGCCATCATTACCATCGACTTGTGATACGGTGCATTGTCCTGATGAAAGAGAACTTTTTTCTTCTTCATATGGGGCCATTTTTTTGCAATTTTTGCCTTCAAACGCTCCAATAACGCTATGTAATATTCGCTATTGATGGTTTTTCCCTTTTCAAGGTGATCGATGAATATTATACCATGCGCATCCCAAAATACGGAGGCCATAACCTTCCCGGCCAACTGTTTTTGGTGGCTTCGGATGACTTTCACCGGCTGCTCTCCACTCAGCTGACTGCCGATTTGATTCCGGAGTATAGTGGTGGATCCAAGTTTCATCCATTGTCACATACCGATGTAAAAATTCCTGTTTATTTCCCGTAAACAGTGCCAAACAGCGCTCTGAATCATCGATGCGTTGTTGTTTCTGTTCCATTGTGAGCAAATGCGGTACCCATTTAGAAAAAAGCTTTTTCATGACCAAATGTTCATGCAAAATAGTGTAAACACTGCCAAATAATATCTTCAGGATGTCAGCTATCTCACGCAACAACTTTACTTTGCGATTTTCCATCACGATTTTAGGGGTTTTTATGTTTTCTGGTGTAACAGCCTCATTTGGACGACCAGAGCGTTCAGCATCATTTGTGTCTGTACGACCGCATTTGAAATCAGCATACCACCGACAAATGGTTGCTTTCGACAGAGCAGAGCCCGAATAACACTTTTCAAGACATCGCTGAGTTTGAACGGTATTTTTCCCATTAAAAAGCAATGTTTTATCAACACACGAAATTCGTTTTTTTCCATTGTTTTGAAAATAGCAAAGTGCCGTCACTAAAACCACTGTAACTCAATGACACAATGTCGGAATGTCATGAAAGTTTGACACATAATTTCTAAAGGTTGGTACTAATTGAAAATGGTATGGATTTGTTATTAGAGGCGCCATCTTTTGGTTAGTCCCGGGAATTGTTGATTGATATATTATATTTACTGCGTTACGAGTCATTTTCCTTCTTCCGTGACGTCGGATCTTAACTTTGTCATTGTTACTATTCTTTTCACTCTCAGGTGTATCGTCACCGGAGGAGGAGTTTGTTTGGGAAGTTCCTTCGTCACTACATGATGTTACATTCATAAAAAAATTAAAGATGTCGATCTTTTAGTGTAGACCGCGCCGGATGGAAACGTATTTTGTCGCCCATAACAGCTTGGGTAGTGGAGGGGTCATACTGGTAATTTAACGACATCATTATCGTTAGCAATGCAATCCAAGTTGTGTTTTGGTTGCCTATAGGATTCTTTGGTACGCATGTCTCTTAGCGGCGTTCCTCCACCAATTAGTTATACCCAGTATGCAGCAGTTGTAATTACATTGTAGTACCTTTATTACAAATAATGTGTTCATATTTCGGATAATCACTCTCTGTTCTATAATATAAATATTTAAATAATGTCTTATAATTTATTTTGATCTTTGTTATCATATTGTTAAATACTCGGCAAACCAAATATTTATCACACAAGAATAATCAAAGAGGCAATAGAAATTTATAAACATCCAAACAATATTAACGGAGATAACAGATTCCACTTCAAATCAGCATGGTGTCCCACAATCAAATAGAAGCGATAACAAAAGGAAAATGAATAATGGCAACAAAAGGATAATAACTTCAACCTTTTTAGATGCTGCACATGTATGCCACTGGTACAAAGAACTGTAACAATAGGTGGATGGCTGATGCTCGATACTCGGAGAATTCAGCTCACGGTGAAAGGTAGAAGAGATTCCTTTTAGGCAGGTAGTAGATGGTCTCAAGTAAAAGGGAGTAGGCAGAGTGAACTGAGAATGTTTATTTTTGGCGTATAGCGCCTCTTATGTGCGGCCGATCGCTCATCGCAAGCGCCTGTTTTCGCCGGTGCATGCCGTCATTACTCGCGAAATATCACAGTTTTGCATGTGCAGAGGCCGGCCGACTTTCGATACAGTCTCGTGATGCCCGCACATAAGTCACATTTCTGTTACGGCCGCGACACAGCGCAGACAGACAAACATAAATTTTAAATGCATAATATTTTACAAAAATACACATACAATTATTATACGTCAAAAACAAACAAATACATTATATGTTTTAAAGGTGACGCATGCGTCCAATACAGCACACTTGATTTCCTGTGGTGCTAAAACCGGTATTGGGTAAAGGCTTGTGAGCCACTCATTTATTTTTTTAATTAAAAGACATCCAAATTTGAATGATGACAATGAGGTAACCCGCTCCCAAGTCCAGAATTTTACTAACAATTCTACCATACACTTTTGATTACTATATTGTTGTGCCTTTTAACGGGACGGGACTAAGACAGTCATCCCTTCAGTAAAAATAAAATCATGTTACGTAAATGCGTAAATAAATAAATATTAGTATTATTTTGGAAATCTATTACACGTAACAAATAAATATGTGCCTGTGTTGTAGTTTCTTTTTAATTTTTATCTATATATTATATTAGTATCATTTTGGTCACATTGAAATAAGATTTTTATATTTTCATATAAATCTTTTTCGTGTCAGAAATCTATAAGTGGTTACTAAAGGGTCTTTAAAATTCGGTAGTTTTTTAATTCTTGGATAAAACACAGATGGCGTCATGAACTTGCCTAGGTCTTGTAACATTTGAGAAGTGTAATGTATGACATTTATAAAAATGGAGTCGTATACAATAGAACAACGCGTTCAACGTTTCTGTGATCTCCAGAAACGGTGATGTTAATTGGCCACCAAGATCATGTGATCTGACACCGTTGGACTATTTTCACTGGGGTTACGTGAAAAGCCAGGTTTATAAAAATGACCCCCCCGATCAATACCTGAGCTGAAGGACGAAATTATTCGCGTTATCGGCGAGTTAGAACCGCAATTATGCCTAAATGTCATCGAAAATTTTGACAAAAGAGTGGACATCTGTGGAGCTGCGAGAGGTGGACATTCGGCGGATATTGTTTTTAATGTTTAAATTTCATACATTATACTTCAATGACCAATAAAAAGTTTTTTGAAATCAAAGCAAATTGTGTGTTTTATTCAAGAATTAAAAAAAATCGTATTATTATTAAATAATTATTTTTTATTGTTATTACTGGCAGGCCACGGGTTGGCCGTGCCTGGTTTACATCATATGCTAAACCATGCGGTACAATGCTCCAAAAGACTATACAACTAATTGATGTTTTTTTTCCAGATCAAAGCTGTGCCTGCCTCACCTGAAGCAGAGTAAACATGCGCACATCTTGAATCTTTCTCCGCCATTAAACATGAGCAAACATTGGTAAGAAAATGATATAGAGAAAGACTAATCTTTTACTATGCATTTTTCTGTTTTATTTTTAGTAACAATTTAACTAATGTGAATGGGGAAAGTAAAAATGTATGGTTGGATAAAATAAATAAAATTTTGATTGTAGAAAATCCAAGAAGTCACATATTGTATAATTTGAGGGTCATCTAGAAAGTAAGATTACAAGGGCTCCTGAGGCGGGGAGAATTTTTTTGCTTCAAACTTGGCGCACCTGGCTTGTAGGGGGGATCCTAATGGTCAGTTTGTTTGGTCCTGCGTGTTTTTCGGCCATTTTGTTCAGTCACAGTAAATTCTTCCGATGGAGAGGTTGTCGCGCGCTGCCGCCACCTCCCGCCCGTGCGAGATCTGCGCTCCTCTTTTTTGTGTCGGAAAAACTTGGTTATATGAAGTTATGTGCGAGATGGGTGCCCAGAATGCTCACACCGGAGCACCGTCAAAATCGCATGACCGCCGCGCGTGAATTTTTGGATCATTTTGCACAGGAGGGAGAAGCTTTTGAATCTGGACTCTATCGTGATGGGGGATAAGACATGGGTGTGTCACTACACCCCAACAATTTTCCAATGATAAGGAAGTCGAGGAAGCTGTGATGAAGTGGCTGAAAGAGCTGGCGGCGGAGGTCTATGACACTGGTATACAAAAGCTGGTGCCCCGACTACAGAAATGTCTGGATCTCGACGGCGATTACGTTGAATAATAGTTTAACCTTTCCTTCCCGGTGTTGGGTATCTATAAATATAATAAATACAAGGTTAAGATTCTAGGTATTCCTCCATAATATATTTACGCATTGATTTAAAAAATAATATTAATAATAATCAGAATTTATCGACTACATCGTAAGTATTTTCTGAATATCGGAAACAAATTCGCATTTAAACACTGTGAGTGCCTCGATCTTGGGTCTTGACGATAGGTGAAAAGTATGCGGGAAGCGCGACACTATATTCGCATCTCACTTTTGCATACGTCACTGAATAGCGAGGAGCGCAATTGTCTCCACCTCGCAAGTGTAAGCGACGCCCGAGTTAGCCCCCAACCCTGCCGCGCTGCAGTAGCTGTTGAGCTGGCAACGAGACTAGACCTACGCCCGTTCCGTGAGCGGTGCCAGATGGTTTTTTAATGTTTTCAGCAAATAAATCTCAATTATTATAATTTTTAACTTCAATTATAATTAATTAAGGGGATTATCTATGAATGTTCTTATTTTTCCGATTTAAAATCGCAAATTTTTTATCGCGTACTCACTACCCAACACCGGAACACGCATTTCATTTTTATCACCGTAAGGGAAGGGTTAATATATTTGTGAAGTATCCTGTGAATTTCAATTAAATACAAGCATTTTTCGATCCTACATAAATGTTGTAACCTTACTTTCTGGATGATCCTCGTAATAATAATATAAACATACATACCATCACGCTTTCTTCCTGTCGGTGTAAACAGAAAGGACAGAGCACCAGACTTTCTTATCTCGACACACATCCTTCACCTCTTCTACATCCATACACATTCTCATACAAGTCCTATGATTTCTCTGACTTTTTACATTTCCTTCAAAATATCAGACACTCAATCCAACCACACTTTCTTTGGACTTCCTTTAGCACACCTTCCACTCTTTATATCTTGAAGTGCTTTGATGATTTTGTCTTCTTTTTTCAGGTTTGCCAATCATGTTGCTTACACAATGGCAAAATATGGGATGTCCATGTGTGTCCTGGGTATGGCAGAGGAATTCAAACCATTTAACATTGCTGTTAATGCATTGTGGCCCAGAACAGGTCAGCCAGTTCTTGTATTGTCAATAATTAACCTCAGTTCATTGTCCTAAATACTCAAACAAGATCTATAGTTTGGAAATTCTAGGATGAGTCCTGTGACAGCTCACAAATTTGCCCCAATACAACCTTGTAACGATTTTATCAACTTTAATATAAGCCTCAATTCTAATAAATAGCAAGTTATTTAGGTAAATACATTACATAAGGTTGTATTGGGGCAAATTTATGAGATGTCACAGGACTCATCCTAGAATTTCCCAAATATAGTTTTCTTTTCCTTTTATATGGTACCTATCAACATAGCCAAATTGTTGATTAACGTGTTCCCCGCGGGAAGCACAAACGCCTGTGATCTGACGACAATCAAAGTTTCAAATCACAAATACTTAAAAAAATGACACAAAACCGGAATAAAAATTGAACTAAAATTTAAAATAATCTTTATTCTAGTGACATCTCTGAAAACCTTGTCAAATAATATATTAGTTTATGAGATATTGTTGAATAAACAGAGCGCCAAATTTTTTTGGTTTCTCAATATTTCCAGCATTAACGACCTGTCGCGCGGATCGAGTCCTGCGATGAGTCTCTCTTACGTAAATAAACATTACTAAGTCTCTCTTACGTAAATAAACATTACTAGTGCTATATGCATTTGATTGGGTGAGTGTCATGAAGCATTGATTTGATCGTAGCATTCCTTTGTTTATTTTACGTAATGTTTAGTTTATCTCCTTTATTTAATGAGTCTCCTTAAGAGTAATGACTATTATTTATTATCAGAAAATTACTTAAGTGTCATGTTTACTTGGTGTTGTAATCAAATATCAGTGGTTCTAAACAAAATATGTGTTTAAACTTAGAAATTAAAAAACGCTGAAATTATGCCGCACACAGGATTCGTGGAATTAGATTTTTAACGCGGTGAACAGGTTAAAAAACATTGAAGATGTCATCCAAGTCAGTGCTACTCAAACTTTCTTATGGGGTGGACTGGTTGGTATGTCTTTGAGTGTCACTTAGAAATACAATATTTAAATACTTCAATCTTACTAAAGTTATGATCTGCGGCTACTGCCACTATTTGAGTAGCACTGATCTTAGTGATTAACTACAAGGATTGCTACTTAAATTTTGAGATATGGCAACACCAGTGTAGATATGTCATATCTGTCATCAGCATCGTAAAGTTTGACGTTTTTAATGGTATAAGTGCTCAGAAAGTTTTGTCATACGAGTGCTATTTGTGTTGTTTACAGTGACTCGAAAAATTAATCTCGGCCAAAAATGGAATTAAATCGTGAACATTTTCGTGCGATGATTTTTTATGATTTTCGATGTGGACTAACTCGACAACAGTGTGCCGATCAACTCGCTTCGACTTTTGTTGATGAAGCACCATCCCGGGCCACTGTGTTTCGCTGGTTTTCCGAATTCAATCGTGGTCGTAGTTCGCTCCAGGACGAATTTCGTGAAGGTCGTCCAAAATCGGTTGTTGTGCCAGAAAACATCGATGCTGTGCATGAACTGATATTGCAAGATCATCATGTGACTTATCGTGAGATTGAGGCATTTTTGGGCATTAGTTCCACTCGCATACATTCAATATTGCATGAACATTTGGCCGTCAAAAGGATTTGTTCACGTTGGATACCGCATAATTTGACAATCGCTCAATAAAAAGGCTCGTGTCGATTGGTCCAAAGAAATGTTGAAAAAATTCGATCGCGGTGCTTTAAAAGACGTCTATAAGATCGTGACAGGCGACGAATTGTGGATCTATGCATATGAGCCAGAAATTAAACAGCAGTCGACTGTATGGGTCTTTCAAGACGAGCCAAATCCAACAAATGTTGTTCGCGCACGAAGCACTTCGAAGCAAATGGTGGCTTGTTTCTTCGGTATAAATGGTCATGTCGCAACAGTGCCTTTAGTGGAACGTCGTACAGTCAATTCTTACAATATTGGTAATTGATGTTGCTACCCCCACCCCTTGTCTACTTCAGACCCTTTTTCTAGGAATTGTTGCCATATTAAGTTAGGTAGACATAAACTCTTCGAGCATTATAAAATTTGTTCATTTATTTATTAGTGTGATTTTTTATTCATTTATTTATTAGTTAAAATTTGTTCATTTATTTATTAGTGAACTTCAGTTATTAGTGTGATTTTAACTAGTGCGGTTGTAGATTATGATAAAAGAGTGTTGTTTGTGCATCGTTTAATAGTTTTTATTTTTGAAAGTGATCCCAAGACTGAAAAAAATAATTTAAATATCATATATCTTTTTTTTGTGCATGCTAAGATGGTCAGCTGATGTGTCCCTAAGATACAAAATAAAAAGCTCACGCATTCGTGGAAGCCTAGGTGTTACAGACATCAACAGCAAGATGGAGGAGAGGCGATTGAGATGGTATGGCCACGTTGGACGCAGAGCATCTGATCACATTGTGAACCAGGCAATCTCCATGGATCTTCCTCGAAAAACAACCGGAGGATGACCAAAGAATTCATGGGTAGTGCAAAAAGATAACCTGATGCAGAGGCACTGCCTGGGGACATAGTCCGGGACAGAAGAGCATACAACCTGAGGACGAGGAGAGCTGACCCCAACAGTCTTCGCAGACAGTGAGTTGGGATGGAGCCAGGGAGAAGATGTATCTTTTTTTTTTGTGAACAGTTTGAAATGGGAAAGCATAAAGATGTTTGTAATGAAAAAAAAGTCAAGTATTGTGGCTTTATTAAAACTGGGAATGTTATTATCCAATAGACAAATTGCAAAAAAGAGTGTGTTTCTTGTCAAACTGTGGATAGAACATCATTCATAGGGGATAGAAAATTAATGTATCATTTAAGAAAAGAAATCATGATATCTAATATCTGAAAAGCAGAAAATGTACAATTGAGTTTTTTCATGTTTCTTGTTTCAGCTATCGACACAGCGGCTATCCGCATGCTGACAGGCACGGGGGATAACAGTAGAAAGCCTGAAATCTTATCCGATGCAGCCTACCACATCCTCTGCAAGTGAGTTTACGTAGCTTACTTTAGGAAGCACTTTAACACAGCCCTTTTTACGAGGTCTTTTCAAAATTTATGATCATACTCGTATATGAACACTACACCTAAAACAAAATGTTATTTTTATTATTATTTCTTAAATTTTTTATTGAAGATCCATATCGACAATTCTCCAAGTTTTTACGGCCGCAGACCCCTTTACCAAAAACTTTTTGAAACCGTCTCCCCCCTAGTCATTTACTTTACTTACTCAAATTAATAAGTTTGTACAGTACTCGATATTAAATATTTCACTTGATATCAAACTTTTCACTTTTATCACTCGTAATTAATGATTGAAAAAGATGAAAGGACTACGGATTATGCGTCGCATTATCTTGTGCAACATTTAATCTTGAATTATGCGCAGGCGAGTTTTTTTTTATTTTTGACATTTATGAAATAAATATGTAAATACAAAATAAGTACAAATATTGACAAATATTCTTAATTAGGTACCTATTGGACTAACAAACAAATAGCGTAAATGGAATAACAAACAAATAGCAGTAGTAAGGGGCTCTATTTTTGTTGTCGTCGACCCCTAAATTTTTTTATTGTAACTATCGACCCCTAGAAAAATCAAATGGACCACTTTGGGAACTCTTGATCTATATGAACGGATGAATAAAGATAGAGAAGTATTGAGAAAGTTAAAGTAATTTGGATAATGCAAGGAGGAAAATTGGAGATCCCTCAACTGATACTGCAGGGGAAAATTCAAGGCAGAAGTAATGCGGAAAAAAGACTTATTTCTTGGTTGAAAAACTTACGGGGATGGTTTCATAGTGGTATCTTCTTTCTAATCATCTATGTTACCACTCTATACAGTGCTATAGAGAATTCTAGACTTAACTAGATGGATTTTGATTAGTCTGAGTATAGACCGGTCTGTATTCGGAAGAACCGAAAGAGATAAATTAACAGTTGATACAATCATAAACACAATAAATACAGAAACCTTGTACACCACTCATACATACATTTACAAGCTCAGATTTACTGCAAGAGTCTAAATCTCCACAGATTTAGACTCTTTTATTTTCTGTCTGAATAAGAATAATTTAGTTTCAAATTGATAACTTCCTCATGACTCATGACATGCTCACTACCTCATGACATGCTCACTACCTCATGACATGCTCACTACCTTATGACATGCTCACTACCTCATGACATGCTCACTATCTCATGACATGCTCACTATATCATGACGTGTTCACTACCTCATGACGTGCTCACTACCTCATGACGTGCTCACTACCTCATGACTTGCTCACTACCTCATGACGTGCTCACTACCTCATGACGTGCTCTCTACCTCATGACTTGCTCACTACCTCATGACATGCTCACTACAACACGTGGGAAAGAAAATGGAAATGAAAAGTAAATGGTAAAATTTACTTGAACACATTTATTGTATTATTGTATGGCATCGAAGGCACATTATTGTATGGCATCGAAGGGACATTATTGTATGGCATCGAAGGTACATTATTGTATGGCATCGAAGACACATTATTGTATGGCATTGAAGGCACATTATTGTATGACATCGAAGGCACATTATTGTATGGCATTGAAGGCACATTATTGTATGGCATCGAAGTGAGGGCGGACACTGTCAAGACCAAAAGTATGCTAAGGACAACATGAGTGAGAATTCTACGTGCTATTGCTGGGAAGACTTTGCGTGATCGTGTAAGGAACACCACAATCGGAGAGGTCTTTGAGGTCCAAGATGTGGTCAGATGGGGACGACAGCGTCGATGATACTGGTACCAACATGTACAGAGAATGAATTCCACAAGAATTCCATACATATCTCTGCATGGAGTACCGGATAGACGGCGTCCACCAGGGAGATCCCCTAAACAATGAAGAGATAGCTGGAGCTCAGCATCACAAGAGGATAATCCTGTAGTAACAGACTCTGTACAGAAAGTTGAAGAAGAACATTTATTGTCTCGAATTTGGACTATTGTAATGTAATATACAGCGAAATGCTAAAGAGTCAAATGTAATGTGTATTTGATGTGGCTGCTGTTTAATTTTCAATCCTCACTGAGTAAAATTAAAAGTGAACTGGTAAAATTACAGGGAACCACAGGCAGCTACAGGAAACTTCTTCATAGATGAGGATGTGGTGAAGGAAGCTGGAGTCACAGACCTGTTGCCTTATGCCGTCAATCCAGGTATATATCATTTTTACACATATTTCATGTAAAAATAGACTAATATCTACACGTATGACTCAGTATTTGGAAATAGAAAATAAATAGTACTTTAGAGTCTTTGAAGAACTTGAACTATAAAGTTTTGGTAACTTTATTTAGCTTAATTCGGTAAGAAATTGGCTTCACATTAAGACTGGTTTTACACTGAACCGTAGTCAACCTAAAATAAATTCATACCATTTACATTTCTACAACAGTTAAAATTAATTTCACTAGGTAACCTATTATTATTCATGATATTTCCAATTCCACATTATCAGCAATGCATAGACCAGAATGACCGACAATTTGAGCATTGCAGATAACATAGACCAGAATGACCGACAATTAGAGCACTTGCAGATAACATAGACCAGAATGACCGACAATTTGAGCACTTGCAGATAACATAGACCAGAATGACCGACAATTAGAGCACTTGCAGATAACAAAAAAGTTCTAAACCTGTCTTCTTTAATTTGGAGTTTTAATATTAGATATACTGAATTTATAATCATGCGTATATAAATTTTTTGGGGCACCTTGTTATACTTCAGAAATTGGTTCCTTTGACAGTTCACAAATGTACCCCAATACAACCTTGTAACGGCGTTCAGTAATTTTAATTATTTTATCAACTTTAATATAAGCCTCGATTTTAATAAATAGTAAATTATTTAGGTAAATACATTACATAAAACTAACAATAATGACAAATTAATACATCTTGTTACAAATTAGCAAAAATGTGGCAGTTTGTTAAAATCAAATTATATTTGACGACGTTCGTCAAAAGTCACTACGTTAGTCTGCATTTGCTAGGGATGGGGTATACGATAGTTGGATTTTCGATTTTTTTATACCTAAAATTAAATGTTCGTAATTAGTATTAATTCATAGTGGATCTTGGCCTATTTAAAGATAGATTCAAATAATACAATACATTAGAAAGTCAGTATAGTGAAAATTAGGAATTAAAATGTCAGTTTAGAGAAAAACAAATTTTAGATTTATGAAAAAACTGATCGATTCGTAAAAAAACACAATTTTATCCCGTCCCTTTGAGACATGACGTTTAAAACGGCGCAGGACACATCCTACATTTTCTGAAGTATAACATAGTAAGATTATAATTGACTTATTTCTTGATTAGTCGTGAACACTTTCTCGTGGGACAAATCCTCACTGATAATTCAAAGTTTATATTAGGACACTCGTTAAATTTTTTAAATTAAATTAAACGAACAAATTTTATAGGTAGTTTCCTTGTTATTTTTTTTTTAAATTTATGTTATTGAATTACTTTTTTTGTTTAAAACCAAAATGTTAAAACTTCTTAACTATCTTCAATAAAAAAATAAAATATGGCTGAGTGATCACTTCTGAATAATTCGTCCATGGTTGAGTGATCACTTCTGAATAATTCGTCCATGGCTGAGTGATCACTTCTGAATAACTCGTCCATGGCTGAGTGATCACTTCTGAATGTATGTGATTAATTTCAAATACTGTTCTTTTTGATCCATGTTACATTGTATTGTATAACACTTTCGCTGTATACAGTACAGCATGGCGGTTTATTGCCATGTGGCAATCTTTCCCAATGAATCGGAAAGATTTTAAAGAAACCTTCAGTGAAAACCAGAATGGAATCTCTTATAAAAATCTGGAAATCTAACTCGCAAACCCCTGAGCTGGAAGACAGGCGTCTTACCAACTAGGCCATGGAGGTCATCCTACTTTGCAGGATCTCTTGTTAGAAAACATCAAAATTTATGCAACTAGAATGAATTCAAATTTTAATTTAAAAATTAAAAAAAAAAAAACTTTTGTCACTAAGAGCTCATGATAATAGGTTAGTCAAAAAGTTTTGAAAGCGACATCTATGGAGCAGTAGAAAACCAAAATTTCTACGCCATTTTAATATTTCATCTTTCATAAGAACGTACTCAAAATTTCATTTCGATCTGTCAATTCATTCTTTGTTTACAAGCCATTTGAAGTTGACGTGTCAGTGTATTTTTTAACAATGGAAAAATCCGAATATCGTGCAGTGATTAAATTCTTTGTTTTGGAAGGTTTATCGGCTACTGAGATCCATGCAAAGATGGTGAAAGTATTAAAGGAGTCTTCTCCTTCATTTCTCGTGGCCGTACAAGCGTTGAAGACGATCCACGCTCAGGACGTCCAAAAAGTGCATCAACACCAGAAATCATAGCGAAAATACAGGATATGGTTTTGGAAGATCATCGATCGACTGTGGATGTGATAGCTGACACCATAGGCATCTCACATGGAACAACATGGCATATTTTGGCTGAAGTTTTGGGTTTCAAAAAACTGTGTGCACAATGGGTGCCGCATTTGTTAACAATGCAACAAAAACACGTTCGAATGCGACTTTCTGAGCAACATTTGGAGCAATTTCGAAAGGATAAAAAGGATTTTCTGCGTCGATTCATCACTATGGATGAGACTTGGGTCTACCACCATGATCCTGAATCAAAACAAGAGGCTAAGGAGTGGTGTGAACCAGGCACTTTGGCTCCGAAGCGAGTTCGTGTCCAGAAATCGGCCAAGAAGGTGTTAGCGTCAGTTTTTTGGGATGCAAAAGGAATTTTATTGATAGATTATCTCCAAACTGGTAAGACAATCGACTCTGATTATTATTGTGACCTTTTGGACCAGTTGGGTGAAAAAATTTGTGAAAAAAGATCCGGTTTGCAGAAGAAAAAAATCATTTTTCATCAAGACAATGCACCTGCTCACACAGCTCAAAAAACCATCGCGAAAATCAGTGAATCGGGGTACGAATTGTTGCAGCATCCACCCTATTCACCAGATTTAGCTCCCTCTGACTTCTGGCTGTTCTCACACCTCAAAAAATTATTTCTTGGAAAGCATTTTTCATCAAACGAAGAGGTTATAGCCGTCGTAGAGGAGTATTTTGCAGGCCCTCCAGAAAGTCACTTCTGTGATGGGACAACAAAGTTGGAAGATCGTTGGACCAAGTGTATTGATCTTATGGGAGACTACTGAGCAATAAAAGTGATTTCCCCCTAAAAAAAATGTATTTTCATTTCCGCTTTCAAAGCTTTTTGACTAACCTAGTGTGTGCCAAGAAAATACAGATGACAGTATGTTCTCTTTTTATTCTATTACCTGAGCTCTTGTGATAACTGATGATTTATCTCTTCTCTTTGGGAACTCTAGATATACGTGTATATATTTCATGATATTGGAATGAGACATTTTAATATCCATCTATTGCATGTCAATATGTTGGATTACAGCTAATGCAGACAATTTAATGATGGATGGGTTCATTGACGATATACCACAAGGCTCTGAGTCAATTCTCTCTGCTCCCATGAAGCAGCAAGCCAGAAAATTCCACACCACGGCTGCCGGACGGGACGCAGACAAGTCTGATAAGGTCTGTCAAACATCACGGAAATTAATCTCTTGTACCACACATATGTGCTTCTTTTTAGGTGCTGCTGCTGAATAACCCTATTCTTGCTATTTGAATAAAGCTGTTTGTAAATATGAAGTCATACTATCACACAATTTCCCTTGTCAGGGTAGGCGGAAAGGAGAGAGCTTCAGACTTTCCTATCCCGAAACAATTCCTTAGCTTCTTCTAGATCTATACACCTCATACAACTTCTACGATTTCTCTGACTTTGTACGTTTCCTTCTTTCAGAATATTATCCACTTGACCCAATGCTTTCCTTGGTCATTTTCTCACACGCCTTCCACTCTCATTTGTACTGTATATCTGTTTTGTTTGTCTTTCTTTATTCATTCATTCCACATGTCCAAACCATCTCAGCATGCTCTTCTTCATCTTAATACATCAACCTTAAGTTCACATTCAACCCTTATCATTTAATTCCGTATTCTATCATATAATATCAACAGTTGCGGCTGGTCTCTCAGGGTGCGTTGGTGCGCTGAGCCGGAAAAAGAATTCGCAATAATTAAATTATATATATGAGCAAACATGACTTCCAAAAATGGTAAATATTTGTATAGATTAAATATGTCTAAGAATACTGACAAATAATACGAGTATTTTTATTTAAGTGAAAATTAAAAAAAAATTAAAGAAAAATTAAAAAATATATTCCTTTCAAATTGACCGGCCAAATTTGCTAATTCGTACTGGAGCGATCTCGAATATGCACCGGACGGAAACGCAGATTCATATATGTAGAGCAGACTATTTCTCTATATTGCGAATTTTTTCTCCGATTCAGGGCGCCAGCGCACCTCGGGACCGGCCGCCGCTGATTATCACCTCATGTCTTCTCAATGCATGCATTTCCGCAGCATTTGTTTGACTCATCTCAGTCTTCTTCCACGTCCACGTTTCGCTCCCATACATCAAAGTTGGCACCAAAATACTATTGTAGACTGTCATCTTAGTAGATTGTAATACTGTCCGGTTTGACTATATATCTGTTTTAGTGCCCCATTGACTTTGTTTCCTATTGCTACATGTCATTAGATATTCTTCTTAACCCTTCCCTTACGGTGATAAAAATAATACGCGTGTATACTACCCAACACCGTAGTGTTGGGTAGTGAGTACGCAATAAAAAATTTGCGATTTTAAATCGGAAAAATAAGAACATTCATAGATAATCCCCTTAATTAATTATAATTGAAGTTAAAAATTATAATAATTGAGATTTATTTGCTGAAAACATTAAAAAACCATCTGAAAACATTAAAAAACGCTCACGGAACGGGCGTACGTCTAACCTATTTGGAAGCCTAGAGGCAACTAGTGGCGCGGAACGTCAGTCGCATACCCCGGCGCATACGCATTTGCTTGCGACGTTGAGACAATTCAGCTCCTCGCAATTCAGTCTAGTATGCAAGAATGAGATGCGAATATAGTGTCGCGCTTCCCGCATACTATTCACCTATCGTCAAGACGAGGCACTCGCCGCGTTTAAATGCGAATTTGTTTTCGATCTTTACAAAACACCTCGATGTAGTCGATAAATTCTGGAGGAATACCTAAAATCTTAACCTTGTATTTATAATATTTATAGAGATATTGATGGTTATTAGAAGCAACGTGTAGAAGATACCCAACACAGGGAAGGAAAGGTTAACTCTTCCATCAACTTTCTCAAATCTCTCATTATTCACTCAAATGTCACATTTACTTTTCAATAACTATTAATTTGGATTACTATAATATTTAACATATAAAAAAATAAATTTACATTAACTTTTAAAAATATCTTTTAGTGTATCGTTTGTCAACCTGTGGGTCCTGATCCCCAGGGGGACGTGGAAAAAAATAACACATACAAAAAGAAAATAACACATTTTCGGAGAATGTATACAGATTTATACGCCATTATGAATAACTTCTTAATTTCTATATGAAATGTTGATGTATGGGGAGCTAAGGTATGAATCGTCAATCAGTCTTCTTAGATTAGGCATTCAGTCTAGTTATAAGTCGTTATATTCATTTATCAGTCAATAAAAAGTTGATGCACATCCCGTGCATTTCCTACTTTCAAAGTATCATTAATTTGATCCGACCATACTTTCCTTAGTTTTCGTCTACGACACCTTCCACTCACATTTGTTCTACATGCCCAAATCATTTCAGCATGCTCTTCTTCATCTTACTCAACACATCAGCCTTAAGTTCATGTTCATCCGTAATCACTTCGTCAAACATAAATCACGTATTCTGTCATAAATAAATCCTCAATATTATACATCTATCTTTCCAATCGTCTGTCACACAACGTAAACAACAGTTTCAGAATCTCTTCCTATGATTTTCCAGCGGTGCGCTTTCCTCCATTTCCAGAGCCTATCTTAATTTTTTGGCCTTAGATATCTGACTGATAGACTGCATTTATTGAAGTTGCCGACTCGGCGACAAAGAAAAAAAATGTGGAGACTTAATTGAGTTTTATAAGATCTTGAGCATTTATTATTTTTTTATTCATTTATTTTACACATGACAAGAAATATACATAATTTGCGAAAAAACAACATATAATTTAATTTGGATACACAATTTTAATGGCATTGTAATTTATTTTTATCAAACACTGTTTATTCCACTTTTTTGTGACGGTATAACCCTACCGGTTTCAAGGCTTTCACCTTATCTTCAGGGGAGCGCAAACAAGACTAAATGCTGTTCGAACTGGTTACGATATACACGCTTCAACGGTTGGGGGGGTGAGGGAGGCATGGGACGATTTCGGCCAAGTTATATCCCAAAAATCTCCGCTCTTGGCCGAAATCGTCCCATGAAAGCCTTGAAACCGGTAGGGTTATACCATCACAAAAAAGTGGAATAAACAGTGTTTGATAAAAATAAATTACAATGTCTTTAAACCTCCACAACGTTAATGCCTCAACTATAAACAACAATTTTAATGGATCTGGGTTTGTTGCCTTTCATTTGTCGTGTTCTCAGTAAACTAGGCTTTTGCCTGTATCTCACTGAGGACATATAGCGTGAAAAAATAAATCAATACTTCTTTCCGATTTTTGATTATATAAAACCTCGTTGTACATTCTCATCAACCTGACAAACAGTGACACTCAATAACATATGTATACATCACGCTAAATCAAACCCCTCACACTTCATCACTCCAGACAAACCAAAATTATGATTGCTCAGAACCCGCTGACAATTTTCTTTTGACCAAAACACACTTCTGAAACTAAATTACAAAATATTTCAAGGAAATATGGTTTTGCTAACCGAGTTAGTGTTTTGACAATGAACCAGTTTAAAAACTGTCTAGACAAGTTCCTACACACAAACCCAGAAGTGCTTTTTGGTGTCCTATGCTTGTTCTTTGCTTTTTCTTCAAGAGTGTATAACAGTTTAACTTCATATAGATATTAACAGTATTTATGATGTGTGTTCATGATGATAATAATAAAAAAAATCTCGATGAAAAATAATTACCATACAACTCAACAATAGCTTTACTCAAATAGCAAGAATTGTGTTATTACCAGATATACATATCTTTCATTTCCCAGTCATAACTTTGTATTTTACCATAGGCAACCCTTTCTGTCTTTGTCTTTCCAGATAATGCTCACCTCCTGATGCCTGACTTTTTCTTGGATGTAGATCCACAGACCATCGCCAAGCAACATGCCGCTTCCTCAACTGAATCCAAACCTAAGGTTTGATGAAGTCTCTACATTCATTTTTTGAACAAATGAAATTCATTAAGTGATATCCTTTCTTATCCCCTGACTTTTGATTTTTCCACAAGTATCCAATCTTTCTCCTTTCCATTTTTCTATTGTTTTCTTTATCATTTCTTTTGTTTTCATTTTACAGCTTTTATTTTTAAAAATAATTTAAGATATGATTTAAACTTTGAGGTTGGATGCAGTGTGACCAGAGAGCAAGTTGGATGCAGTGTGGCGATCAACGACACACCAATTGAACAAGTTACAAAATTTAAATACTTGGGTGCTAGCATAATGTGCAATAATGACCTCTATGGCGAAGTGCTTGAACAATTACAAAAGGCCGCAGCTATTTCCGGATGTTAAAGAAAACTATCTGTAAAAACAAGTATATGAACATCCGAAACAAGGTGAGGATATATAAGACCTGTGTCCGCCCCATAATGACATACAGCATAGAGTCCAGAGCCGACACTGTCAGAACCAAAAATCTCCTTCGAATCAGCGAAATGAAGGTACTCAGGAGGATCGCTGGCAAAACCCTTCGTGATAGAGTACGAAACACAGAAATCAGAAGGATGTGCGAAGTCGAAGATATTATCAGATGAAGACGACAGAGAAGAAGGTTCTGGAACAAATATGTATCCAGAATGGCGGAACCAAGAGCCGTAAGACTGGCCAGGGACAGTATCCCCCAAGCAAACAGACCTCTAGGACGACCTCCCAAAAGATGGAAAGACAGCTGGCAGTCGATGTCACAAGAGGGAAACAATGATGCAGGACCATAACAGGCAAACAGGCCTAAAAGAAGAAGAAGATTTAAACTTTGAGGTTATTTTATTAATACTGCAGAATATACGATTCCAGTTTGGAGTGACTCCTCACATCCTAGACAAGTTGACGTCAACAACTGAGATCCGCTGAAGTGTTGCAACTGACATAGAAAGAACAAAACTAGTCCAGGACCCAAGATACCCTTCATATGTTCACCAACCAGCAATATCAAAGTTGAAATCCAGTAATAGTTTCATGAAGAAAGTGCAAGAACTGATGATTTCTCCAGATAAAGCGCATTTTCTGAAATGTTAAAAAAAATCATCGGATGACTGGATAGAGCTCTCGGAAAAGATGACACTTGGAGACCTTGCCTGCCTTGGCCTACTTGGAGATCACTGAATAGACTACGAACAGGGGTGACTAGATGATGGTGAACATCCAAAGATAAGGTTTCTTGAATGAAATTAGCACTGAATGTGATTATGGGAATAGGGACAGCAGGACTTGCAACACTTGCTAGTTTGTCCGAACATCGGGACTACATGGTCCGGTCAGGACCTGATTGATGCGAATAATAGGATGATCTCTGTTGACTCCTACTGGAAACATGTAGCATACTTAACCCTTCCCTTACGGTGATAAATTTGAAACGCGTGCTCCGGTGTTGGGTAGTGAGTACGCGATCAAAAATTGGTGATTTTAAATCGGAAAAATAAGAACATTCATAGATAATCCCCTTAATGAATTATAATTGAAGTTAAAAATTATAATAATTGAGATTTATTTGCTGAAAACATTCAAAAACCATCTGGCAACGCTCACGGAACGGGCGTACGTCTAACCTATTTGCAAGCCTAGAAGCTACTGTGGCGCGGAACGTCAGTCGCATACCCCGGCGCTTACGCTTATGCTTGCGACGTTGAGACAATTCAGCTCCTCGCAATTCAGTGGAGTATGCAAGAGTGAGATGCGAATATAGTGTCGCGCTTCCCGCATACTATTCACCTATCATCAAGACACAAGGTCGAGGCACTCGCAGCGTTTAAATGCGAATTTGTTTCCGATATCTTCACAAAATACCCACGATGTAGTCGATAAATTCTGATTACTATTAATATTATTTTTTAAATCAATGCGTAAATATATTATGGAGGAATACCTAAAATCTTAACCTTGTATTTATAATATTTATAGAGATATTGATGGTTATTAGAAGCAACGTGTAGAAGATACCCAACACGGGGAAGGAAAGGTTAATGATCCGAACAGGGAAATTAATGATTATAATGCATTTTGCAAAGTATGAATCTAACTGCATGCATCTTCCGGACTATAGTCGAGCTGTGGTAATATCAGCAACTTAAGTTATGATTATAAGATCGATTTCAGTGAGATCCTTATATTAAAAATTAAACACAAATTTATGCTATCTTTTATGATACTCTTTCGAGTTAAGATTTCCTTTTCGTTAACCAGCCTTTAATATTAACTTTTGGACTGTGGAACATTGATGATTTATACCACTTTCTATCTAATGCCATTGCTTTTCGTTACGTCTCTTGAAATTGAACATGTTTTGTCATATCAAGAAAAGTTATAACCACTTGCAATCTTCGCGTCAGCTTATTTTCATTGCACTGTTTGACCGTCTTAGATTTAAGAAATAATAATAAGAGATGTTTGATTTTATTTGAAGAGGTATCTTGTTCTTCCTGGTTTTTATAGCAGTTAATTTTTATAAATCTAATGTTTGAATTAAAACAAGACTCGTCAAACAAACTACAGGTTTCGGACTTCGAATTCGCCCTTTAGCAAATCAAATCCAACCAATTTTGCGAATCAAATCCAACCTTTTGCAAATCAAATTCAACCTTTTGCGAATCAAATTCAACCTTCTGCGAATCAAATTCAACCTTTTGGAAATCAAATTCAACCTTTTGCAAATCAAATTCAACGTTGTGTTAACAAATTAAAAATTTTATCAGGTCTGTTAATATGAAAAAGGATTTTTTTTACAGAAAATACACATTTATTGTATGAAAATAGTAAAAAATATTTTATTCAAAGTGTTGCCCATCGCTAGCTACACATTTTTCCCATCTGTCTGGCAATTAGCGGATGCCACACCAACAAAAAACTGTTGCTCTTTTGAGGCAAACCAATCATCGAACCATTTTCGTGCCGTGCTCGCAATTCGGCGTCTTCAAACTTTCTCGGTGGTCTTCCACGTTCTCCGTTTCTCACGTCAAAATCGCCACTTTTGAATTTTTCAAACCACTCAAAGCACCGTGATTTACCAAGAGCATGCTCACCGTAAGCTTCGACAAGCATTCGATGCGATTCTGCAGGAGTTTTCTTCAAATGGTAACAGAAAATCAATGCTGTCCGCAAATCGTAGTTTTCAGGCGCAAAAACAGACATGTTCATCGCTATGAAAACATATGTAGTTGTATTAAACTTGTATTGTTGCGAGTTAAAAGTCTTTGATAAATGTTAAACACAAGAAAAAGACGCCAATGACGCGGTTTGAAAGTCACTACATTGACAACTAGAGCCATCTACAAGCAAATTCCGGTTTCATATTTACATACCTGATATACTATGCGTATCCAGAAAGTAAGTGTATTGAGGCTCTCACGACCGGATGGATTTTATTTTCGACATGTTGGCTACACTTCCGTGTAGCCTGACCCTTCCCCTCCGCAACGAGACTGGTTCGAGGTCAGTACGTTGAGAAGTGTCGACGCGACAACACGTTTCGTGAATGTCAATACAATCTCCCGCCAAGTGGGAAATACGCGGCGTCATCCGTTATCTCGTTTGGAAGGGAAAACCTCCGGTTGAGGTTTATAATGAGGTGAAAACTGCATATGGTGATAAAGCTATGAATCGTACGAGTGTGTACAAGTGGTGTCGCGAGTTTAAAAACGGTCACGTCACACCTCTTCACCCTCCGCCAAAAAGTTCAAAACCACAATTTCAGCCAAGAAAATCATGGCATCCGTGTTTTGGGACTGTCAAGGCATAATTTTAATTTAATATATGCCTCAAGAGGAGACCATCAACTCTGCAAGATACTGTGAGACCCTAAAAAAATTGCGGAGGGCGATTCAGAACAAGAGGAGAGGCATGCTGACAAAAGGAGTCTGCCTGCTGCACGACAATGGCAGACCACACACGGCCAACGCCACAAAGGAACTGCTCGCCTCGTTTAAATGGGATGTCCTGAACCATCCCGCGCATTCCCCTGACCTAGCACCTTCAGATTACTATCTCTTTACCTCCCTGAAGCTGCACATGGGTGGAAAAAGGTTTTCAACCGATGAGGAGGTAAAGGAGGAGGTGGAGAAGTGGACGGAGGGGTTGGCGGGAAACTACTTCGAGGAAGGCATCAAAAAGTAGATACCCCGCTTCACCACCTGCATTGAGAGGAATGGCGACTATGTCGAAAAATAGCTTACATATGTACTACGGTAACCACGTAATTTTTTTGTTTAAATAAAAAAAATTGTAACCTACAAAAATTCAGTACACTTACTTTCTGGATATACCTCGTAATACAAAGATGTACATACAAGTACTTGTTTAATCGTAATTAAACTTTTTGAAGATGGTAAAACAATCAGTGAATCGGCTGAAATCGCTGGTATCAATAAAAACACTGCCAAGTACATTATAAATCAATAGGACGAAAATAGTGAGGGCAGTAAATGAAATGTTGAATTTAGTGCAATCTAATTCAAGCTCCTTCATTTTGTTGATATTTATTTCCCTGGTTGCAGGCTGACGAGGGCCAGCTAGCGGGACTGTTCACCTCCATCCAGAAGAGTATCACCCCTGAGCTGGTGCAGAAGATCCAGGCTGTCTACCAGTTCAATGTCAAAGGTCAGATAATCTTTTCTTTAACCTGTTCACCGCGTTAAAAATCAAATTCCACGAATCCTGTGCGCGGCACAATTTCAGCGTTTTTTAATTTCTAAGTTTAAACACATATTTTGTTTAGAACCACTGATATTTGATTACAACACCAAGTAAACATGACACTTAAGTAATTTTCTGATAATAAATAATAGTCATTACTCTTAAGGAGACTCATTAAATAAAGGAGATAAACTTAACATTACTTAAAATAAACAAAGGAATGCTACGATCAAATCAATGCTTCATGACACTCACCCAATCAAATGCATATAGCACTAGTAATGTTTATTTACGTAAGAGAGACTTAGTAATGTTTATTTACGTAAGAGAGACTCATCGCAGGACTCGATCCGCGCGACAGGTCGTTAATGCAGGAAATATTGAGAAACCAAAAAAATTCGGCGCTCTGTTTATTCAACAATATCTCATAAACTAATATATTATTTGACAAGGTTTTCAGAGATGTCGCTAGAATAAAGATTATTTTTAATTTTAATTTTTATTCCGGTTTTGTGTCATTTTTTTTAAGTATTTGTGATTTGAAACTTGGATTGTCGTCAGATCACAGGCGTTTGTGCTCCCCGCGGGGAACACGTTAAACAATGTGAAATAATATAATATAAGACAAATAAATCTGTTAAGATTTTAGTCCACAACAGTATTTTAGTGCCAACTTTGATGTACGGAATATAATGTGAGCTTAAGGCTGATGTATTAAGTAAGATCAAGATGGGCATTCTGAGATGATTTGGATGTGTGGAACGAATGAATAATAAAAAGATTATCAAAATACATTGCAAATATGCGTGGTAGAGGAAGATCAAGGAAAGTATAGTTGGATCAAGTCAATGATATTTTTAACCTCTAAGCGAGTGAGATTTTGTAAGTAAAATAAAAAAAAATGATTTTGTAAGTAATATAAAAAACGTAATTGCGGCCGCCATATACAAAATAATTGAATAGATGAAAACATTTGAGCTGTGTCCGTTTTATGGATAAATTAAACTTCTTCTCCCTGGCTCCACCCCAACTCACTGTCTGCGGAGACTGTTGGGGTCAGCTCTCCTCGTCCCCAGGTTGTATGCGCTTCTGTCCCGGACTACGTCCTCTAGGCCGTGCCTCTGCATCAGGTTATCTTTTTGCACCACCCATGAATTCTTTGATCTTCCTCCGGTTGTTATTCGAGGAAGATCCATGGAGATTGCCTGGTTCACAATGTGATCGGGTGCTCTGCGTCCAACGTGTCCATACCATCTCAATCGCCTCTCCTCCATCTTACTGTTCATGTCTGTAACACCTAGGCTTCCACGAATGCGTGAGCTTTCTAATTTTATTTTATTTCGTGTCTGTCATTCATACACGTGTTCCGTCGCGATTTGTCAGTCGCTTTCAAGCGTTCTAGGGACAGAGATGACGCTCTACAAAGCCGAAGTTAGCCGATTATGGCCAACAGTCTCTTTCTTAAGCCCGATGTGTATTACTTACCGCCGGGTACTGTACAAGTATTTACCTAGTTTATTAATAATATATCCTACATTACTATACTACTTTTTGTATAACGGTTTGTTTATAGCAATATGAAGGCAATTTCAACTAAATATAAATTAATTATTCGTAAGCAAAATTGTGTTTGATTGCTTACAACATTGTTACAAGTGACACTATTGCTGACAAAAGTGACGTCACAAACACAGACAAAATTTACATAAATGAATTTTTTTTAAATCGAGTTTTTTTATTAAAAATTGATTTTAATCTAATTTATACTTTTATCTATTTCCCATAGAAAATGGTAAATCCTGACAATGGCATATTTAAATTAACAGAATTTTAATATCCTTTATTTTATTTAACAAGATATAAATGGACTTGATTAATGTTAAGAAACTTATACGAGAGTTGTCCTTTTACAATTATACTAGCTGTACCCGGCCACGCGCTTCTGTGGCTCAGTCTGGTTAAATGGAAAAGAAAGAAAAGAGAAAGCACACGTTTCTAATAAAGTTTAATTTCACAATGCTTGTGAGTATACAATATTTTTGACGTCTTCCAGCCACTCTCAGCCTGTCGCGTTCATTCTGTTGAGAACGAAGCAGATCTGAAGCTGCAGAACGCGATCGCCGTGCTCGCAACCGTGCATCCTCAAGCCTGGCTGCACGTCGCTCTGCTGCTTCCTCGGCATTTTGATGAACTAAAGCAGATCGATTGCACTGAAAAAGAAGATAGAAAGTTATAACAAAACCATATAAAATTGCGAAACATTAAAAAAGGAACTGAATAATATTGTTAAGTTCGTAGACGTCGTTGTTCTTGGCGGCAAGAATAGCTCGTTCACTTAGCCAATTGTGATTCTTATAATTGATTTGAATATTGGGAAATACTTTTTCAACCAATTCTTCTTTTGACGTCACTAAATTGCAGAAGTTATGAGGCAATGAAATTCGTCCTGAGGTCATATCAACCGGCACCTTTCCGTTCCCAATTTCCAGCAATTGATGTGAGAATATCTCAGCTGATCGATCGTTTTGCAGCTGGACACGCATTTGTCAAATATTTTTCAAATAGGAGTATTGTTAAGGAAATATTTGTCAAATAGGAGTATTGTTAAGGAAAAACAGAGATAATTGGAACTAATTAAATGTTAAGGGAAGACAGAGAGATAATGGTAACTAATTAAATGTTAAGGGAAGACCAATAGATAATTGAAACTAATAAAAAAAAATCTCCATTTGTACATACGATTTGATAGATTTTGAAATATAAACATAGAGATAAAATTAAATTCTATATAAAAAAGATACTTTTGATATTCCTACTGATGTCTTCCAGCCACTCTCAGCCTGTCGCGTTCATTCTGTTGAGAACGAAGCAGTTCTGAAGCTGCAGAACGCGATCGCCGTTTCGCTCGTTCGCTTTCACGACATAACCTGTAAATGAGCAATGTTTAGTATTGCGTGATCAATTCCAATGCATTTTACGATATAATTTGAATTCAAATGAAAATCAATCACATCACATCACAAATCCACCGCCAATTGCATTGACAAATAAGTAAAACAGTTAAAAAACTAAATGAAAGAATCCGAAACGTCGAAAATGCAATGTGACATAACTGTCAATGAGAAATGTTTAGTTTGCGTGTGTTGCTGCAGAGGGCACTCCCATTATTTCGTCTGTTTTATATACTTTTTTATATACAACTGCATATAAAAAAATTAAAAAATACATGCTCGTATACGAATGCAACCTTTTGTCAAAATTTCAAAGCAATCGGTGAAGAACTTTCGGAGATTAGAGATTTTCAATTAACGAACATTTACATTTTTATTTATATACATTAATTGAATTTCAGGCAAAGAGGAGGGCGTGTGGCACTTGGACCTGAAGAATGGCGAGGGCACCTGCGGCAAGGGGGAGCCCCCCAGCGCCCCTGATGCCACCCTCACCATGGACAGCAAGAACTTCTTCGATTTGTTCAGTGGTAAGGACGTCTTCATAATATACTGTACTAGACCATATTACAAAATGATGGAATATTTGTTTGTTTACTATAAAAGAATACTCTCAGGGCAAGATCAAATAAACGAGGTAAGCTGAAAGATCTTCTTCAGCCTTCGTTCTCTTAAAGTTTTGTAAAGATTCTTCTTCTTAAACTTTCTGTAGACTCTCAAGAGTCTATTCCTGCAGGATTGTCCTGTGATGCTGAGCTCCAGCTATCTCTCCATCGTTTCGAGGGTCTCCCTGGCGGACGCCGTCCATCCGGCACCCCATGCAGAGCTATGTATGGAATTCTTGTGGAATTCATTCTCTGTACATGTTGGTACCAGTATCGTCGACGCTGTCGTCCCTATCTTGGACCTCACAAACCTCTCGGATTGTGGTGTTCCTTACACGATCACGCAAAGTCTTCCCAGCAATAGCGCGCAGAGTTCTCATTTCCGTTGTCCTTAGCATACTTTTTGTACTGACAGTGTCCGCCCTCGCTTCGATGCCATATGTGAGGATAGGTCGCACACAGGTCTTATAAATGCGTACGTTGCTATCCGTTCTCATATCTTTATTCCTCCATATGACATCTCTCAGGCAGCCCTGCTTACAAAAAACCAAAATTTTACTCGTGCGATCTCTGTTCTTTCAGATATTACGGAGGAATTGAACAAATTACAGCATTTTCAAAATGTTTTTCTAAGATTTATTTTTGCCCTTGAGGACCGTTTTTTCTCTAAACGGCGCTGTATAAAATTGTCCTTTGAATTGAATTAAAATTATGGTTAGATCAAGTGTTTAGTATTTATTTTCTCAAAACAGGCTTAGCTCAATTACTTTGAAAAATACAAGACATTAAAAATAAAGAAAAATTACGTAGAATAAAAAAATTATGTAAAATAAAAAATAATGTATATGCATACATATATACACACAAACATATGATACACATATATTCACAGTCACTTAAGTACATTGATGAGTGCTTTCTAACGCGCTCAATCTTAGGAGAAAATTTACTTTTGCTTTTGGTAATGTAATATGAAATATGTCAATATCCGAAGCAGTCCCGTTCAGAAGAGTTAAGGGCCTTCCAATGGGCATAGCGGCTGGAAGACCCGTTCTTACATATGTTATTGAGAACAGTTCTTGCCGGCGCAGTCTAGTGTAATTGCTAGGAACATTTAACGATAATCTTTGTAGTAATGTTGGACAGCTCCAGGAGACGCAGATCTCTTCTTACACTCAAGGAGTTATACCCGAGCATGCCCAGCAGAAACCGAGTAGGATAAAGCCATGGATAGACACCGAACTCTCTCATATAGAGATATCGTAGATATTTTTTTTGTACTTTCTCCACCATGACTGAGTTTTGAGTTTTGCGCTCCCACCGGGCTCCAAATGCAAGCATTGCTTTCTAATTTGCTACGGATCAATGAATTAAAGATATAGAAAGAAGGAATATAAAAGTCAGATAAGTAGTAGGACCACCTGTATGACCGCTGTTATTCAAGGAAATTATTTGTGTATGTGTGAAGTAGTTGAACTTTTTTTTTTTATTTCAGGAAAGTTGAAACCAGCAAATGCATTTATGATGGGAAAATTGAAGATCGGTGGGGACTTACAGAAGGCCATGAAACTGGAGAAGCTGATGAAAAACTTGAAGTCCAAACTGTGATTTACATTTAGTCCATAAGCCACACCAAGCCTTGACAGATCATATCTATGTTTAAATGATACATGCTCAATGTAAAAAGTAATATTCTGTATGTTAAGTTCATACATTCAACACATCAAAGCTAGAGTCCATCATCTCTCGATAATACATGCAATATATATCAATGGTTAGAACTGTACTTAGAGATTTTATGAAATGCACCCATATTATCCTGTTGGCAAAGGAGATCTCTCTTTTGTCGCTTCCACATGACTGAGTCTTGATATATAACTGATCTATCCTCTCAATACTGTCTAAAATTATCCTCCACAGCTCTACGTTGGGTATCTTGGAGTATTACTTTGACAGATGACCCTGTAGTATTCCTAACTTGCTCAGACCATTAGATTGGTGACTGTTCGTTCACGTTGTTCTCGTTAGTATCTTCACAAACTTTCTTCTTTAGATGCTTTATGGCCTGAAATATTCGCCACAAACAAATTGTAAATAGTTGGATAAAGTCTTTAAGAATGTTGTCAATTCAATTCAATACACCCTTTAAAGCTCCACAAGGGAGCATAGGGAGGCCACCAGTCTTCTCCATTCAGAGCGATTTTGAGCGGTGTTCGTAATCTCCCTCCACGACATTCCTAACGCTCTGACTTCCTTGTCATAGGAACGGTACACCGTGAGAGAGGGTCTTCCAGGCCGTCGGGACCCCAATGGACAGAAAAACAGCGCTCTCCTCGACCAACTATCATCGGACATTCTCAGAACATGTCCCAGCCAGGACCATCGCCTCTCCCGAATTACAGAGACGACAGACTGTGTGCTGGCGTACAGCGTCGTTTGTTACGTGGTCATACCACCTGATTCCCAATATTCTCCTGAGACACCTGTTTTCAAAACTGAGTATCTTGCGCTCCTGAGCTTTGGTGAGATACCAAGATTCACAGCCGTACAGGAGGATCGGGATGACACGTGCGTTAAACAGGCGGCATTTTGTTGTGACGCTGAATCCAGTCGCCTTCCAAATCCTGTCCATGGTGTTAAACGCCCCGCTGGCAGCTCCGATACGGATGGGCAGCTCCGTCCGGAGATCACCATTGGAGGTGATGGTGGCACCCAGGTAGCTGAATTTATTCCCCTGGGGAATCCGGTTGCCGTTAATCATCATCGGCGCATCTCCATCCGGACATGCATCGTTGCACATATATTCTGTTTTACCAGTGTTGACTCGAAGGCCGAGACGCAAAGAATTTTCACATAATCTTGTGGTACTGCGCTGTAATCCGCTCACAGAAACATCGAAAAGGGCATGTTGTACTGTTGTTGTAATGCCGTGATTAATGCCAATATTTCAAAAACGTTGCAGTTTTTATCTTCAGGGCTTGTTTGTAGTCAACTTTGCTATAATTGAATACGTGCCGGATACCGCTAGACTACAACAGAGTTTCCAACGGTGAGCGCGTGGATCTATCACGGTTCAGAACCATAACAAGATTGTATGATTCCGTCCCATTACGAGAAAACGTAGAATGTCGAAGTTATTGTTAATTTTCATTTAGATGTCGTTTCAATTTGACTATGGGGTTCCGTGCTGATTCGAGGTGAAATCTGTCGTCTGTTAATATTGTTCAGATGTTTATATATTTCTATTGCCTCTGATTAATCAAATGTGATAACTCTGTTTTGCCGATTTTTTTCGGTTCAAATGAGAAACGGTGGCCTGTCCACTCCGAAAGACTTTATCTGACTGATACGAAGAACCGCAAAAGCTAAATTGTTATAGGATAGATAAATGTGGTCATTGTGCTGTCCAAGGTATCCTCAGCATCACATCTCAAAGGAAATCAAGACACAAAATCATACTAGGCTTAATAAATAGAGAAAATATTATGGTTACAGTAATAATTTTTTAGTCGCCCGCCGCTTAATGCATTGTGCACCATTTTAAGTCTTTCAACTTGATCCACTCTCCGATCACATGACATTATATCCTCTATTTGTATATGCAGTTCTTCCGTCTTGGTATGCAACCTTATTTGAATAAATCCAATTTAATTTAGGCTGATGCAGACAGTTTATTGAGAGTTAATTGATCTAAAACCAAGTCAATTATATAAATATTTCTTCTTTTATATCTCCAATGTGGCAACTATTGAGATTGTACCAGAGTTTGTGTCTTGTCAGTTGTCCACCTTATTTTATATTATATATTTATATTTAATAAATAAACTACGAGGGTCATCCAGAAACTAAGGTTACAAGGGCTCCTGAGGCCGGGGGGAAATTTTTTGTTTCGAATTTGGTGCACTTGGCATGTAGGGGGGATCCTAACGGTCAGTTTGTTTGGTCCCGCGTGTTTATCGGCCATTTGGTTCAGTCACAGTAAATTCTTCCGATGGAGAGGTCGTCGCACGCTCCCGCCAACTCTCATCCGTGCAAGACCCGCGCGCTCATTAGTTTTTTGACTTTGCAGAACAATACCGCCGCGAATATCCATCGGAAGCTCGTGGAAATTTATGGTAGTGATGTGATGAGTCAACAACATGTCACGAAGTGGGTTAGGTTGTTCAGAGAAGGCCGTACTGATACTCACGACAAGGCAAGGCAGAGATTTCTGACTAATTTGTGCAAAAAATTGAAGAACAAGTTCGAAATGACCGCCGTGTGACGCTTGACGACCTTCACGAAGAATTTCCTGACATTTCTCAAAGTCTCCTTGGTAATTATATTGTGTTGGAAAAAACTTGGTTACAAGAAGTTGTGTGCGAGATGGGTGCCCAGAATGCTCACACTGGAGCACCGTCAAAATCGCGTGACCGCCACGTGTGAATTTTTGGATCGTTTTGCACAGGAGGGAGAAGCTTTCCTGAACTCTATCGTGACGGGGGATGAGACGTGGGTGTGTCACTACACCCCAACAATTTTCCAACGATCAGGAGGTCGAGGAAGCTGTGAAGAAGTGGCTGAAAGAGCTGGCGGCGGAGTTATATGACACTGGTATACAAAAGCTGGTGCCCCGACTACAGAAATGTCTCGATCTCGACGGCGATAACGTTGAAAAATAGTTTAATATATTTTTGAAGTATCCTGTGAATTTCAATTAAATACAAGCATTTTTCGATCCTACATAAACGTTGTAACCTTACTTTCTGGATGACTCTCGTATAACTTTAATATAGTAAATATTAACTAAAAAAATATCCAATCAAATCGTGAAGAAAATTTCTTTCAATTCTTCATTGAAAATAGTTATTGATTTTTTGTGTGTGTAGTTCCCGTTGTTTTTTTTTCTTTCTATTACAAGTTTGAGTTAGCAAATGTATAGTAGATTTTTTTAAAGTTATCTGTTTTAGCTACATATTTAAAAGGAAAGAAACTTGAATTAACAAAAAGGAGATAAAAAAAAAACCTACAACTTATCTCCATCGAGTGTTTTCATAAAAAAAGTATATAATAAAAAAAAAATGTTTTCTTTTATGAATAAATTTAATGTAACCTTTCTAAATGTGTAAATTGAGATATGGTTTTCAATTTTATGAACTATTACTGATGGGTTGTTTCACAAATAATCATGAATCCATTAAAGCCTGAAATTATATATTTTTTGTCGTTTTATATATTCATTGTAAATACCACTTCAAAATATATATTTCATATGTTGTTTATATCGATGATGCCAAAATTCTTACGTATCAGTAGTAACGGAAATAAATTGGACAAGTCAGTACATCGAGCCGAACATCTTGTAAACACATATATCCCAAAAATCTCTCCGCTCCTGGCCGAAATCGTCCCATGCCTCTTACTCCTCAGTCCCCAACTGTTGAAGCGTGTATATCGGTACCAGTTCGAACGGAATTTAGTCTTGTTTGTGCTCCCCTGAAGATGAGGTAAAAGCCTTGAAACCGGTAGGGTTATACCGTTACAAAAAAGTGGAATAAACAGTGTTTGATAAAAATAAATTACAATATATATTTCATTGTTAACTCAATAATTGAAAATTACTCAATATTGATATTTTTTCACAACTTATTTTTGTAAGTTTATATAAGAAAAACATAACTCTTATGACATGCAGATAGTAACATTTTTACATGTTTTGTAAGGTTTTTATTGTTTGCTGTAGTCTTAAATATAAAAATATATTCAATAGAAAAAATAACAAGACTGTCCGAATAACTTAGATATAAAGCTAAAGTTGATAAGCATTTATATCAGATCGTGTTTATATAATGAAAAAACCCAATAAAACTGTTTTTATATTTTACTTCTGTTAATCTGTTGTATTATTTTTTAAATGTTATGAAAAGTTTACTTTCCTTGTTGGGAAATATTGAATATTTTAACAAATAAAAGTTCATTGACAGTCATTTTAATTTATATAATAAATTGAACATACAGTGGAACTTCAGTTTTTGAACTTTATCCGTTCCAGAAAGGCTGTTCAAAAAACCGAATGAAATTTTCCCATAAGATGTTATCTATACTACATTGATCAAAAAGTTTTAGGACTTTATTCATAAAATCGAAAATACAAGTTTATTCATCAAAATCGATATGGCCCCTTTCAAAGTACTCCCCATCGACTGCAACGCACTTACGCCAGCGCTTGATCCAATCCTCGTAACACCGCTGGTACTCAATTTTCGGTATGTCCATCAGAGCCGTCTTCGATTTTTTCATGACATCCTCTCGGGTGCTGTAATGCGTTCCGCGAAGCGGTTTTTTAAGTCAGTTGAACAGGAAAAAGAAAAGATAGTAATCGTGTTGTTTTTGGTCAAAAACTCATGGAAATCACGTCTTTCGCGATTTCAACGCGGCCTTTTTTTTTAATACACAAAGAAAATTTAACTAGATTTTACCTGTACTGAGGAGAGGCAGGCAGACAGTCAGGGGGAGAGTTGTTATTGTTTGGAAAGTGGAACGCCTTGCATAAAAACATCAGGTGACTGTCCTAGGGTTCTTTCTGTTTCACTAAAAACGTGTCCAATAAGATTTGTTTTTATCTGCATTTAAAAAAAATCTTATAAGACATGGTATTGTCATTGAAAATGTATCTTTGAGAACTGCATTAGAATAATATGTTCAAGATGAGAAACGTTCAAGAGCCGAGGTTCCACTGTACATGATTTTAAATAGAATATATAAGGTCTTTCAAATTGAGCATTTTTTTTAATACATTTTTTTTAAATTCTTGAATAAAACACACAATTTGCTTTAATTTCAAAATACTTTTTATTGGTCATTGAAGTATAATGTATGACATTTAAACACAATAAACAATATCCGCCAAATGTCCACCTCTTTCAGGTCCACAGATGTCCACTCTTTTGTCAAAATTTTCGATGACGTTTTGGCATAATTGCGGTTTTAACTCACCAATAACGCGAATAATTTCGTCCTTCAGCTCGGGAATTGTTTGGGGGTCATTCTTATTGACCTGGATTTTCACGTAACCCCAGAGAAAATAGTCCAACGGTGTCAGATCACATGATCTTGGTGGCCAATTAACATCACCGTTTCCGGAGATTACAATAGATACAATAATTCTCAATTTGAACGCGTTGTTATATTGTATACGACTCCATTTTTATACATGTCATACATTACACTTCTCATATGTCATAAGATCCAGGCAAGTTCGCTACGCCATCTGTGTTTTATCCAAGAATTAAAAAAAACCGCTCAATTTGAAAGACCCTTTATTTTAAAACAATATGTTAGTTGATAAACATTCAAGAACCAAGGTTCCACTGTACATGATTTTTAATTGAATATATAATTTAAAAAAAAAATTTATTGATTATTTTAAAATCAACAATTTTACATTAATTTTTTTGTGTATTTTACCTTAAACGTTTTAGTTGTGTACTATATTAAAATAAATAGAGTGTTTAATTTTTTTAAATGTTAACGTATTTCTACACAAGACAACGGTCTATATTAGTTGTCTTACTGTGCTTATTGGCTGTTCTGAGACAGCTGACTTACACCCGTGGAATTGTTGAGCGAAAATAATTAGATGTAATAGAAATTTGAATGCAATGCAAAAAATGTATTATATTTTTTTATTTATGAAATAACATGTACTATATATGTTTCTTTTCTACAAAAATAAAATTTTGTTAATATTTGTGTATTTCTATTGGGAAATTCCTTTTTGTTGTCTGGCGAAGGAGTAAGGATTTGAGAGTTCAAAAACAACAGAAACTGTTTCAATTACTATACTTGAAGAAAATGTAGCATGATCCCTATGACGTTTGAAATGTAATGTGTCAAAGGGTTGGGGTAAAATATTTTTTTACAAATCGAATAGTTTTTTTATAAATAGAAAAATTGTTTTTCTCTAAACTGACGTTTTAATTTCTAATTTTCATTATACTGACTTTCTAACGTATTGTATGATTTGTATCTATCTTTAAATAGGCCAAGATCCACGATGAATAAATACTAATTACGAACATTTAATTTTAGATATAAAAAAATCAAATACCCCATCCTTTGCCCCAGACTAACTTAGTGACTTTTGACAAACGTCACCAAATATTATTTGATTTTAACCTTTCCTTCCCTGTGTTGGGTATCTGTTACACGTTGCTTCTAATAACCATCAATATCTCTATAAATATAATAAATACAAGGTAAAGATTTTAGGTATTCCTCCATAATATATTTACGCATTGATTTAAAAAATAATATTAATAATAATCAGAATTTATCGACTACATCGAGGTGTTTTGTAAAGATCGAAAACAAATTCGCATTTAAACGCTGCGAGTGCCTCGTCTTGACGATAGGTGAAAAGTATGCGGGAAGCGCGACACTATATTCGCATCTCACTCTTGCATACTCCACTGAATTGCGAGGAGCTGAATTGTCTCAACGTCGCAAGCATAAGCGTAAGCGCCGGGGTATGTGACTGACGTTCCGCGTCACTAGTAGCTTCTAGGCTTGCAAATAGGTTAGACGTACGCCCGTTCCGTGAGCGTTGCCAGATGGTTTTTAAATGTTTTCAGCAAATAAATCTCAATTATTATAATTTTTAACTTCAATTATAATTAATTAAGGGGATTATCTATGAATGTTCTTATTTTTCTGATTTAAAATCGCTAATTTTTTATCGCGTACTCACTACCAAACACCGGAGCACGCGTTTCAATTTTAACACAGTAAGGGAAGGGTTAACAAACTGCCACATTTTTGCTAATTTGTAACAAGATGTATTAATTTTTCATTATTGTTAGTTTTATGTAATGTATTTACCTAAATAACTTCCTATTTATTACAATCGAGGCTTGTATTAAAGTTGATAAAATAATTAAAATTACTGAACTGAAGGTTGTTTTGGGGCAAATTTATGAACTGTTACAGAAACCGTGCTACAATTTCTTAAGTATAGTGATTTTGTAATGGTAAATTCGGTCCTCTAAATTTCAAATGAACAGACTTTTATTATAGTGAGCCAATCAGATACTGACTAGTAATTCAAAACAAATTAGTAGATGATGTAATTTAAATACTTTGGAATAGATATCTGCAATCACAATGACCTGAATAATGAAATCTAATAAAGTCTAATATTTATCAAATCAGCAATTATATATTATACTACATAATTATCCACTAAATATGTCAGAGCGTAATCTTATAATAAGAGGCAACACTAAGAATCTGGTTCTGACCCTACGTGTTCATGCGTCATTTGTGAGAAAAAACATGCAGTTCCTTGTGCTAAGAATTTACAACACATTCCTGAGGGAAAGTGGTGATTTTTGTAATGTCAACTTCAAATGAAAAAAAAAAAATGTAACAAGGTGGTTCTTTGTCAAGGGGATATCAAGGAGTGAGGGGCATCAATCATTCACTCACATGCCTATAAGTGAATGACCGATGTGAATTATTCATGAAGATCCTTTATTCATTCATAAGCATTATTCATGAAGATCCCTTTCAAACATTTTTCATCAACAGTAATGATGCGGTAAATCGTAGCTCAATGATGTACGAGCAAACCAGCAGAAATTGTCGAACGTTGATTTTTGTCGTTTTCACTCAAAACATGTGGAACCCAAGCGCCGAACTTCTGGACTTTTCCCATTGATTTAAGATGGCGGTATACAGTCATGTGACTACAATTCATCTGCTCAGCCAATTCTACGGTGGTTTGAAGGGGATCTTCATGAATAATATGGTTTAAGCGGTCCTCATCGAATTCCTCGGAAAGCTCCATGTCTTTCAGTTCAAAATTAGCGTCTTTGAAACGCAAAAACCATCGACAAGCTGCCCTTTAATTCATAGCATCTTGACCGTACACTTTGAAAATATCGCAAGCAGCTTTATTCCCTCGATTGAACGCGAACAGAAGGATGTGTCGAAAATGCTCACTTTGATCTACTTGACATTCCATTTTGAAGGCTTGTAATCAAATAAAATAATATATGTAACGTAAAAGCAACCACAATATCTTGTAGAGCAGAAAATTTTCTTTCGAATGACGTATAACCTTTACCATTTTGTTTTACTTTTGGTGCTCATTTTTAAATTGGAAAAAAACGGACACAACTTATGTTAACACCAATATAATAAAGAAAAAAAAATAAAAAAGTGGACATATTAATAAAATCACATAATATCGGTACGCCTGGAAGGTGACATCAGGAAGATCACAGACATTGAAAGTAAGATGAAAAGAGAACTGATACCTTCAGAACAAAGTTACATCTTGACATTGGAGATGAAGATTCTGCAATGTATCTTGGCAAGCACTTGTTCTTCTTCTTCTTAGACTTTCTATAGACTCAAGAGTCTGTTACTGCAGGATTGTCCTCCTGCGTTGCTGAGCTCCAGCTATCTCTCCATCGTTTCGGGGGTCTCCCTGGTGGACGCCGTCCATCCGGCACCCCATGCAGAGCTAACATATTGTATGGGATTCTTGTGGAATTCATTCTCTGTACATGTTGGTACCAGTATCGTCGACGCTGTCGTCCCCATCTGATCACATCTTGGACCTCACAGACCTCTCGGATTGTGGTGTTCCTTACACAATCACGCAAAGTCTTCCCAGCAATCACTTGTTGATAGAAATAAAAAAAAACCTGAAATATAAAGATTTTCCCATACTGTAATTTAGAACAGCTGGCAGTGGACCACTAAAAAAATTAAAGGACGGCTGGTAGTCCAGATTCTAGAAACAGCACAATATAACAGCTTGTTGATCTACACCAAAGAAGAAAATATTGTTATAAGAATGAAACTGGAACTAATTTGTCAAAGACATAAATCCAATTTAAATTTCAATAAAAAAATTATAACAAAATAATTACTATACCAGTCAGAAATGTGTGCAAGAGATAGCCCGAGGAACACGTTGCTGGATTAAGTAGACCAGATTTTGAATAAAAGGGTAAAATGAGAATAAATAATAGAAGATTGTGCATAACGAGATATATGAGGGTGAAGGAAGTGAAAGTTGTGTGTTAGGAAACAAAGTATGAAGATATGTTCTCTATGCCTAAATCGCAAGGGACACGTCGTGATGGTATATGTATGTAAATTACTTTATTACAATAGTCATTTTGCAGGAAATTAAGTTGTTTTATCATTTCAAATATAATTTTTATTAAAAATATTTGTTTGAATCTTATTATTTTTTGAGTATTTTAGAAATACGATAAATCTATTTCAGAATAACAACCAATATTTGTAATTTAAATATAGCAATCTAATTTTCAAAACATTTGATAATATAAGGAAAAATATGAAAACTTGAGTTTTCAAATTTATTTTGAGGTTAAGTTAATGTCAAAAGCTATCAGCTGTTTACATCAGAGCGAACTAACGCAACCGTTTATCCTATGAACGTTATATTCTGTGTTTAGTGTTGATTGTGTATTATCTCAGAATTGTTACAGCGGTAGATCACGAGTATATAATTTATTTGCCTTAAATAAATTTGAAATCATGTCTTTTATTGACGCGCCGGTTGAATTGCAAAATAGCGAATATTGCAATTATCGTTCACCCTTGAGTACCAGATATGCTTCGAAAGAAATGCAGTACAATTTTAGTGATCAAAAGAAGTTCTCAACGTGGAGAAAACTCTGGGTTTACTTGGCCAAGGCGCAAAAGGTGAGTATTTTTTTAGGTTATGTCATTTAGAATATGTATCTGTTTCCAGTTAGAATCGATCTGGCTGCAACGTATACAAACAAACTATTCCGTATAACCAAAACAGTACATTTTTTATCGTTATTTTTGTTAACAGCGCTGTACTTTTCTAAATTGCTGAAATAAAATAGCGAGATTAAAACACTCTTTTAAGTGTGGTCCAAAAGTTTCTATAGATGTTAATTGCCAAATTGAATAGTTTTGAATACTTTCTTCTTTATCGTGTGTCGACACTGACACTTCTTGTATTACGTTCGAGATTATTAAACTCTTAATTTCTAGTCAGTAAAATAACGTGTTTCATTCCTGATTTTTCTTTTCCTTTCTTCTCCACCATCCTTTCCTTTCGTTTTGATTGGTGATATCTCACTTTATATGAAAAATAATGTTCGGGTGATTGTCCGTCTTTGTGGAGTTCGTGAGCATATGCTCAAGTATATGTTTATGGATTTCGTGGGTATGGATAGTCATTTGAATGATTTGTGCGACCACGTTACTTGCTTCATTTACTTTTGTCTGGTTGGTTGGAAGAGATTGCCGCCTGGCAATAAACCCGCCAGATTGTATTGCAATAAAAGTGTTAAATAAATAAATAAGTTGGTTTAAACTTGTTTGCAGTGTAAGACAATCATCAGACCATTTATAGTATAAAAACTCCATGCCATCAGCAAAAAGCCATATTTCGATATCACTGAAAATTTCAACGATATCGTTAATGAACAATAACCTGAGTAGTTCTGTCACTAAGATATAGTATCCGATCTATGAGACTTTGGGACCTATGAACTGGAGTAGTTCTGTCAATAAGATAATATCGGATCTATGAACTGGAGTAGTTCTGTCAATAATATAGTATCGGATCTATGAGATAAATTTATCACAACCCACACCACAATTTTTCATGGTAGATCTTGACTAATATTCTGAGGTAGATATTAATAAAGGCGTTGTTAAAATCGGTGTGTACTGTTATCAGCTTATTGTCTTTCAGAATTCGCTTGAGATATGTGATTGTCATAATAGACGTGATCGTTTGAGGTTGATCATTCCTTGGGAAAGCAGTGCTGTTATAGTTCGGAAATTCTAGGATGAGTCCTGCGACAGCTCACAAATTTGCCACAATACAAGCTTATGTAATGTATTTACCTAAATAACTTGCTATTTATTAGAATTGAGGCTTATATTAAAGTTGATAAAATAATTAAAATTACTGAACATCGTAACAAGGTTGTATTGGGGAAAATTTGTGAGCTGTCACAGGACTCATCCTAGAATTTCCAAACTATAAGATGAAATAATGTGACGCATGAAAAATACCAATTTACTCAAGAGGAGTTTTTCAAATGGTTTAGAGATGGTTGATTAATTACACATTGACCTACAATTATTCACATCATCACTCTCACACTTCTTGAAAGTTGGGGCTATATATGTAAATCTAAATTTCCATTTATCAGGAAAACAATGAGTATGTAGAAATTTGTTAAAAAACAATGAAATAGGATATGTTATGCAGCTAAAGCAGACATGTGATTGTGTCCTTAGCTCCCCGACATTTATGTAGTAAAAGTTTTGGATCGTTTTTTGGGCGAGTTTTATGGTCATTATTATCATCACGAATACCTACATTTACTGAATACGTGCTGATATTATAGTTTATGATAATTTTTATCGAATCTCTATGGTATGATGCTCTTTCTTTCTTTCTCTCTCTCTCTCTCTTTGATCTCCTATATATGAAGGAGTATACGCCAGTGTCAAGTGGTATGATGCAAAATTGATTGCTACACCGTGCAAGTGTCAAAATCAGCTGAGGGAAAATAATCGACACTGGTGTATACTCCTTCGTATATTATATATCGTTCACATTATTCAAGGAATTTATGGTCATTATTTAAGAAGAACTTATGAGATTGGCTAGGTTGACATTTTCATTGGAGTTTTGAAAATCCCTTTTTTTTCGTGTTATACTCAAGGAAATGTAGCATGGTCCCTGTGTTGTTTGAAATGTCATGACTCAAAGGGATGGGGTAAAATCTTTTTTTTTAAAGCGAATCGTTTTTTTATAAATCGAAAAATTGTTTTTCTCAAAACTGACGTTTTAATTCCTAATTTTCAATATACTGACTTTCTAATGTATTGTATGATTTGTATCTATCTTTAAATAGTCCAAGATCCACTATGGATTAATACTAATTACGAACATTTAATTTTAGGTATAAAAAATCTAAAATCCAATTATCGTATACCCCATCCCTAGCCAATGCAGACTACCGTAGTGACTTTTGACGAACGTCGCCAAATATTATTTGATTTTAACAAACTGACATATTTTTGCTAATTTGTAACAAGATGTATTAATTTGTCATAATTGTTAGTTTTATACCTAAATAACTTGCTATTTATTAGAATCGAGGCTTATATTAAAGTTGATAAAATAATTAAAATTACTGAATGTCGTTACAAGTTTGTATTGGGACAAATTTGTGAACTGTCACAGAAACTATGATACAATTTCTGAAGTATGGGGATGAAAGTGAACTAAGGGCTGACGTGTTAAGTAAGATGAAGTAGAGTAATCTGAGATGGTTTAGACATGTGAACCAAATGAACGAAGAAAGACTAATGAAATAAATATATAGCTCAAATATGAGTGGAAGGCGTGGTAGAGGAAATCCAAGGAAAGAATGGTTGTGTTGAATGAAAGTTATTTTGAAAGAATGAAACGTAGAAATTCAGAGAAATCGTTGTATGAATGTCGAAGAAATAGGAAAGTCTGACGCTCGATTATCTCTGCTTACCTCGACAGGGAAATGGCGTGATGGTGTATACATATGTATGTTTTAGCCAACCGTATTGTGTACTCGCTTGGTTTCATAACTTACGTTTCAGAAGCATTGCAGGTTATGTCTTCGGGGCTAGATTAAGACTATCTATTATAGTACCCTGCGGTATGTAATACACATCGGGCTTAAGAAAGAAACTGTCTCTTTGTAGAGCGTCATCTCTGTCGCACGATGCGCTAACAGTCCGTGCGACAGAGACGACGCTCTACAAAGTGACAGTCTCTTTCTTAAGCCCGATGTGTATTACATACCGCAGGGTGTACCTATTTATACCTGTGTATATGTGGAAAATGAATACAAATAAAATTTATTATTAAAAATAATTTATTTAGGATTTGGTGCACAACAAATATTTGGAATAAAAAATATTTATTAATTAAGAAATAACACATAACGTACTAGAAAATAAAACAAACATGTATTGTATATATTGCGTAATAAAATGCTTCCACAGGAAAATATTTCTTTAAATTCTTTTTCATTTTGATCATATTTTGATCACAAAAGATTAAAAATAATAAATTGTTCGGAAAGTAGTTTCGTATTTCTCGGATAGATGTCGTTAGGACAAATTTTTCGTTGTCAGCTTAATTCGAAACGTGTTAAATGTATATTATTATAAAAGGTAATAGTTTAGCGCATTTTCGATCATTGTTCACTCAAATTGTTGAGCGTTTTTTTGGCGGCTTTGTCGTTTTTCGGTGCTTGATGCCTTTTATACTACCACACAGGAATAAATGGGACACAAACAAAACAAAAAAGATATGTACAGTGTATATCGACGATGCAGTAAGTGATCGTGTGTGTCAAATGTGGTTTAAAAAAATATATAACGGTGATACGATATTCGAAGATGGTGTCTGTTTTGGAAGACCGATTAATAATACTAATAAAATGGCAATTTATATAGAACACAAGTTGAGTGTAAGGATATGAAGGTCGTTACTACTGATGACGACCAAATAAACGTTTGATAGAGAATAACCAGTATTCTACGGCATGAGAGACTACTGAAAATACCAAAAATCATAATACAATTACATCTAAATATTTAAAAAAATGCGTTCGTATTTAACCTAAAATTACGAAACTGTTTTCCGGACAACCTTATATTTTGCTTTATATCGAGAATCATTAACAAATTGGGAAATCTTGAATAATTCATTATATTTCGGAAATTCTAGGATGAGTCCTGTGACAGCTCACAAATTTGCCCCAATACAACCTTGTAACGATGTTCAGTAATTTTAATTATTTTATCAACATTAATATAAGCCTCAATTCTAATAAACAGCAAGTTATTTAGGTAAATACATTACATAAGGTTGTATTGGGACAAATTTGTGAGCTGTCACAGGACTCATCCTAGAATTTCCGAACTATAGGAGTTAAGTCGAGAGAATATATTTTTGTATTGCGCCGACTTTGGGTATCACTAAAAAATGCAAAAAGTGCAGAAAATGGAAAGAATAATTTAAAAATGATGAAGTCAAAAGTCGTCGTATTGAGGAATGACTAAAAATATTTTAATTCGTTATCTCTGACTAGATATTTTACTATATTCATTGACTAGAAATATATTTTTGTCAGTAAAAAATATTTCCAAATACCCAATATGCGAAATATAGACTTCAACTATCAATTCTTTGCAAAAAATGCATCTTAAGACTTCAGTTCAATGCTGAAAACGCATATAGACACGTTCCTATAAAGTTTTGCTTCCGATTTGCTTTGAACAAGTTAGCCAAGCGTCGAGGATTACTTGGCATATGGAACCACATATTTGGGGCTATTTGGCGTATGGAACCACATATTTGGGGTTATTTGGCATATGGAACCACATATTTGGGGTTATTTGGCATATGGAACCACATATTTGGGGTTATTTGGCATATGGAATCACATATTTGGGGTTATTTGGCGTATGGAACCACATATTATGTATGTGTAAAAATATATACAGCCAGTTAATTACCAATGTGTTGCAAGGTTAAATTTTGTTGTATTTTTTGCATTCTATATAAACTCATATGACGACCTCCGTGGCCTGGTGGTAAGACGCTTGTCTGCCGATCCGGAGGTTGCGGGTTCGATCCCCGCTGGAACCCAGATATAAAAAAATGGGCTTTCAGTTTGGTTTTCACTTGGGGCCCATTAAAACATCTTTCTGATTGGTTGTAAGAGATTGCCACATGGCAATAAACTCGCCAGGATAAATAATAAAAAATGAAAACTCATATAAAACGATATTATTTTGCGAAAAAAAAAGGAAATGGGTGTTTTTTTGTATATTTGCAAAAATGAACCAAGCAATTTTTTTTATCAAAGGTTTCGGTTTAAACTTTATGGAACTCAATATTTAACAATAAATTACTTTGTTCCGCCTAAAGAGCATTGGAATAGGTGATAGAAACACCTGTAACAGGGATTGATGTAATTAGTGGAATAACAAAGTACAGTACCTGGCGTTAAATAATACACATCGGACTTAAGAAAGAGACTGTCGGCCATAATCGGCTAACTTCGGCTTTGTAGAGCGTCGTCTCTGTCATTCATACACGTGTTCCGCCGCGATTTGTCACTCATTATGGCCGTCATCGTGTGACAGAGACGACGCTCTACAAAGCCGAAGTTAGCCGATTATGGCCGACAGTCTCTTTCTTAAGCCCGATGTGTATCACTTACCGCCGGGTACTGTAGTTGATTGTTAAATTTTTTTTTATTTATTTATCAATCCTGTTTGTATTTATTTCATAGTTGAATTTTATTTATTTTTTTCTTAATCCATACTATAGTATATATCGCCTGTTGAGAATCATAGTGGCGAAACTCAAAAAAAATACATTTTCGAGTTAAGACTTCCAAATGGCACTAAAATGACTCATTTTTTACGCGCGTAAGTGGAGAAAGTATATTTCAACTCCTTGCCGCTTCAAGGAGTTGAAATATACTTTCGCCACTTACGCGCGTAAAAAATGAGTCATTTTAGTGACATTTGGAAGTCTTAACTCGAAAATGTATTTTTTTGGAGTTTCTCCACTATGATTCTCAACAGGCGATATAACCTAAAATGAGAAGTGGCGATTCCTCAATCATCATGTAAATATGGATAGGATCATGAACATGTAAAATATGGATAGGGTCCTTTGTGTACATAATATACTTAAAACAAAATCTCGGTACTTATTGCCAATATAAAAACAAATTCAATACAGTTCAATTGTACATTTATTTCACAGAATTTATGAACACAATTATTTTCATTATCTCTGAACATTTTTTTTCAATACTGTAAAACGTCTATATATAGACTCTCAGCAGTCTAACGGTTAATATTGAAAATATAATAATATTTTCATAACATTACTTCCTTATTCTTTACAAACATCTTAGCACAGGTAAAAATGGCACAAAATAATCTAATTTGCATATACTCGTATATCGAACAATTATACCAGGGGTAAAGAACCTGAGGTCTTGTAGGCCATTAATACTTGAGGACCCAATCAAAATCAAGATACACTATTCCAGTGCCCGGTTTGTTTTTGAGAAATTCTGATTTATGTGAAGGGTTTCATCATCATCATCATCATCAACCAGGGTCGATCCACTGCTGAATGAAGGTCTCCCCAAGCTGACTCCAAATAGTTCGATTTTTTGCTCGTTGATGCCATGTGATGCTGCCATGCTTCTTGATTTCATATATCTAGCGTACCTTCGGTCTTCTTCTGGGCCTCTTTATGCCTCTTGGGTACCATTGGATTATTTCGGATGTCCATCGGGAGTCTGACATTCTGGCTACGTGTCCGACCCATTGCCACTTCATTCTTTTGCACACCTTTTGCTTAATGTGAAGGGTTTACTAAAATGTATATATCTAAGTAAATCTGAGGAATATTGTAATGAAACATTGTATATTTCTTTAAAATACTTCAATACTTTTGTTGAGTATGGTAATTGTGTCAACATTCTCCTTTATGGAGAGCTACATCACACTCCTTACACATCCACAGGGTCTCACTTATCTTCTTGTGTGCAGCACACTCCTTGCAAGTTCTGCAGAGTTTTTTTTTGTCACTCGATAAAATACATATCAATATATATTTAGACACGTTCTTTGACGACCTGTTTAAAAGATCATGCAAATTCCTTTTTCTATTTGGACCAGGAAACTGCAGTTGTTCGCCTGATTCATATGTCAAAATTTTCAAGAATCTGACACTTCACTTTCGTGAAAATGTTCCCCACCCCTGAATTATACAATGCATACTATTGCAAAATATTGGATTCATGTTGGTTTAAATCTTCATGCATGATTTTTTATTAATTAAAAACGTCACAGGAGTAAATTATAAAATAGCTATTATAAATCAAATTGAACTATTTTACTAGATTATCAAAATAAAGATAATAAAATTATTCGTGCTTTTGAGATGCGATTGTTTTATATCAGTGTTTCAGTCTCTTATTAAAAAGTCCCAAAGTCGCTTATTAAAACTTGCACCAATTTATTGGAAAGATTTCTTTATGATTAGTTTTTGTAATAGATATCGCTGAGAATATTTATTCAAATACTTTTTTTTAATCAAAACATAGCATGTGCATTTTATAATAATTAAACGTGTTAATGTGTGTTTACATTTTGACAGAAATACAATATAAAGTAAAGTCATAAAATATAAGATATTGAATCTCGACCGACTGATAGATCGTGTTTCATTCCTGATTTTTCTTTTCCTTTCCTCTTCACCACCCCATTCCTTTCCTTTTGATTGATGATATCTCACTTTATATGAAAAATAATGTCACTCATCCATAGCGATGGAGGATGTGCAGCAGATGTAACACATAGAATTAGTGTGGGATGGATGAAGTTTAGATTAATGACGGTAGTTCTATGTGATCCGAAAATGCCAGTAAAGTTAAAAGGAAAAGTATACCAAACGATTGTCAGACCCACACTCCTCTATGGCTCCGAATGCTGGACGATCTATAACTCTTACTCCAGGCAACTAGAAACTGCTGAAATGCGCATGCTAAGATGGTCAGCTGGTGTGCCCCCAATAGACAAAATAAAAAGCTCACGCATTCATGGAAGCCTAGGTATTACAGACATCAACAGCAAGATGGAGGAGAGGCGATTGAGATGGTATGGGCACGTTGGACGCAGAGCGCCCGGTCACATTGTGAACCAGGCAATCTCCATGGATCTTCCTTGAATAACAACCAGAGGAAGACCAAAGAATTCATGGGTGGTGCAAAAAGATAACCTGATGCAGAGGCACGGCCTGGGGGACGTAGTCCGGGACAGAAGAGCATACAACCTGAGGACGAGGAGAGCTGACCCCAACAGTCTTCGCAGACAGTGAGTTGGGATGGAGCCAGGGAGAAGACATGGAATATTGCAAGTCAGAGCCGAGACGAGGTGGTTTTGCACTCGTTCAAAAATGCGCTCCCAAAATAAAGTGTTTTCTAGACACCTTCGGGAATGGGAAAAAAACCTGTATTATGTTTCATACCTCGAACGCCCGGTCGATCCCCACGATACACTCAACAATATATCGATGGGTTCGCTCGGGCGCTGCTATAGCTATCAGACGTGATTTGTTTTCTCCGTTATATTTTTAATCTGTCAATAATATTGGGTACGAATCCAGAGTTAGAGCACCCTTGAGGAGAGCTAGACGGCGCTTTATAAATGTTTTGTTGCAATATTATCGATAAATTTATATTCAAGTTGGTTATTTTTAAATCATATTAATTTTTTCTGCTTTTTCCATTTTTTTGTCGTTTTTTTCCATTTTGTCGACCGATTTCAACCTCCTTCAGATATCGTGCCTTGGGAAAGTGCACCTATCGTCTCACCCTTGTCCCGGGACTGCACCTATACCAGGTATCGTGAGGTCTTCCTTTGGAATATATAATTTCACATGAATTTCGATATTTAACATGTCGTGTCATTCAATATCTTTTCAAACTAAATCTATGATTCATTTTCGGTTTCATATTTCGAAGATGATCACATTTTTTGTTCTTATTACCATCATATTTCGGTAGTGTGATGGCAATAGGTCATATAGGGTCTTTTAAATTGAGCGATTTTTTTAATAAATTTTTTTTTAATTCTTGAATAAAACACACAGTTTGCTTTGATTTCAAAAATTTTTTATTGGTCATTGAAGTATAATGTAATAAACACAAATAAAAACCATATCTCTTGCAACTCCACAGATGTCCACTCTTTTGTCAAAATTTTCGACGACATTTTGGCATAATTGCGGTTTTAACTCACCAATAACGCGAATAATTTCGTCCTTCAGCTCGAATTGATCGGGGGTCATTCTTATAGACCTGGTTTTTCCTGTAACCCCAGAGAACATAGTCCCAGAGAACGGTGTCAGATCACATGATCTTTGTGGCCAATTAACATCACCGTTTCCGGAGATAACAATACATAAAATAATTCAACAATTTGAACGCGTTGTTGTATTGTATACGACTTCATTTTAATAAATGTCATACATTACACTTCTCAAATGTCACAAGGCCCAGGCAAGTTCGCGACACCATCTGTGTTTTATCCGAGAATTAAAAAAATCGCTCAATTTGAAAGACCCTTTATAACTCACCCAGACACAATTTTACAGGAGAGCAAAAAAACAATGTTTCCAAATCAAATATTTCAGCTATTATTTAATCAAATTTTAAGTATTACATAATATCAAATGAAATGAAATGACCATATCTATAACATAGATATGTTTCCATAAATTATTCAAAGTTCCACATGATGTTTGAGATTACATTTGAGGTCTTTTGCCATATCAATAATAATGAACTTTTCAGACGGCATATTGTCACATCTTTTTATTTTACTATCCCTACTATACTCAATAAAATGTAGGATGGCCCCTGTGACGTTTAAAATGTCATGTCTCAAAGGGATGGGGTAAAATCGGTTTTTTACAAATCGAATTGTTTTTTTTATAAATCGAAAAAATGTTTTTCTCTAAACTGACGTTTTCATTTCTAATTTTCATTATCCTGACTTTCTAATGTATTGTATGATTTGTATCTATCTTGAATTAAATAGGCCAAGATCCACTATGAATTAATACTAATTACGAACATTTAATTTTAGGTATAAAAAAATCGAAAATCCAATTATCGTATACCCCATCCCTAGCCAATGCAGACTAACGTAGTGACTTTTGACGAACGTCATCAAATATTATTTGATTTTAACAAACTGACATATTTTTGCTAATTTGTAACAAGATATGTTAATATAATTTGTCATTATTGTTAGTTTTATGTAATATATTTAACTAAATAACTTGCTATTTATTAGAATCGAAGCTTATATTAAAGTTGATAAAATAATTAAAATTACTGAACGTCGTTACAAGATTGTATTTGGGCAAATTTGTGAACTGTCACAGGGACCATGTTACATTTTCTCTAATATAGTAAGATATATATCCTTTTGGCACATCAAATATTAGGCTATTTTGAGAGTTTTGTGGAACAAACTTAAAAAATGCAAAAATGAGTAACACGACCTTTTGCCATCACACTGCCGATTTATTCTTACAAACATAGTTAACTTGTTTGTGCCGATCTGACGGCATGGAATTAAAAATAAAGTTTGAATCAGCACATTATGAACATCTCTTAACACTTTCATGACTTTAGCACATTATGAACATCCTTTAACACTTTCATGACTTCAGATCCTTAAATATTGTATTATAAGACTCCGATGGCTGGGGCATCGGACAGCATGACAGACTAGTTTGATTTAAAACACTGTTTCTCAAGTTTTTAAGCTTTTCGACTCCCTCTAAAGATAAAAACCAAATTAAGACTTCGCGACCCATCTGCTTAGAATGTATTCATTTTTCTCAGAAAACGTGTAATTTTGTTTTTTAATATGTAAGTTATTTATTTTCGCAACCCCTGTTATGTGATGGACCCATATTTTATTTTTTGTCCATAAAACGAGGTCTATAGGGTCAACTCTCTCATCAACAAGATCATTGAATATAAGATTAGAAACGTAACACTGCACATGTCGGTCATTTGAGATTTCTGAAACGAAATAACATATTTCATCGTTTTCTTAACATGTTCTTGGAAACGCTCTCAAACCCTAGAGATAAGCGAAGTGTGAAAAAGGTCGTTTTAGTTTCCTTAACGGAAATATATGTTATTTATTCCTACATTCTCAATTTAAAAGAGATGAAGATATATATCTTTCACTAAAATAGGTACATCAAGAGTCTATAAGGCCCGAATTCCTCACAAGGCAAAAACGAGGTAATTATTAAAATTTACTCTGTAAATTATCTCCGTGATTATACTTCATTGTACAAGTCGCCTGAATAAAGAAGAAAGTGCGTATTTTCCATCAGCACCATCTACTCCCCGACTTCCGACATAACACTCCCCTGGGGGGTCGCGACCTACAGGTTGAGAAACAATGCTTTAAAGGACGATATCTCCTAGGATACCACAATTGTAATAAAATTGTAGACGGAAATTCCAAGACTGAAGCTGGTTCACAGTTAAACGTTACCTTATTTGCAGGATATTACCATATATTGAGTATATTCCTTGTGTTCGAGGATAATTCTTCTCTGTCCAGAGCGCCTGGCGTTTTGCGAAATCAGCAACAAATGAAACACCTTTATGAGATAACTCAGTCTAGCGGTTAATATAGGACCAATTAACCTTTAAAATATCACTAACATTAACTTCTACAGGTACAATGATCCATTTTAACCATTAAGTCTTTTCATCTCGTCGCTTTTCCCAATCTTCAGCAGATAAAAGTGTTCGGCCACTGCTATCTCTGAGTGTTGAGAGTCTCCAGACTGCAAGCCAAGTCTACCAGGAAGACCGCGGCGCAGAGGAACAAGGTTAGGCTTTGTGCCAGTATCGCTTTGGATGGCCAGTAAAGGACTTCCACCACCTTCCTGGGAATCTGGAACCACACCCCCAGGATCACCCCTCCGGCTGAGCTTATAATTATCACGGCCAAGGTGTTAACAATCACCATCTGAAATATAAAGAAAAGTATTATTCGCAATTTCGTTGCAAAAACTTGAAGGAAACTTCACCATTAATGTATTTATAGTCCGCAGATCTAATTTTGTGGTGCTGCGATGATAATCGAATCGATTATCTCCATTCAGCCTTACATTGGTTCATCTTCGGACCGATTGCCTTCTCCGATCTTATTGTCTCAAACTATAGTTTTGCTACATTCGAAGTTTTCTGTCAAAGTACTGGCAACTTGCTGGGCTGTTTGAACTCCAGGTCTTAATCCATCCGCTTTAGGCCTCGGCCACACGGGTAGGAGCCTCGCTTGGTGCTTAGAGCTACGCTGCGAGCTAGGCGACATATCATAGCGAACCAACGCACCGCATACTATCGCAATGGTCACACTGCACGTTTCGCGCCACGCTACATGACGATTAGTCACCTAGTGAGTCTCCTAGCGAACAGACGTGTTGGTTAATTTTATTGTGTTACTAAGTGATTTTACAAGATGGCGGAAGTTTTAATGACAGCTGTGTATAAAAGGGAGCCTTTGTGGAACCCATCGAGCAAATTATACAAAAATGTACCTGTAATAAAATCACTTTGGAATGAAGTTGCACAGGAAGTAAATAAAGATAAGGTAAGTTGTAATTAAATTGGTTAGTTTTGAGAGTGGCATCGTTTGTTGACTCAACCGCTCCCAAATGCCAAATGAATTTGTGCGAAGCACTTTGGTTTGGCCAAGCATGAAGTCACCTAGTCTATTAGTCACGTAGCACCTAGCGAAGCACTTTGGTGTGGCTTTAGTCTTACACATATGAGTATACGAGTATTTACTGCGCTGCGAGTCATTTTCCTTCTCCCGTGACGTCGGAACTTAAGTCTGTCGTCACTACTATTATTTTAACAATCAGGTGTGTTACCACCGCAGGAGGAGTACCTTTAGGCAGTTGCTTCTTCAACTAAAGAAGATTTCGATCTTCTAGTAGAGATCGTGCTAGATGGGGACTTATTTTGTCCCTCTTCCATAACAGTGGGGGGGGGGATCAAAATGAACGATTATATCGTCGTTATTCTGCGAAAAGCGTTTAAGTCCAAATATTGAGTTTTGAGATAAATGCAATTTATGTTTCGGAAGGCGATGTAAAATCAAGTGTTCAATAAAATAAAGTACAAACAGATGTTATTTAAAGACAGTTTATTTATTTATAAGAATTACTACAAAAAAATGAGTAACTTAAAAACATATTGTAATTTATTTTTATCAAACACTGTTTATTCCTCTTTTTTGTGACGGTATAACCCTACCGGTTTCAAGGCTTTCACCTCATCTTCAGGGGAGCACAAACAAGACTAAATGCTGTTCGAACTGGTACCGATATACACGCTTCAACGGTTGGAGGATGGGGGGTGAGGAAGGCACGGGACGATTTCGGCCAAGAGCGGAGAGATTTTGGGGAAATAACTGTTCAACAGATATTCCGATCGGTGATGACTTAGAAATTTCTAGGGCCTCTAATCTGTCCAATTTATTTCCGTTACCACTGATTGTAAGAATTTGGCATCATCGATAGAAAAGTATGATTCTCACGGCGACAATGATTAGCCATTTCAGAATAAATTCGATAAAAATACAGACACCTGTTTTGGACTTAATCCTTTCTTGGTGAAAATTTTCATAACAGCGAAACCATATAACTTTTGGACATAAATGTTTTTTCCACGTGTAAATATTTTTATTTTAAGTAAAATGGTATCAAAAAGGCATTTTAAGCAAAATGGACTTAAATGCTTTTCGCGGAACAACGACGATATGTAGCGCTTGGAAAATTTTAGTTTCCATAATAAATCATGTCGTTCCACTTTGCTTCAATGACACTACAAATTTTGTATTAATTATTAACAAACCACAAACCTTTCTTTGCCTAGTATAAGACAACATCACAATAAAGCAAACTCATACAATTCAATCAATTCATCCTGGCATTAACAACTTCTTCAGTTTACTTCTTGTAAGTAATCAAAGTCGTATGAAAATTCATACAATACCCATATTGATTATCCAATGTGTGCAGTCTTGTTATGCAAGAGTTGTACAAATAATCAGTTGCAACCACTTCATTCTGGAAAGAAACATTTTGCCGGGTGGGCCTGCAAGGAACGTGTAACATGACAAGCTGAGTAAGTTCCGAACTATTGAAATACGAGCTGACAATTTTGAAAAAAATCAGCTCAAACATTGTTCTTCTATCTGACAAGGTTGTAAGACGCTCGTCACTTCCAACAACAAACCATAGTACTAGTCAGTTATTGGGATCTACAGTTGAGCGTTCGTCAATCGTAACAACTTTTGCTGTATACTCGTACGTACAATTTTCTCAACATTGACATCGTTTTAAGTCAGTTGTAATATAATGTATTTTATGCCTGATTTTTTTCCTCTCCACTATCCCTTCCTTTTCCTTTCATTGACGATATCTCACTTTTACATTTACTATGTACTCGTATATTGATCATAAATTCTACATACGAGGCATATCCAGAAACTAAGTGTACTGAATTTTTGTAGGTTACATTTTTTTTTCTTTAAACAAAAAAAATACGTGGTTACCGTAGTACATATGTAAGCTATTTTTCGACATAGTCGCCATTCCTCTCAATGAAGGTGGTGAAGCGGGGTATCAACTTTTCGATGCCTTCCTCGAAATAGTTTCCCGCCAACCCCTCCGTCAGGCGTGTAGTGTGCAACCCAAGTTTCATCTCCAGTAACGATGGAGCGGAGAAATTCATCTCCATGGAGTTTGCAGCGCCTCAAAAACTCTTGGCTTTTTACAAAATTTCGCACTTGGCGGGAGATTGGTTTGACATTTTTCACGAAACGTGTTGTCGCGTCGACACTTCTCAACGTACTGACCTCAAACCGGTCTCGTTGCGGAGGGGAAGGGTCAGGCTACACGGAAGTGTAGCCAACATGTCGAAAATAAAATCCATCCGGTCGTGAGAGCCTCAGTACACTTACTTTCTGGATACGCCTCGTAGATGAGAAATCATTTGAATATTTTTTGCGACCATGTAACTTCCTTTATTTACTTTTGTCTCGTTGGTTAGAAGAGATTGCCACCTTGCAATAAGCCCGCCAGATTGTTTTTACAATGGAGTGTTGAATAAATAAATAAATCGTAATGGGTTGACCTAATTACCGAATTTTAATCCAAAATTGTTCTTGCCAGAGAAGTATACAAAATGTTATAAATTATGCTGGCTTAGAAAAGTTACGAAGTCGATATGGAAAATACCGTGAATATATTATAGTTGGCGATAAATCTTAACTGTGGAGATGTTTACACTTAAGCTAGGGAATTCAAGCAGTAGTCGAATGTTGAAGTGAGTAGTTGAAAATGATGTATACGAGTATTATATGATGGACACATATCTTACTTTCCAGTCCATAAAGTGAACCTAAGGGTTACCAGAATGCATGTTGATCAATAGAGATTTCTTTATACTGTATATTTTATCACTGTCTTCATTTATTACTGGACTCGCTTTTTATCCCTTACCCTGCAGATAAGTGAAACGCTAGAAACGTAGTTACAGTATATTTATCTAAAACATTTACCTGACCACATTTACCCTTTGCTCCTGCTCCTACACTCGCAATTGGAAAGAGGTGAAGATATCTCTTTCATCAAAATGAGTATATTAAGGGTCCATAAGGACCGAATTAATCAGATACATATTTATGGGTCTCTTGTTTGCTTTTTCTTTTTTTATTTTCTTTCTTTTCGCTGGTGGTGAATCGAGGATTGTGCATACGTGTTTGTGCGTTATTTCCTCATTCATTCTTTTAAAACTGCTTATCTATTTCAATGTATTACTGCCTAACTATTTCAATGTTGTCTCAACTATCTTACTTCCCATTTGTCATTATGTAAAATTTGGACTCCTTTGAGGCTTTTCTTTTCTTTTTTTTTCTCGCTCTTGCTGACAGTTAACCTGAGGGTATGTGGGTTTACTTTTTATTTTGTTTTCTGCCATACGTTTTTGCTTTTTTCTTTTTTTTCTATTTATTATTTAATCTAGATATGCGGGGGTGTGGGATGGAAGCCCCCTGATGCCCTTGCGGTCGGGCTCGCCCTACATTGGTGGGGTGTATCTCGGCCGGGGGAATGTTTGTGGGATGAGCCCGGACTTTTTAGTGTCTTCTCTCTTGAATGTATTTTTTTTGTCATCTATTTATTTTCTGTGTTTATTTTTTTTATGTATTCTTGTTCTACGTGTTCAAGGGTGTGGGCTGAAAAACATCTGGTGTCCCCGTGGCTGGGTTCGCCCTATATTGGTGGGGTGTATCTTGGCCGAGGGGATGCTATTAGATGAGCCCAGACCTTTCGATAGCTTCTGTATTTAATGTATTATCTGCAATTTATGTGTTTTAGAAGTGTTATTTAAATAAATTCTGTACATACTAGGTTGCTATCAATAAACCTATTATTTATTTTTATTTATTTTTTTATTTTTTATGGGCGAGAAACGAGGTCACTATAGCACTTTACCCATTGCATTGAAATTATCTCCGTGATATACTAACATGTAATCATTGTAATCTTCATGTAATAATACGTTGAAGAAAGTGCGCATTTTCCGTCATCACCATCAACTCCCCAATTCCGACTTAACACGAGTATATTATCCACTATATGTAATCTGAGTGTTGTGTAGTCTTTGGGGTGCATGTCAGCGCGGTAACGCACTGGACTTCTGTGCGGAAGGTAGACGGTTCGAACCCCGCGCTGTGCTAGTTCCATTGAATGACACAGCCATTTTTCCGCCTAGCATCCTAGGATATAAGGATACGTATGACTTATCTATTTTTTAAAAAAAAGAGAAAAATAAAATATGCCGATGTGTTTTGCCGGTTTCATTTCGGTGTGCCATCGGATTAAGTACAGCGGTATGACCGGTGAGTTTTGCTGGTGTGCTCCGGTTCACCCACTTAAAAGAAAAGAAGAATGAAGCAAAAGTCCACGGCGCAGTTTAGCTTTCCAACTGAATTGACGTCGGAATGGCGAAGGGATGTTTAACCCTTCTTTGTCCTGTGATGTGTAACTAGTACGCATTGGTTCTAAAAATTTTAATATCTCTATAAATATAATAAATACTGGGTTCAGATTTTAGGTATTCCTCCGTAATACATTTACGCATTGAACGAAAAAATAATATTAATAATAATTAGCACTTATCGGCCATATCAGATATATTTTGTGAAAATCGGGAGTGAATCCACCAATACAATCAAACGTGTGCCAGTGTGTGATATAGGTATATTATTATGAAAATCTGTATGGGTGAGGAAGCGAAACTATTCACGTCTCACTCTACTTCGGTATATGGGAACGCAAAAAATAGAATCTCAATTCGGTCGCTTCTCGCGTTTAGTAGCCAGCCGGCTTTCGTTCGAGGTGGTCGTCTCGCCCGTTTTATGAACGTCGGCCGATGTTTGTTTTCATGTTTTCAGCAATTAAATTTCAATTATTATCACTTTTGACTTCAAATTTAATTAATTTAAGCGATTGGCTATGAATATTCTTATTTTTCCGATTTTAAATCGCTCATTTTTACATATGTATTGAGGTGTATTGAATACACATCACCGGAACGCAATGATTATTTTAGCACAGTAAGGGATAAGTTAAGTACGAGGTCCAGCAACGACGACGAGTCTTGGAAAGTCAGCATCGGATTGCAGAGGTCACTCAGACCATCGGAGGTGCAGATTCTAAGAGTCAATATCGGTCCACAGAGGTGATTCAGGCCTTGCAGAATGGTCCGCCCGAACTTGTGATAACCGCTGCGTTGCTTCCGCTGCATGGTGACATCACGCGAAAGGAATGTACCGATAACGCGAATATCACTATAATTATTCGCATACTGTGTTGTTGACTAGGTATCTATACAGATGTTCTCAATTAATGGTCCGCGGAACAGTAATATTTTGTACGATTTTCGACAATAGCTTCAGAAATTTTAATGTTTCAATTTTTACTATTTTCTCGTTAGAGATACTAATTAGTCGAGCAGATATTATTGTTTATCCTCACCTGAGGATGTCTCATCACATTAAAAACTCACCATGATTGGGCGACATTGGATCTTGGAGGCCATGACTATGAGGCTGCCAAGGATGTAAATGAAGAACACGGAATTGACGACCATGGGGAAGAGGATGGTGTGGAAGGTGTGCAGGACGTTATGGACATCGTTCACGTACAGACCCCCACAGATCGCCAAGAGAAACTGGAACAAATGGAAATACAATATTTTTATTTGTTTTGTTTATTCTGATCATGGAATTTTCAGCACAACTAATCTCGTATTTACGTGTTGACTATTTTCCAGGTCATGTATTATTATATTACACTATTGTTGAATACAGTACAACCTGGTGTGTTTATTCCCATGTGTCAATTACTTCCAACTCATCATACATGTATTAAAAAAAATACATTTTTGTTATACACATTACAACTTGGTGGGCTCATTGCCATATGGCAATCTTTTCAAACCAATTTTCTGGTAACAATGTTCGCACGAGCTAGACACGCGCGAGTGTTGTTGCTTTTGCAAGTGCGGTAGTATTTCAAACACATGCTATGGTGAACTGTGAGTTACTTGCCTTTTTCGGTGGTTTTTAACCCGAATACTCGATTACTGTGGCTGAAGACAACACTGTCTCCCGGCCACTCTTTTCAGCATGTCCGTACGATGAATTAATATATGTTGAAGTATACTATAAGAATGAATTAATAATGGACTGCCATGCGACATGTATTATTTTAGTCTTCAAATTGAAAAGAGAAAACTATTTATTTTTTGATAAATATTTGAACCAGAAACACAGAAATATAAGTCAAACATAAATAATATGAACACTATAAAAGCTTTGCTAAATAGAGCATTTGATGTCTGAAGGTATTTATTGTCAACTAATAAGGGAGATCCACTACAGATCAGATGTTCACTCTCCGTCAAATATTGGAAAAAACCCTAGAGTATAATGTCGATACACACCACCTCTTTATCGATTTCAAAGCTGCATATGACAGCATTAACCGCTCTCAACTCTATGCGGCCATGAAGGACTTGGGTATTCCTAACAAGCTCATAAGGATGGTTAGACTCACTATGAACCAATCACAATGTAGAGTCCGGATTCAGAACGATATCTCAGAACCATTTTACACAATGAATGGACTGCGTCAAGGAGACGCACTAGCTTGTCTACTTTTTAATATGGCTCTAGAGAAGTGTGTAAGAGAATCCGGAGTACAGACAAATGGGTCAATTTTCTACAAATCAAGCCAAATACTGGGCTACGCGGATGATATTGACATTATTGGTAGATCCCCACAAGCAATGATGGAGACATTTGTTCAGTTGGAGAGGGCCGCAAACAGAATGGGACTTCGCATCAACTCCGATAAGACCAAATATATGATAGCCACTAAAGCACCCCGTAATAATCAGACACCTACCACGATTAATATAAGTTCTCATACAATAGAACGTGTAAACACCTTCACCTACCTGGGATCCATAGTGACAAGTGTTAATGATGCATCTATCGAGATTAAACGTCGAATATTCATGGCAAATAGATGCTTCTTTGGTCTGAGAAGACACCTTATATCTCGGTTGTTGTCCAGAAGGACAAAACTTACCATTTACAAGACACTGCTACGACCTGTCCTCACATATGGGTCTGAATGCTGGGTATTGAGTAAGAAGAACGAATCTTCCCTTCTAATATTTGAAAGAAAAATACTCAGAAAAATATTCGGACCCATACAGGAAAATGGATCTTGGAGAGTGAGATATAATGAGGAGTTATACAGCATATACAAAGAGCCCAACATCATAAAATACATCAAAATTGGGAGGCTACGTTGGGCGGGGCATGTAGCAAGAATGGGAGAAGAGGAAATGCCTAACAAAGTACTCTTTTCCAAGCCCCAAGGAAGACGTAGCGTGGGTAGACCGAGGCTTAGGTGGATGGATGGGGTGCAGAATGATGCAAACGTGATTGGCATCAGGGGCTGGAGGAGTGCATCCCAAGAGGGGGGAATGGCAGCGACTGCTGGAGGAGGCCGGGGCCCACAATGGGCTGTAGCGCCATTGATGATGATGATGATGAATAAGGGCCACTTTATTTTATTAAAAATATTAGAAAAGGGACTTTTAACAGGGTAATAACATCCTATAATTAGTTAAATTATATTATAACATTGTAATTTATTTTTATCAAACACTGTTTATTCCACTTTTTTGTGACGGTATAACCCTACCGGTTTCAAGGCTTTCACCTCATCTTCAGGGGAGCACAAACAAGAATGCTGTTCGAACTGGTACCGATATACACGCTTTAACGGTTGGGGGCTGAGGGGTGAGGGAAGCATGGGACGATTTCGGCCAAGAGCGGAGAGATTTTTGGGATATAACTGTTCAACAGATGTTCGGATCGATGTACTGACTTAGAAATTTCTAGGACCTCTAATCTGTCCAATTTATTTCCGTTACTACTGATATGTAAGAATTTGGCATCATCGATAGAAAAAGTATGGTTTTCACGGTGAAAATGATTAGCCATTTCAGAATAAATTAGAGGATTTGTTAAGGCGGATTTGTGTTCACGAAATCTTTTTTCAAAAGATCTTCCTGTCTTTCCTATATAGAAATTATCACAGTCAGCATATAAAAGTTTATACACACCACTGTTTCTAAGTATTCCATTTTTGTCTTTCCCATTAAATAAGAGCTCCACAACGTTAATGCCTTAACTATAAACAACATATATTATAACATATATCATACGTAGACTCCACTAAACCTTAAGTCGAATGTGTTGTGTGTGCTCACATATCGGAAGATCTATAAAGGTGTGCGTGTACTCTGCGGTTTTCTTACCAAATATATTTTTCTGAACATATGCAGATGCGAACCTTACACTTAACCCGTATATGTATTATATTCATTTTGTAATACTGTATTATTAATATGTCAATAAAAATGGTTCGAGTCCCGAATTAAAGCGCCCATGGGGAGAGTTTGCTCTCTAAACGGCACTATATAAATTGTCTTTATTATTAATATTATTAAAAAAAATCGTTCGTTGTTAAACACAGTTTAGTAAACACTGTTCTACAGCAGAGTCGAGGGTTAACCCCGACACGTATTCCATATGTGGCCGATCTTTGTCACGGTCAGCCACTTCTTCAAACAAGATTCAAATAGGCAATTGGAGTAATTATGTATAGGTGGATATATAGTCTGCCTGAAGAACGCCTCGGTATAGAAGGTAGAAATATGTGCCGCGGTAATTAAGTACGAATAATGGAGTTACAAAGTAATATAAAGTTTAGTTTTTATCATGATTTTAGTCGACGCCGTAACCCAATGGGGGGAAGTATTTTAGCTTGGCACCCAGGCGTCCCGGATTCGATTCCTGGTGGCTCCAGTGAACCTGTTTTACTGGGAGGCCTTTTTTCGTCTTAATTGTAGTGTACTGACCCTGACACAAATTCTTGGAGCACTTTTTGAATAATCGACTTTACGAAATAGCGTGCCTAATTTTTTAAACTTTTATAAATAAAAAGCCTTATCAACTTCTGCAAATAAGTTTCGAGGGCGCGAAAAAGATAATTTGGTGTTGTGCGTACATATGGTAGATAATATGTGTAAGTACCGTTATTTTAATATATCATTTATTCATGTAACCCATAATTGAAAAGGTTGAAAGGAAAAATAAATGCGATATTTAGATGAACCATTAAATAATGGAACGAGTTGAAGAATACTGCTATTTGGAAAGTATGTGTATAGTATGTTCTCAGTTGACGGAATTGTGTAACGGTATATTGAACGGCGAGTTGCAATAGGAAATAAAGTCAATGAGGCACTTAAAATCTCACTACCGAGACTTGGAGTTGTCATAGATAGCTTGGCTAAGTTTGCTGATCAATACAAGTAAACATATAATTTTCTATAGCATTTTATTCATTAAAGTTGCTTAAATACATATTCGAACTAAGCTATATTACGACCAGTTAAAATGGTGGTTCACAACAGCGTAGTAGTGCCAGCCATTATTGATGATGGGAGTAAAACGTGGGTGTGTAAAATGAATGAAAGGAGGCGAATAAATGCAGTGGAAATGCATGTACTGAGAAGAATATTTGGTGTGTCGATGTATGAAGTAATAAAAAATCTTATTATTAAGGATGAATGTGAGCTAAAAACTGATGTGTTCAAAAGGGTGAAAAATAGCACGTTGGGAGGGTTTAGACATGTTGAACGGATGAGTGACGAAATACTTAATAAACAGATTTATAAATTAATCATAATTGGAGAAAAGTATGGTTGGACCAAGTGAATGAAAGTTTGAAATAAGTAAAGGTAAGGAGTAAGAGCAACAGAAGAAGCTGTATGAAAAGATATATGGATGTGGAGGCGAAGGAAGTATGTCGCGATAGGAAAGTTTTGCAGTCTCACTGTTTACCACAACAAGAAAAACGATTCACATGTTATTTTTGGAATTGACAATCTTCCACATGTTCTGATGTTGTCAGGCCGTTTCCATTGTTTAAACATTATGTCTTTTTCGCTATGTTTTTTTTGCGCCTTGGTAGTGGGGTTTATAAACCCAGATGTTTATAAGCTAAAAAGCGAAATCATAATAAATATGTAACTAGAAAGTTGCGCGCTTATAAAATAGGACATAAAATTTGACACCATCCTATTTCTTGATTGCGCTCTAATTTAATTATTTTTAAGTATGCGATACACTGACACTTGGTTGGTTTTAACCACAACAGTTTATTAGCTAGTCAAATCTTACGTTCGCGTCGTCGACGTCAGAAAAATATACAAGCAAAACATTCACAGTGACAAAAGAGGAACCTCGAGTTTCCAATTTTGACAATGTTTTTTTTTGGCATTGATGTTTAGTTAGTATGAACATTTGCGTCATCCAGGGGTTGTTTTTCTACGGGCGAGTGGTTGAAGTACTCGCGAATTTCTCCCTATACATTTTAAATAATGACCAAGAGAGAAATTCTAAACCTCACTGTAGAGTTTGAACCAAATAAAGATTATTGTACGAATAAAATTATAATATACACGTATATCGATATTTTTTTGCATATTGAATAAATTATTCTCTTCTTCATTGCGTGCTTAATGCTGAGCGTCGTAGTCTACTGCTTTGTCTGGAACTTGGTGCACCATCTGCCTCCATCCTTCCCGGTTCTGCAACATGTTGAATGCAACGTTTGAAGATGACCCTGTTTACTTTATTATTTGGATCGTTGATATTGTAAGACACGTATTTCTTGCTTGCTTTCGCTGAACTGCCCCCGTGATCACCAGCTTCTGCAGACTTACGTTAATGTTTCTAGTATGTCTAAAGTATTTTACGATTCTTTTCATGCATGTTCCAGAAAGTCTTTCGCTAATCTCTAATTCTCGGATGAAACATACGTTGGTGCGCCTTAAAGCGCAATTCGACTAAGGCAACACTGAACGACATGAGGCATGCGACATGTTTCCTAGTGTTGCCTGTTGCTAGGTGTGCGACTACGTGCCACAAGTTTTAACAATGTCGCATGCGGATTTTGACTCCCCGAGTCGCATGCGCTTTGTCGTCAATACGTGTAGCATGCGTCTTAAACAATTCCATGGAGGCAACGTCAGTTTGGTACAATGAGGCAACGTCAGTTTGTCTTTACAAACAATCGAGCCGGCTGCATATTTGGTAATAGTTTTGAATCGTAGAAAAAAAATAAAGCCACTGTGTTGGAGAAGAGAATTATATGTTGGTAGTCAAGAAGCTCAGAACGATGAAAAGCTGAACGCAAATTCTTGATTTTTTTTCACATCGATTACAGTGTATTTACTCGCTAACTGCTTCAGTGTATCATTTTTTATCCTGTTGTCTTTATAATCACTAATTTTATTATTCCATAAATCCGTTGAATTATGATAATCTTCAATAAATAAGGTAGTTTTATCAATATTCCACTCCATGTCGCACGCTACAAGCCGCATCGATCCGCTGACTTTCGGATAGCGGCGACATTGTTCGACACGCTGAAACATGTCGAAAGGTGACGCATGCGTCCCGGCAACAACAATCAACATGTAGCATGCTACAAAGATACATGCTTCTTCTCGCTTCGTGTTCCTTCGATTGAAAGACTGTGTGGGCAATAGCGCCTTTACGGCCCGTGGGATACAGAGAATCTGTCTCCAACACCACATCTAACACAAATTATTATTTGGTGTTAAGTTGTTTAGTGCCTCGTCAGAGTTTGTCAAGTCTTTATTTAGGCAACTCTCGACGATGTGTCATTTTTGATTGGCGCCAATCCAATTATTTTATCATATTGATCGAATATAGACATTTTAACATCGATATCGCATTTTTATCGGTGGTGTGGCTAGCGAATCGAGGCAGGCTTGTGGTGTGCGGTTTAATTACTCCTGTTTACACAGCCTGCGGCAGTATTGAGTGACAATGAGCACATTTTATAACGCTTTAATGCGCACTTTACATATTCATAGGCAGCTGCCATCTGTTTATTCGCATATTGTCAAAATTAATTTATTTTTCACTGGCAGAGTATCCTTAAAATGTTCCTTTTATTTCCGGACAAATTGTGTGGTCCGCAATAAAGCGTCTTTAGGCAAAATGTCAGCAATGTATAATAATTATCTTCGTCTCAGTGTTAAGCTCAATTATCTTAAGAGTAAACAATCATTAATTTTAAATCCGATTCAGACAATAATAGTAAAATGATAATTTAGAGATCGAACTCTTTTCAAGGGAGAGTCTATGTAGGCAGATCCCATGTGCCCAGGTTTTATCAGATGCAGGAAAAGGAGTATGTTATTTTGAATATTCAAAATTTGCATCATCACTTTTACGTCATGCCCCTATTTGAGTAGACAGAGAGAACAGATCTCCTATCATTCCACCGCGTGAGGCAAACTCTGTTTTTTATAAAACTCTGGTTTCTTTCAGAATTTGATTAATTTGGTCGTGTCATGTTTTACTGTCTTCACAAACTTCTCGTACCTTCTATCCTCTGACGATCGTGGCCTAGTTTAAAAGACCTCTGTCTCCTAATCCAGAGGTAGCGGCTTCGCATAGATCGTGGCCTAGTTTATAAGACCCCTGTATCCTAATCCAGAGGTAGCGGCTTCGCACAGATTAAAAAAAGTATTTGTTAAGTTTCCACTTTTTAAATCTTTCTATTATAGTTGGCTGGAAGAGACTGCCACATGGCTATATATCAACCAGCGCTACGTTGTATTGTTTATAGCGAACGTGTAATATAATTTAGTGTTTGTTATATAATATCTACTCGTCGTCGTTGCTGGGCCTCGTTATCGAGGATCCCCTCGCCATTCTAACGTCAATTCAGCTGGAAAATGAAGCTATGACGTGATTTTTTAAGTGAGTGAGCCGTTGTACACCAGCAAAGTCATCGGCCACACCGCTGTACTGAATCCGATGGCACACCGAAATGAAACGATCGGAACACACCGGCATGTTCCATTTATTGAAAGAATATATATGACCGAAGTCATATGTATCCTTATACCCCCGAATACTAGACGGAAAAAAATACATGTGTCGTTCGAGGGAAGTAGTTCAGTGCGGGGCTCGAACCGGCGATCTTCCGCATGGAAGTCCTGTCCGTTACCGCGCGGCTATGGACCTCTAATTTCTACTACGAATATTATGACTGTAGGGTACCCACGTCCCTAAAATATTGTCAACATGCAGGTCAACGACCGATGAATCAACCTCTGAATATCTACAATTGTCACATACCAGAAACGTCAACACTGTTTACACGCAAACGGTATTTACATCGCATTCCAAAGTAGAAAGAGAACACATCGCGTTGTCTCGCCGTCTCGACAATAAATATCCTACCCACTATATCATTGGCAACGTCTGCAAACGCCTTGTCATGCATAGGAGTGAGATGGGGATATACGGCGGACGCATTCACGCGTCCCGTTCTGAAAATCTATATATATGTATTACATACTTATCGTTGAATAAAGAGCACTTATTGTTAATCATTTGACTTGTTATTATTCACTTGACCATTCATCGCTGTTTACTATTTATCGATTATTCACTCTCACTTTTATCGCATTCCTGAATTTTGTATTTTATTTTAAATACAAACAAATCAAGATCATCACGACGTATCAAATTAAGCACCACGCTAAATTGATGACCCCGAACAAAGAGGAACGCAGAATTCGACTAAAGCGAATACGGTGATGTCAACAACATCATCATCAGCACGTCCTACTAGGACACACGCTAAATGACTATACCATATTTGATAGATTGAAGTGATCATAGATGAATGTGAACTTACGGCTAATGCATTATGTAAAATCAAGAAGAGCAATCTGAGGTGGTTTGGGTCAAGCAAAGTATGGTCGTATCAAGTGTCTGATATTTTGAAAGAATGAAATGTAAAAAAAAACAGAGAAATTATAGTTGTAGGAGACGGTGTGTGTGGATGTAGAATATGCAAAAGATGTGTGCCGCGATAGGAAAGTCTGGCGCTTTCTCCTCTGCCTACCGACAGGGAAACGGTGTGATAGTATTTATGTATGTAATTTGTTTTATCAAACACTCTTTATTCCACTTTTTGTAACGGTATAACCCTACCGGTTTCAAGGCTTTCACCTCATCTTCAGGGGAGCACAAACAAGACTGAATTATGTTCGAACTGGTACCTATATACACGCTTCTAACGGTTGGGGATATTAGGGTAGGGAGCAGCGTAGATATTATTGGTATATATGTGATGGTCGTCCCATGCCTCCCTCAGCCCTCAGTCCCTAACCCGAATGTCCCCAACCTTTAGAAGCGTGTATATCGGTACCAGTTCGAACATAATTCAGTCTTGTTTGTGCTCCCCTGAAGATAAGATGAAAGCCTTGAAACCGGTAGGGTTATACCGTTACAAAAAGTGGAATAAACAGTGTTTGATAAAAACAAATTACAATGTCTTTAAACTTCCACAACGTTAGTGCCTAACTATAAACAATATATTTATGTATGTATGTGCCATATTTGACCAAACAGTTCACCAACTGCAACATAAACAGATATGTATTTTGGAACAACAGTATAAAATGAAAACAAACATTCACATATTCCTCGTACTCTCATAACATTGAAACATCGAGATGTATTCTACTTGGAAATGTGTAAATTGCAACATTCAACACTGACAGCAGAACTACGGACTTGGCATGTTTAGATCCGGACCAGGTGGTACGAGTATTTCTTGAAATCTATCGTTACTCGAATTATCTATTTTTTCTTTTATTATGGTGGCCCGCAAGGCAAATAAGGCGCTTAGAAAAAATAACTGTAACTGATTTACCGTTTCTCAAAAAAAAAAAAAAAAACAACTTATGCAAATCGAGAGAGGTGTATTTGTAAAAAGTGTCGTAAATGCGAAACGTATCAACTCGAGGATGGCTTGTATTGAACTCCTTCCGGATACATTCAGAATAACAAACCGTCATCTATTAAACGTTTTCACGTTTCTTAATTTATTTTATTTTAATTTATAATAATGGTATTGATGAAATGCGTGTTTTTTTTTAATCTCTGCCTTTTTTGGACCACGTGTCACCCCAACAACGCCCCCATTTGAAAACATTTCGAAGAATCCTAAAGTGATGATATCTTCTAAATCAAAATGAAAGACGAACGTTAGCACCTTGTTTAATGCTTAAATTCTGTTCATAGATTTTCTATTAAAAAAATATGACATTTTAATGTTGTTTCGTAATGAATAAACCCTAAAACCATTCATAAAACTAATCTATGGTAGCTAAGTACCGCTATATCGTAAATTCAGATAACCCAGGTTCATAAACCCAAGTTCCTGTCATTAACTTGTATATCTTGACATGAAGGAATGTTTAAAAAAATACATCAATATAGATACATTTTCACTATCGAGTTTATACACACTAGCATTATTGTTCTTTTCTCAGAACACATGAGTCGTTTGTTAAACCAATCCCACCAACATTCATGGTGTATGTATTTTATTATACTCGTACTTCCATGCGAGTTCCTCGAAGCCAATGATACAATAGGCGGCGTCTTCCGTATTTACTCGGCGGATTCTGGGCGGGGGAAAGTGTAGGCGCCACGGCGTCATCATTACCAATTTGGCAACAGAGGAGGAAGAGCGAAATTAGGTACATATAACAATATACAAACGTACTTATAAGAAATTTTACTAACAGAACAGACAAAAAAATATCGTAACAAAACATTCTAACGTGGCACACACTTTTCGCCTATACTACAATATATTATTATTCAATCTTTTCACGAATGCTTTTAGTAATTAAATACACGCGATTTTGATTTTTTACATACATTTTACAAGTTTGCGTATATTTTTTACTTGGCTGTTTTTTTTATATATCATATGTAGCGACACTGCATTTTAACTCTATTTTTATATAACATAATACAATATTTCTTGATATTCTGTAAATTATAAATACGAGTACATATAATAGGTTGTCCGGAAAGAAGTTTTTTTTTCTTGAACATATGTCGTTTGGATATAATTTTCGTTGTTAACTTAATTCTAAATGTGCTAAATGTATAATAGTATAAATAGGCCAAAACCCATACGACGGCTGTCGCCAAAGAAAGAATACGAGAATTGAATTTTGAATACAAGAGAGCGCGAGAGGAATACTTGGATTCTCTCCGAAAGTAATTCGAAATTTGAATCTCGGTGGGTCCGTAATACTGAACGAATTTTTAATACCTAGCTAACAATTTTTGAACCGGTGTAAAAGGGGACGATGTATAAATGATATATATATAAACAAATTCTACATTTATGAATATATATTTTCATAAATGTAGAATTTGTTTTACTTCCGTGAATATTTCACGGGTTACAACTAGTGTTATAAATTTAACGCATTTTTGTTTTGTCACCATTGTTTACCAAAATTGCTTGATCGATTTATTGGTATTAAAATAAGTTGTTTTTTTCGGTGATTCATACTTTTATAAAAAAAAATTTGGAAGTGCATGGTAACGATGCAATAAGCGACCGGTGTGTCAAATGTGGTTAAAAAATGCAATGATACAGCACTCGAAGATGGTGTCGGCTTTGGAAGGCCAATAATCACTTATTTCGACCAAATCAAGACTGATCGAGAATAACCAGCGTTATACATCTACTTATTAGTCCCATACATCATAGTTTTGATACTTTTCGATTCCAATTTATGTTTTAGTGCTCTGTTGACTCTTTTTCCTATCGCTACACGAATATCAACATCCGTTTTAACTTTTCCAAATGCATTTAGAATCTAATTTCTTGCATTTAGAATCTAAATTCGGCAACTTCACCAGCATTTCCTGTAAAGGTGGCGGTACATCAAGGATCGGTACTCAGTCCGCTACTGTTCATCTTAGTCATGGACTATTTAACTAACCAGGAAATGAACAATCTCCTAAAGATCCCATTATTTGCAGACGATATCGTATTAATAAGTGAAAAACATGAAGACCTGCAAAATAGTCTGGAAAGGTGGAGAAGAATCTTGGAGGACAATGGATTGAGACTGGGCAGAAAGAAAACAGAGTATCTGTACCTACCATTCGAGAACACAAATGCTGTCACTCCCGTAATGCAAATGGATGGAGAAACATTGCCAAATTGTGACTCCTTTAAGTATCTTGGCTCACTCATCCATAGTGATGGAGGATGTGCAGCAGATGTAACACATATAATTAGTGTGGGATGGATGAAGTTTAGATCAATGACGGGACTTCTATGTGATCTGAAAATGCCAGTAAAGTAAAAAGGAAAAGTATACCAAACGATTGTCAGACGCGCACTCCTCTATGGCTCCAAATGCTGGACGATGTATAACTGCTGAAATGCGCATGCTAAGATGGTCAGCTGGTGTGTCCCTAAGAGACAAAATAAAAAGCTCACACATTCGTGGAAGCCTGGGTGTTACATACATTAACAGTAAGATGGAGGAGAGGCGATTGAGATGGTATGGGCACGTTGGACGCAGAGCACCCGATCACATTGTGAACCAGGCAATCTCCATGGATCTTCCTCGAATAACAACCAGAGGAAGACCAAAGAATTCATGGGTGGTGCAAAAAGATAACCTGATGCAGAGGCACGGCCTGGGGGACGTAGTCCGGGACAGAAGAGCGTACAACCTGAGGACGAGGAGAGCTGACCCCAACAGTCTTCGCAGACAGTGAGTTGGGATGGAGCCAGGGAGAAGAAGATTTAGAATCTAATTTCTATAGAAGTGTTTTTAGATGATATACTTGGCGTTGTGCATAATAAAACGTTGAAAGAATAGAGCGAGCGTTATAAAAACGGGGACAGTGAGTTTATAATAATTATTAATGAATGGTTGTGCAATTTAGTTTACACAAATGAATCACCGCGTTATAAATATCCAACGAATAATTTAACACAAAGCCACGTACTTAGTGAGCGAGACTAAACATGGCGATAATAAATAATTGTAGATAAAAATACATAATGCCCAGCTTATCATCCGATTGCCCACTGCAAACTGTATAAATATGATATTTAATATACGAGTAAGTATAGAGGTCGGTGATGCCAAATGTCATTCCAGACCTCAAATGTCAATTGCATTTTCAGGAAAATTGATCATGCGTGCATGACTCGATACTTAACTATTTCGCAATGATTATATGTTGTTGCAGTTGCTATATTTTTCTGTTGACATTACGAATCTAAAGGGAAAACCAATTAATATTGAGGAAACTAATGAAAATATTGTTTCAACTCATACATTCGCATACTCTGTATGTGCTATGGAGTTTAGTCATCAGTGTAATTTATTGGTTTTATTTTTTCGAACCTCCTTCGTCCGAATCGGTCGTTGTTTTCGTGTTTAGCAGTTTACTTACTTCTAATGGTCTTAACACTCCGGAGTTGTAAGACCAACGACGGGAGTCCTTCAGGATCCAGTACACACCGACGAGTCCTTCGAAAGTATTGTACGAGTACGTAACGGTACTTAGCCACCAAAGATAAGTTTTAAGAATGGTTTTAGGGTTTGTTCATAACGAACCAGCATTAAAATGTCATCGTTTTTTTAATAGAAAATCTACGAACTGAATTTTAGCGTAAAGAGACTTGAAAATAATCCGATTTGTGTTGGTTGTTCAGAAAGTAGATCGTAATTTTCGGTCAAATTCAAAAGCGAAATTGCAGTAAACGCTTTTGGACGGTGGCTTTTTGTATTTTCAGTATTTCAGTAATCTCTCCTGTCGTAGATCGCTGCTTATTCTCAATCAAATCCTCGATTTGGTCATCATTAATGATAATAGTCGGCCTTCCAGAGCGGACACAATCTACGAGAGTCGTGCCACCATTACGATTTTTTTTAAACTACATTTGACACACACTATCACTCGCTGTATTGTCACCATACACTATACATGTCTTATTTTTGGTTTGTGTCGCATTTGTTCCTTTTCGGTAGTAAAAAGGCACCAAGAATGGAAAAAATCTATTTATTTGGTTCAATCTTTAAAATGACGTCGCAAAAATCGCTCAAGCAATTTCGGTAAACAATAACTGAAAAAGGGCGTTTGTTTATGTATCGCCTTTAATAATAATAAACATTCAGCACGTTTGTAATGAAGTTAACATCCAAAATTATGTACGACATCTATCCGAGAAAAACGAAACTACTTTAGGGGGCGGGGGTGGGGAGTATGATTATAATGTTACTTTCGTTGTTTGCAGTACAACCTGGCTGGTTTATATCCTTGTAGCATTATCTTTCAATAAGCCAGAATTATGTTAAAGAGGTCTCGAGGGAAAATCAGATAAGAACTATTTTTAATGAAAAACGCAACCAACATGATTCCATCACGCAACTCTCGAGCTGGAAGCCAGGGACATTATCAACTAGGTCACGGAGGTCGTCCGATTCTTTTGGCATATTTTCCGCGACGAAGAACGCAGTCTGAAAAGGCTAAGGCCTCGGCCACATAGGTAGGAGCCTCGCTTGAGATGCTTAGAGCTACGCTGCGAGTTAGGCGACATATCCTAGCAAACCAACGCACCGCATACTATCACAATGGCCACACTGCACGCTTCGCGCCACACTACATGACGATTAGTCACCGAGTGAATCTCCTAACGAAAATAAGTACTGGTTAATTTTATTGTGTTACCGTGATTTTACAAGATGGCGGAAATTTTAATAACAGGTGTGTATAAAAGGGAACCGTTGTGGAACACATCGAGCAAATTATACAAAAATGTACCTGTAATAAAATCACTTTGGAATGAAATGCACAGGAAGTAAATAAAGATAAGGTAAGGTATAATAAAATTGGTTAGTTTTGAGAGTGGCATCGTTTGTTGACTCAACCGTTCCCGACTGTCAAATGAATTTGTGCGGAGGACTTTGGTGTGGCTAAGCATGAAGTCACCTAGTATATGAGTCACGTAAAATCTAGTTTAGCACCTAACGAAACACTTTGGTGTGGCCTCGGCCTAAGGGATCTCTTCTGCAAGTGTGGAGAAACGGCGTGCAAAAGCACGAAATAATGGATGTAAAGACCTACCCCTAACTACTGCTCTTTAAACTTGGATGTGCTCAAGACTAATCATCCGATTCCCTGAATAAATTTGTCTGTCTCACAGCACAATAATACTATTTGGATAGCCTTGTATCTACTGAAAGCTTGGAGGGACAGCACTTCCCGATGCGTTGGATCAATCAACTTAGTGGCGATACTATATGACTTTCCTTAACCGCTATGACCGAATATGACTTTCCTTAACCGCTGTTCTCCGAACTACAGAATGTGGAGATAACTAAAGAGATGGTTTCAAAGTTTGCTACTTGAGTTGCGATACTGAGTAGTGACAGGGGAGGAGAGACGATGATACCAACTATTAACAGCATCAGAATAATCGTGTTTTGAATAACATTAGTCACACTTAATCAATATAGTCATTTTCATTATGATTCAAGTTACTTCTGGAAACTTGAGACTGTATTCGCACAATTCGCCTAGAGAAGACGGTACAAGGAAAACCAGTTTTTGTACAACCGGTCTCCTAGAATCACCGTTGATGAGATCCCCTTTAGATATTTTCGTTCTCAACATGGCCTACAAATATTTTTTTGGGATATACCTCTCATTACGACTCGTATCGCTAGAGAGGTCTTAAAAAAATAATCCATCCAGAATAATAATAATAAAAGGACAACTTTTTTACTCCGTTTAGAGAGCAAACTCTCCTTAAAGGCGCTCTAATTCCAGAATTTAACCCATTCTTATTGAAAGATTAAACACTAAAGTTGTGTGTAAGGATAGAACGGTGGCGGCTGCGACCTTTAGATTGGGGACTTCCCCGCATCTGCATATATTGTAAAAACATATTTGGTAACAAAACAGCAGAATACTCACAAAAGACCAACTATAAAGAAACTTTTGTGGTTCTTCCGATATGTAATATATTTGACTTTTGGTGTAGTGTATTTATTGTTTGTGTTTAGTGTTCATATATCATAATATAAATTTGCCAATGGGCGTACGACGGTTGTCGCCAAAGAAAGAATACGAGAATTGAATTTTGAATACAAGAGAGCGAGAGAGGAATACTTGGATTCTCTCCGAAAGTAATTCGAAATTTGAATCTCGGTGAGTCCGTGAAACTGAACGAATTTTAAATACCTAGCTAACAATTTTTGAACCGGTGTAAAAGGGGACGATGTATAAATGATATATATATATATAAACAAATTTTACATTTATGAATATATATTTTCATAAATGTATCATAGAATTTGTTTTACTTCCGTGAATATTTCACGGGTTGCAACTAGTAATCATAAATTTTGACAAGACGTCCCAAAAAGTACTGTTTTCAGTTGCTTCCTAAAGCTACACACGCCACCCATATATATATATATATATATATATATATAACACACTCGACTTTATGCGAAATATGGGAAACATGGAGATAAAGGTAAAATACAAAGGTAAAATACTCTGTATGTTAATTCATACTCATCTACGGATTTTTAAAACCAGTCGTATTTTTTGATCGTCTCCTTTTTAACGTAAAATAAGTTCTTGAAACGTTTTAAACTACGAGTATGTGGAAATGTTTCTTGAAAACTGTAATAATTATAGATCATAATGATTTATTTTATTGCCTGACTGGTTTCAAAATGGTTCTCATTAATCGATTAATAAGTATTCATAAATATTATTGATATTGAGAACTATCTCATTAGTACAAAAACACTGTATTATCTTATACGAAAGAAATCATAAACATTCTCACATTGTTGTTAAAGATACTTTAATAAGTATCACTGAATACATTTTGTAAATCTAAAGTAGCATGCTACTAAAGAAGCTAAAGAAAATGTATAAGCAGTGATACTTTACAGCTATTTTAAAAAATAAATGAGCTACTTACAACAGCGAGTGACTCTTAAACATTACAAACAATTTCCCAATAACTCCCCCCAAAATTTGCGTTTATTTAACGCACATACTATACATACACACCAGTTATATTTCGGGGTACGCAGAGAGGAAAGAACGCCACATCTTTCGCTTCTTCTACATCTATAAACCTACTCGTACAGCTTCTATATTTTCTATGCTTGTTTACATTTAATACTTTAAAACTATCATATATTTGATCCAACCATTCTTTCCTTGATCTTCGTCTACCACGACTTCCACTCACATTTGCACTGTATATATTTGTTTTGTTAGTCTTTTTTCATTAATTTGCTCCACAAACCTAAACCATCTGTTCTTCATCTTACTCAACACATCACCCTTAAGTTTCACATCCTTCCTTAATCACTTCATTTCGTATTCTGTCATACATTGTCATCCCAAGTATTGTTCTAAGTGCACGCATTTCCACAGCATACATTCGGCTTTTTTCAGCATTGTTCCACGTCCAAATTTCACTCCCATACATCAAAGTTGGTACTACAATACTGTTGTGGACTTTCATCTTAGCAGATTTCGATTCATTCGAGTATATATGTTTTAGTATATTGTTTATAGTTAAGACATTAACATTGTGGAGGTTTAAAGACATTGTAATTTATTTTATCAAACACTGTTTATTCCACTTTTTTGTAACGGTATAACCCTACCAGTTTCAAGGCTTTCACCTCATCTACAGGGGAGCACAAACAAGACTGAATTATGTTCGAACTGGTACCGATATACACGCTTCTAACGGTTGGGGACATTCGGGTTAAGGACTGAGGAAGGCATGGGACGACCTCGGCCAACACATATATACCAAGAATATCTACGCTGCTGAAACCGGTAGGATTATACCGTTACAAAAAGTGGAATAAACAGTGTTTGATAAAACAAATAACATACATAAATACTATCACACCGTTTCTCTATCGGTAGGCAGAGGAGAAAGCGCCAGACTTTCCTAGACCTTCACCGCCAGACCTTCACCTCATCTTCAGGGGAGCACAAACAATACTTGTTTGTTAAGTCTTGAAACTGGTAGGGTTATACCGTTACAAAACAGTGGAATAAACAGTGTTAGATAAAATAAATTACAATTTGTTTTAGTATAAGTTAACGTAGACTCTAAATAATCACATTATTATTTTTTAAGCCTTCACTTCCAAGAATTTTGCAATGAACAGATACTGTGGTTTCACTGCGCAGTTACCTTGTTAACACATTCCAACATCATTTGAAATATTGTTACTACATTCAGTGTATTTATGTATTTTATCAAGTTTTATGTGTTCGTTAAATGTTTCTTAAAAATGTCAGCTTTATTTATTTATAATTAATAACGCATTTTTTTCTTTTTTTTTTTTTTTTCTTTTTACTTATAAATATATTTAAGATAAAGAGAGGATTGAATATATACAGCATCACTTAACATAGCATATTACATCCTAATTTAATTTGATTCTCTTCCTCATCCTTGAACGATTTCATTTTTGCTAGTTCTATCATTATTGATAGATTAGTCATTTGTTGATTTTTATCACTTAAATTTAATTTTTTTACTTGAAATCAAATATATTTATTTTTTATAAAATCGGTTATGGATTTTTCATGGTGTACATACATATCATCACGCCGTGTTTCTTCCAGATCATGGCGATCTGATAGGTTAAATCCACTGTAACCTTCATAAAAATAATTATAAGATAAATACAATTTATATCATCATCATTGTCAACCAGGGTCGATCCACTGCTGAATGAAGGTCTCCCCAAGTTGACTCCAAATAGTTCGGTTCTTTGCTCGTTGATGTCATGTGATGCCATGGCATGCTTTCTGATTACGTCTATCCAGCGTACCTTCGGTCTTCTTCTGGGTCTTTTTATGCCTCTTGGGTACTATTGGATTATTTCGGATGTCCATCGGGAGTCTGACATCCTGGCTACGTGTCCTGCCCATTGCCACTTCATTCTTTTGCACACCCTTTATAACGTCTTCTAACATACTTTTGTTATATTGCGAATCCAGGTGTTTCGTTTACGGTTTCTTTTAGTATATCCCAACATGCATCTCTCCATGCCCCTTTGTGCCGTCTGGAGCTTTTGTGTGTTCTTTACTGTGAGCGTCCATGTCTCGCAGCCATACGTAAGTACCGGAATAATACACTGGTTGTACCATAGACACTTCGCTTCAAGGATATTAGGAGATTACTCTTGAAGATGTGGTTGAAGCGTCCAAATGAGCTATATGCTAGTTTTGTTATTCGTGCTATTTCCTCCGATATGCCACCTACAAAGGAAATAAGTTGGCCCAGATACACATATTCCTGGACAAGTTCTAGCGGCTTTCCATCTACGTTTATTGGTTTTGGGGTAGCAAAACCGTTCATAATATATTTGGTTTTTGATATATTTGTTTTTAAACCAACTTCTTTACTGACTTCTGCAAATTCTTGCAGTTGGTGTTGTTACAATTTATATATCGTCATTTAAAGAGCAGACTTTCCTCAAGAGCGTTCTGATTTGGGATTATATCCCACTATTATTGATATATTAAAATATTACTAAAACAAAACAACGTATTAGGATAAGAACGTAGTGGCTGCGGCCATTAGATTAAGTACATTCATCATGCAGATTTATGTTAATTTTTTTTCTTTAGGGCTATAAACATTTTGGTAACACGTCTATAAGTTACAGATTCAGATAAATTTGAGTCTGAAAATAAATTCAGTCAAGGATGGAACTCCACCGAGAATCGAATTCAGGAATGAATGAAACAATTGTGTACGTACTACGGTAGTATTGCCAAGATGTTCGATAATGAACTCCGAGTTTCGTGCATCCTGTGGTTGTACATATAAATTTGAAAGTTAGATTAATGAAGTCAAAGATAACGCTCTCAGCCAGGTTCTTAAATAGTCCGTATCACCAATTTAGATATGCTGAAGGGTACCCCATACGAATGCATAAATGAATGCAAATGAGGTACATTCACATTTTGTTTTGTGTTATTTTATGGATTTATTAAACAGCCACCGTACAGGCTCGTTGTTAAGTTGCTTATTTTCCCCGACTCGGGGTCGTGGGTTTGTATAAATTTCTTAAAAGGGTTCCAGTCTGGTTTTCGCTTTAGATATTTTTAACATTGTATTGTGTTATACTTTCGTTGTAACCAGAAAGACGTTAAATAGGTCTTAAGTGAAAACCAGACTGGAATCCTTTTTTTTTTTAATCTGGGTTTCAACGGGAATCGAACCCGTAACTTCCAGGTTGGGAAACAAGCGTCTTACCAACTAGGCGACGGAGGTCGTCATTATTCGAGTTGGTTGGAAAATAATGTCACGTGGTAATAAATTGTCCTGATGTTTACAACATAAATGTAATACTATACAATACAATACTCGGTGTACTCTAAATACTATATAACACACATGCTTTCCAATTTTGTCCGTCTAGAGAACTCGAGGCTATTCTCAAGATAATTCCAGCAAGTAAAAAACTTATACGCCAATACCAAAACACCTGATATATAAAATAAATCTGTTATTATTGTCTCTAACGAGACATTTATCCCTTTGGACTTAAATGCCGAAGATAAAACCAAACCAAGGTTAATCTTGTTTTTCTCAATGATTGGCTGCAGTTTCGCTTGATTGCGTGAAAACTGTTTAGTTTCACCAGGCAGAATCGGCAATGACAGCAGTTACATAGGCAGTAGTAAACATCCATATCGTGGATTCGTGTTAGGGTAGGCAGAGAAGGCACAATTTACCTATCCATGAAGCTTTTTTCATTCATATTCATTTTTCCCACCCACGTTATACTCTCATACATCATAATGTATTTTGGTGTCTCATTGACTTTGTTTCTTGTTCCAACTGGGCATTCAATATCTTGTTCCTCATTTCAGTCGCCTGATAACATACTTTTCAAGTAGCAGAGTTCTTAATTTATTTACTGTGTGTATTTTACATAAATTGTTATGAATATTTATTTAACAATAAATTACTTTGTTATTGCGCTAATTACATTATACTCCGCTACACGTATTTCTACATTCTAGCCCGAGGTTCTCTTTAGGTGAAAGGATCAATCCGCCTCTAAAAAGGGGATCTTCATGAATAATATGGTTTAAGCGGTCCTCGTCGAAGTACACTGGTCGTCCGGAATGTTCCATGTCTTTCAGGTAAAAATTACCGTCTTCGAAACGCAAAAACCATCGACGAGCTGTCCTTTAATTCATAGCATCTTCATCGTACACTTCGCAAATATCGCGAGCAGCTTGGCAGCTTTATTTCCTCGATTGAATGCGAACAGAATGAGGTGTCGAAAATGCTCGCTTTCGTCTACTTGACGTTCCATTTTGAAGGCTTGTAATCAAATAAAATAATATATGTAACGTAAAAGCAAACACAATATCTTGTAGAGCAGAAAATTTTCTTTCGAATGACGTATAACCTTTACTATTTTGTTTTACTTTTGGGGCTCATTTTGAAATTGGAAAAAAACGGACTCAACTTATGTTAACACCCAATAGAATAAATGTGATACAAACATTATCAGTATCAGTGGTCCGGTCGACTAACATTTGAACTGGTCGATAGTTCGTTAGTCTTATCATTTTGTTTTTCATGGCTTCTTACATTTCATCTTATCAGGTTCGTATGTCAAATATGTTTGTTATAGATAATTCTTCAATTAATTGTTCATTTCGTCATTATTGACTATGGATTATTGAGCGTAAGTGTAAGAAGCAACACGTCTTCATTTGGTTTTATAATTAAAAACTCGTAAAATGAAACCAGACATTATTTTTATTTTAGCTGCTTGGGAAATTAACACATAAATACTCGTAATATACATAGGATACCCTGGACGGATATGGTCAGCAACACGAGGGTTCTTCAAAGAGCCAAAATTGATAGAGAGTTGCTGACGAATATTAAAATCCGAAAGGTGTCCTACTTGGGTCATGTATTTAGAGAAGCAAAGTACAAATTACTGCACCTGATCATCCAAGGCAAAATAGAAGGCCGAAGAGGTGTTGGCAGGAGGCAAATCTCCTGGATCCGCAATATACGTGATTGGACTGGTATAAGGGGCGTTGGAGATCTTTTTCGGGCTGCCAGGGACAAATATATCTACTCTCAAGTGTTATTCAACGTTGGGGGGAACTGACATGACACTGGGAAGAAGAAGAAAAATATTTAGTGCAAGACTTTCCTATCTCGACACACATCATTCGTCACTTCTACATACATACACCTTCTTATAAAGGGTCTTTAAAATGGAACGGTCTTTTTAATTCTTGGATAAAACACAGATGGTGTCACGAACTTGCCTGGGTCTTGTGACATTTAAGAAATGTAATGTATGACATTTATAAAAATGGAGTCGTATACAATTCAACAACTCGTTTAAATTGTTGAATTATTTTATGTATTGTAATCTCCGGAAACGCTGATATCAATTGGCCACCATGATCATGTGATCTGACACCGTTGCACTATTTTCTCTTGGGTTACGTGAAAAGCCAGGTCTATAAGAATGACCCCCGATCAATTCCTGAGCTGAAGGACGAAATTATTCGCGTTATTGGTGAGTTAGAACCGCAATTATGCCAAAATGTCGTCGAAAAATTTGGTGGAGCTGCAAGAGGTGGACATTTTGCGGATATTATTTTTTTGTGTTTAAATGTTATACATTATGCTTCAATGACCAATAGAAAGTTTTTTGAAATCAAAGCAAATTGTGTGTTTTATTCAAGAATTTAAAAAAAAATATGAAAAAAACCGCTCAATTTGAAAGACCCTTTACAATACTGTTGTCGACTTTTATCTTGGCGGATTTTGACACTCCGGTTCGAGTATATAGTATGTATTAGTTTCCCATTGATTCTGTTTCATATCGTTACACGTCGTTCTTAACCATTAACTCTCATAATCTGAGAAAATATTTCTTGAATAGAACAATGTTTGTTACTGTGTTTCAAAAATCGAATTAAAAATCATTTCATATATCTTTAGTGACATACTGTGTCTTTCCTGGCTTTAATGATACATTCCATCACGCCATTTCCCTGTCCGTTGTGATACCATCTATGTTATTCTTCTAAGTGCATTTCTAAAGCATTTATTCCGCTCCTGTCGGTCTTTTTCCACTTAAAAACTGTTGATAACCTTATAATTTTGTATGAAAAATAAACTGTCATATTTCTTAATATTGTATGATTCAGCTATGTTGAAATGACCAACGCTTGAATGAACTTGAAGTTGGAGCTATAGTATATATTTCTTTAAAATTCACCATAGAATTTTGAATGGTGAGTCACGCTAGTATCGTGCTAAGTCTGGGTAAACAAACTATATAATTAAATTTCTGCATGTTTTTTTGTATACTTTTTCTCGCGAATAACACAACACTACCGCACAGATCGGAGAACTAAATCACGCAGCTCGTCGATAAATAATCATAATAAACAGACGAGTCATACAACGTTATTTTTAGCAATATATCAACTCAAGATCATTTTGTTTTTAAATAAATAAATTTACAAGCGCCAGTTGATGAATTTTGGTGAAATGATGTCTGAAAGTAAGTTTAAAACCGTCTTGGATGTCTTGGATCGTGTAGTGATAAATTGTAAGGGCTCTGCAAGAGTTGTATGGCCACCAGAAAAAAAATAGTGCATACATACACATGTGCAAATACCATTACGCCATTTCCCTATCAGGGTAGGCATAGAAGAAAGAGCGCCAGATGTTCCTATTTTGACACACATTCTTAACCTATACCTTCTCATACAACTTCTATGATTTCTCTGACTTTCTAAGTTTCTTTCATTGAGAATATCATTCACTTGATTCAACCATACATCCCTTGGTCTTCACCTTACATTTACACTATATATTTGTTTTGTTACTCTTTTTCATTCATTCGTTTCTCATGCCCAAACCATCTTAGTGTGCTCTTCTTAATCCTATTCAACACATTAAATTTACATTCATCCCTAATCACTCCATGTAGTCTTCTCAATACACGCATTTTTGCTTCTTTATTCGGCTCCTCTCAATCTTTTTCCATGTCCACGTTTCATTTCCATACGAGTAGATCAAAGCTGCCATCAAAATATTATTACGGATGTCATCTTAGCAGATTTTGATACCGCTAATTTCGGTTTGCGGTTCAGATGTCCGCGCAATAGACATGTTCAAATGTTGAAAATCATAGTTTCGTATTTTTGGGCGGGATAATTTTAGCCTTGACCAAAAAAGCGTGCAAACAGTGCTAATGTTAATAGCGCGGATAAATGACCACAACACAACCGGGTGTGCTGATAACTGCGATAATTCTTGTACGAACCGTGTTTGCATTGGCATTATGTACAAGTCGGTACAATATTTACCGTTATTTTACTAGTTTATGTGCGAAATAAATGATATTGATCATATAGTATTACCATATTGTTATTGCAAAATACAATGCCCGTTACCTGATTGGTAAGACATTTTTTTTCTGCCTGGGGGGTTAAAGTTCGATTAAAAAAAATGAAAAGAATCTCTGTCTGGTCAAAGAATTCATTCGGTAAATCAATGTTCTCACACGCTAGAGATGCTGTTTCCTCTTATCGTGTGGTTTGATTGACAACTGCGAACTACCTAATTGTTTTACGCTAGCGTTGTATAGTGTAACCTGGCAGATTTATTGTCTTAATCTCTTAAAAGAACCAAAGAGATGTTAATAACACCAGAAGAGAAAACCATATTAAAACCATTTTTAATAAAGACCAATGGTAATCAAACCCACAACCTCCACGTTAGAAGATAAGATTATCGACAAGGCAACGGTGGTCATCCAATTCAGTGGTTCTAAATACGAAGGCTTTAATAATAGGGTTGAAGACAATGTTACATCCCCAATTAAGATCTGTTGAGGAATGCCGTTTGAATTAAAATAAAGCGAAAAATAAATTAATGAATAAATCATTTTGGCTCTGTTGATAAGTATTTATTTATTTGAATAGATAACTCCCTGTGAGTGAAGGGGGATTAATGTGTTCAAATGATCTCTCAATGTATGATAATATGACCGGATGAGATATTTTCCATGTATTGGATTGATTTCGATCAGCTGCGATTTCGTTTGTCGATTATATTTAATGACAGATAATTCATGTTATTTTTTTGACTTAGGCAAAACTCATATTAATACATACGCAAAAAATAATATTAGAATAATGCCCATTTTAATTCAGTTCGATCCCATCACAACCCACGCTATTATGGGGGATAGAATAAGTTCCCATCGAGCGCGATCTACAATAGAATATCAACATCTTTATTTTTTATGAGCGTGACGACACGTAGTGACGAATAATAAACTGCCCAAAGGGACTCTTTCTCCAGTGACGATACACCTGAGTGTTAAAATAATAGTAGTGACGACGGACTGAAGGTTCGACATCACGAGAGAAGGAAAATGACTCGTAGCGCAGTAAACATTTTCTTATAAAGTGGCTTGGAGTTCAAACAACCCAGTAAGTTGCGGGTATTTTCACAGAAAATATCAAATACAACAAAACATACCTTTAACGCCACTAGATCAGAGCAGGCAATCGGTCCAAAGATGAACCGATGTAAGGCTAAGTGAAGTTCCTTTCAGAAATTACCGACTCGATTGTCATTGCAGTACCGCAGAATGTGATCTGCGGATTGATATAGATGTCTATTACTAAGAACACTCAATATGATTTATTTTAAAGTTTAGTCCAAAATGTTAAAAAAAAATGTATATCCATGGTTCCACTTAAAGGGCCAGTCTGCGAAACAAACGTAGATCATTTAACAAATTTGAAGTAATTATTGCCAGTCTATACATAACAGTATTTCTATATCTTAAATATTATCCGGAAACACGTATTCATATTTTCCAACATATTTGATTTGATGTTGATATTGTCTCCAACATTACAAATATGTATATAAGAAGATAATCGTAGATCTCTCTTATTTTCTTTTTGATTTTTCTCCAAAAGATGTTAAAGGTCTTTGTAGGACGGAGGTCAAGAATTGTCGGACTGAGGACCAATCTAAATGGAGGTGTTGTGGAGGAACATTAAGGGTGTTTTATAGATTTGATTGATTGAGTATAAAATCAAGAAAACGATTTTAACAACGAGTAATGTTAAATAATTCAAACATTTGAAGATTCTGTTTATTTTTGTGTAAATTTTTTTAATTCCAAAAGCACTCGACTATACTTGTTATTTTCAGCGTTTCAATTTTACGTTTCCACTTAAGATACTCTTTGAAGCCTAATGTTTCAATTTTAAGTCCTAAATGTGTAAAGTTTAAAATGCTCCCAAAAAATAATGATGTCGACTTCAAACCCAAGGCGTAAACATTAGAACCGTTATACTACCTTGATCAAAAAGTTTTAGGACCGGCCACCGTGTGGCGCTGTCAGTCACCCGATTGGAATTCTTTTTTTTTGTTAGGTTACCACATCTATCATTGACACTTCCTTTTAAATTTCAGCGTCATAACTTGACATTTGTAAAAGTTACGCTGTACTGAGTATATCTACCTTTGTGCGTGTTTTCGATTTTTCACATGTTTGAAACTGGCATCAACTGTGCATCGACGAGTTTGCATTAAATTTTGTGTGAAAAACGGATTTAACGGTCCGCAGACCTTGGAAATGTTGGGGAAGTGTTTTTCGGTGGCACGAACGCTTCAGAAATGGTCGTGAGTCGGTCGATGATGACGAACGCAGTGGCAGTCGAAAACCGATGAAAACATCGATAAAATCAAAAAAATTATGGCCGAAAACCGCTTATTGACCATTATAGAGCTGGCAGAAGACTTGAACATCGCTTATAGACCCGCTCAAGACATTTTGGTTAATGATTTGGCCTTCAGACGTGTCGCTGCAAAACTGGTGCCGAAATACCTCATCAATTTCATGCAAAAAAAGGACCGCGTTGAAATCGTGCGTTGCAGTCGAGGAGGAGTACTTTGAAGGGGACCATATCGATTTTGATGAATAAACTTATATTTTCGATTTTATGAATAAAGTGCTAAAACTTTTTGATCAAGGTAGTACGAGCACAGTTACAGACACTCTTCAGTCGAAAGTAGCAGCTACTCGTATTTAAGAATTTATTGTAAATACATATAACATAGATGCAGCGTTAACAGCTTCTCTTAGATCAAAGTGCGTTACTTGTCTGGCATTTATTTTAAATTTTATAAATATATCAAGAGCCGTCCTCTCCGCCAACTGATGCTGTATACATTTGTAGATACAGAGATTTAATTGTTTATATCATCAATCATATTATTATTGAGTCATCGCAAAAAATAAGGATGACTTTTAATAAACGTTTAAGAAAAAAAACACTGTGCCTTTATAAATACATATGCAAATTTGTTTTAATTTGCGCCGTGAAACTTTAACACAAAGATAAATCCACTTGAAGCCTATGGAAGATAATACATACATATCATGTCTCTTTTTGGGGCAGACAGAGAGGACAGATATTCGTGCACATCTCTCGCATCATCCGTATTCATACAATCGTATGTTTATATTATTTATAGTTAAGGTGTTAGTATTGTGGAGGTTTAAAGACACTGGAATTTGTTTTATTAAACACAACTTATTCCACTTTATGTGACGGTATAACCCTACCGGTTTCAAGGTTTTCACCTCATCATCAGGGAAACACAAACAAGTCTCGTTTGTGCTCCCCTGATGATGAGGTGAAAACTTTGCAACCGGTAGGGCTATACCGTTACATAAAGTGGAATAAACAGTGTTTGATTAAACAAATAAACTAGTTTGTTTTTGTTTTTTCCTCGTCTAAAAGCATTCTGAGATGGTTTAGACAAGTGGAACGAATGAGTGAAGAAATACTAACAAAATAAATACACAGTGCAAATGTGAGTGAAGAGCGTGGCAGAGGAAGACCAAGGAAGGTATAGTTGGATCAATTGTATGATATTTTGAAGAAAAAAAGGAAATTTAAAAGGTTAAAGACATCGTAGGAGTTGTATGAGGTCTATAGACGTAGAAGAGGCAAAATATGTATGACGAGATAGGAAAGTCGGGGGCTCTATCTTACCCCAGCAGGGAAACCGCGTGATGATATTTGTGGTTAAGTGGGAGGAATTTCCAGCTTTGATATGTGCAGCTTTAGGAAGTACTTGAAGATAATCCTTTTCGGAGGTGCACATTATACTACACTTCACCTCAAGCCAAATGTGTTACTGTAATAGCACATATCTGAAGATCTACAAAGGTTTCTAAGTAGTTAGTTTCTATGTACTTTGTCTGGTTGGTTGGAAGAGATTGCCACCTGGCAATAATCCCGACAGATTGTTTTTTTGCAATTAAGTGTTAAATAAACAAAAATCAATTGTGGGTTTGAACCCCCGAGCTAGAGCACCCTTAAGGAGAATTCGCTCTATAAATGGCGCTGTATAAATTTTCCTTTTATTATGATTATTAATATCAATAAAAGTGTTTAAGCTTTAAATACTACTTTTTCTTATTCCCAGTGTCATGTCAGGTCCCCCCAACGTTGAGTATCACCTGAGAGTAGGCATCTTTGTCCCCGGCAGCCCGAAAAAGATCCCCGACGCTCCTTATACAAGTCCAATCACGTATATTGCTACTACTAACGTATTTATACTAATAACCTAATTAGTCTGAAAGGCAATAAGACAATTTTACTTACAAATTCCACAACTTTCAAGATAAACTCGGGCTTTCCGAGATGTTTCAACCTCTGCTTTAGACTGGGCAGACTCCACCGACTGCGTTTGTGGTACCTGGGCGCCAGGGTCTCGGTAGAAATCATCATCATCTTGTGGTATTGCACCACAGCATCCTCTCTGGTGTCAACTGCCCCTGTCAGCGGGTCTATGTTGCTGTACACGCTCTCTGCTCTTGGCAGAGGTGTGTACATGTTCTCCGCTCGATCAACACGCGCACTTTGCATTTTGTACTATATCACATAGACATAATTCTGATTCACTAGTTTTTTCGACATTTTTAATCGCAGAAATGTCCAGCTAATATAATGATTTGAAAATATTAAAATAAACACGTGTTTTGAAACTTTCGCAGTTCATCTCGTATCAGTTGTGTAATGTCTCTTGGAGTGTTATACCGCGTGGTTTGATTTATGATGCCGATGAAAACGTTGTTGTTTTCATCTTCATGGCATATTTGTAGTCAACGTTTTCAACGAAACGACGGCATTATAAGCCTAACTACGCGGTGCAACACTCCAAAAGACCGTATACAACTTAAAATAAAAAAAAATAATTCCTTTCGATATATATTTAGAAATAAAAATGATGTGAGGGCCTATCTTGATGAAAATTGAACGTAGAAATATCATTAAATAGCCTCCCCCCCGCACTCCACAGACTTTAACCCTTCCTTCCCTGTGATGTGTAACTAGTACACACTGCTTCTAAAAACTTTAATATCTCTATAAATATAAAAAATACTGGATTCAAATTTTAGGTATTCCTCCGTAGTACATTTACGCATTGAATGAAAAAAATAATATTAATAATTATTACCACTTATCGGCCACATCAGAGATATTTTGTGAAAATCGGAAATAAATTCACCAATACAATCAAATGTGTGCCAGTGTGTGACGTATGTAGGTATATTCATTCTAAAAAACCGCTATGGGTGAGGAAGCGACGCTTTTCACGTCTCACTCTCACTACTTCGGTATATGGGAACGCAAGAAATATAATCTCAGTTCGCTCGCTTCAGTAGCTTTCGGGCATCCATTTGAGGTGGTCGCTTCGCCCGTTTTGTGAACGTCGACCGATGTTTTTTTTCAGCAATTAAATTTCAATTATTATCACTTTTGACTTCAAATTTAATTAATTTAAGCGATTGGCAATGAATATTCTTATTTTTCCGATTTTAAATCGCTCATTTTTACATGTGTATTGAATACACAGCACCGGAATGCGCGGATTTTTTTAGCACAGGAAGGGAAAGGTTTAGCCTATGAATTTTTTTGTGGTGACTCATCAAAGATAAAGTGTATGGTTTTATATTGTTTATAGTTAAGGCATTAACATTGTGGAGGTTTAAATACATTGTAATTTGTTTTAACAAACAGTGTATATTCCACTTTTTGTAATGGTATAACCCTAGTTTTCATCTCATCATCAGGGGAACACAAACAACAAGACTTGTTTGTGTTCCCCTGATGATGAGATGAAAACATTGAAACCGGTATGTTTATACCGTTACATAAAGTGGAATAAACAGTGTTTGCTAAAATAAATTACAAAAAAGTTTATGACACAAAATAGGCAACAGTTAATGAACTGAGAGCAGCCATTGAAAAATAATGCTCCCAAATACCTAAACAAACGATTTGCGATTCTACGTTATCAGCGGTACATGGACCGGAACGGCTTCTTAATTTGGAGTTTCAGTCTTAGATATACTTTAATAAATACTTAATTTAGATATACTTTAGATATACTTTAATAAATAATTGTTCAAATTTTTTGTAACACTCGTGTGTTTCAAAATTTACGCCATAAAGCTGTCTCAAAACTGTAGTGTTGTTTATTTTTAAATATTATATTGCACTAAGAAAGTTTTGTGGAGTGTCAATGTATGGAAGAATGCGGATTGAAGATATCAGAAATAAATGCATGAATAAAATTAATGTTTTAAGTAAGATGAAGAAAGAAGCTTTTAAAATGGTTTGGATATGTGGAGAGAATGAACAATGAAAGAATGACTAAGCAAGTATACAGATCAGAAATGCAAGGTGTGCGTGGAGCGGTAGATTGAGGAAAACCTGGCTGGATTGAATGGACATACTATTGAGAGAAGGTAAAGTGAGAAGTATGAGTACTAGAAGATTGTGTATTACGCGATGTATGAATGTGGAGGAGGCAAAAGTTGTGTGCTTGGATAGAAAAGTTTAGATTCTGCCTAACATGCAAAGAAACACGGCGTGATATTATGTTTGTATATAATATATATATTGTCACTTTTGGGTTTTTAATTACTTTTTAACGTTAATAACCATTAAATTGAGTTCGCAGTAAACTTAAACGGCAACAGTAATCACTGTATAATATCTATTTTATGAATATATCAACCTGAAATCGTTAATTTCATTTGACGTTTCTAGAATTTCAATGCAATATGAACAGCGATGAGAACACACTTAAAATTGACAGTCGGCGGAAAAAACACGAGAAAAATGTCTAAAATTACGCTCGTTTCACGAATCGTTATTTATTTGCACTAAAAGAACTATTTATTTGTTCGAATAACACAGTTTGTATTTATAAAGTTTGTTTTTCAACTTGTATTATTTGCACTTATCGATTCCAACTTCTGTGACCGGCGGCGAACACAATACTGCCAGGCAGCGGCGAGTACATAATTGTAAATTCCTTTCCATATTTTCTGATAACTGATATGATATATTAGTGTTGCACATCGAAATTTATATATTTTCATGATAACGATTTATCAATTAATTTGACGTTTTTTTTCGAACTTCTCACATAGAGATACATCGAGGACTGAAAAGGCGGGAAACGCTTGCGTTTGTTTCTGTGATTCGGAAAGTTTTCACTATTTGAAAATCAGAACAATATAATTTATTTTCAATTTTTTTAAATATCCACCATTAAGGAATGTGTTACCATTGAAAAAAAAACGTTTTGGTTAATTTTTTAGACGAAATTTTCCATAAATCACGATTTTCACAATAACAACTTTTCATTGCACTAAACGATTTTCACTGAATTATAAAAAAAACAGACTTCAGTTTCTGAATGACCAAATTATTAAAAAAAATCACAATATTATAGATTTTGTAAAAACCTTATAAATATCACGGGTTTTATTCTAAAATCAAATATTACTCACTCCTTTCAAAGTGGAATTTTAATTTTGTATGTTCAAGTATCAATCGTATCATAATTATCAGCTTAGAAATATAAGGCTAAACGATATTTTATTGATGTATTTATCAATCACCGATCTTATTTCATGATAATTAAAACTGACAATAAAATAATTATCAAAACACACTTTTAGATTTATGCGTTCCTAATACAACGCTCCCTCACACACTTGGCTCGATTTCAAATTTCGAACTGCTTCAACCAAAAAACAAAACCCACACACTTTTTCGAACGTCATTCGCGGCGGACGGGATCGCGAGAACACGACGGAATAAACATACTTCGCTTATTTATGTTTGCCTGATAACCGTTTTATCTCGTTTCGCACATTGTTTTAAGTCACATCTCGATCACTTAACATTTCCCTTCCCCCCGTCATGCCAATTACTCGATGAATAAATATTTAATCAGTTGTAATGTATTGGGAAATAATGCTTTGTAACCTCCTCGCTTTGCTGTTTTTCTAATAGAACGTTTTCCCAGCCGCGATTGAAGCAAAGTGCTGCAATACTAAATATTTTCCTCCGAGTGATTTCATACTGCTGAGTGAGACCACTCAGCTGACGGCGTACGTTTAGTCACTATGGTGAGAGATAAAGCAATCTGATACGCCAGGTATCTTCAACACGATGTTCGAGTCTTACTTTTCAATTGATATTTAGAAATAAATAACCCTACTCAAAACTGATTTGATGCATGTAAAATTGTATTGTATTATGTGTTAACATAAGTTGTGTCCGTTTTTGTTTTCAAATTTAAAAATAAGCACCAAAAGTAAAACAAAATGGTAAAGGTTATACGTCATTCGTAGGAATTTTTTCTGCTCTACAAGATATAGTATTGTGTTTGCTTTTACGTTACATATATTATTTTATTTGATTACAAGCATTCAAAATGGAATTTCTTTATGAATAATATGGTTTAAGCGGTCCTTATCAAAGTCCACTGGTCGTCCAGAACGCTCCATGTCTTTCAGGTCGAAATTTCCGTCTTTGAAACGCAAAAACCATCGACGAGCTGTCTTTTCATTCATAGCATCTTCACCGTATACTTCGCAAATATCGCGAGCAGCTTTGGCAGCTTTATTCCCTCGATTGAACGCGAACAGAAGGTGTCGAAAATGCTCACTTTTGTCTACTTGACATTCCATTTTGAAGGTTTGTAATCAAATAAAATAATATATGTAACGTAAAAGCAAACACAATACTATATCTTGTAGAGCAGAAAAAATTCCTACGAATGACGTATAACCTTTACCATTTTGTTTTACTTTTGGTGCTCATTTTTAAATTTGAAAACAAAAACGGACACAACTTATGTTAACACATAATACAATACAATTTTACATGTATCAAATCAGTTTTGAGTAGGGTTATTTATTTCTAAATATCAATTGAAAAGTAAGACTCGAACATCGTGTTGAAGATACCTGGCGTGTCAGATTGCTTATCTTATAGAGCAGAACATTTTCTTTCGAATGACGTATAACCTCTACCATTTTGTTTTACTTTTGGTGCTCATTTTTAAATTGAAAAAAAAAACGGACACAACTTATGGTAACACCTAATATTTTAGTGATACATTGACTTTGTTTGCTATCGCTGCACGCCGTTCGATATCCGTCTTAACTCTTCCATAATCTGAGAAAATGCTACTCAATCAGCTGAATTCCTTAACTTTCTCCAATCTTTAATTCTTTTACCCATTTCACATTTTACTATATGGTAACCTATGGTAACCTCTCTCTTCGTATCTCTTATGAGTTTACTTTTCAAACTCTTTTATACATCTTCGTCCTCTGCTAACATTCATGTTATCAGCATACACCAATTCGCGTACATTCCCCTTCGACATTTGCATGCCACCCGTTGACCTCTGCAGTTCCTTTTTTAAGTATATTATATATAAAATTTTAATGTTGTACTAGTATTCCTCGAATTGAATATATTAATAAAGAAAAGTAATATCATAAAACATCAAGAATAAATTTACATCAGTAAGTACACTTTCGTTCTATACAGTACAACCTATCGAGCTTATTATCATGGCAATCTCTTTCAACCAACCGAAAGGTGTTAACGATGTCTTAAGTCAAAATCAGACAGAATCTCTTTTAAAAATGGGTTTCAATTAGAATTGAACTTGCAACCTCTAGATAAAAAAAAACCGGTGTCTTATCAACAAGGTTATAGGTGCGTTGAGAGTTGCGACCCCTACGTGGGTAAAGGTTGAATGTAGAAGCAGATATAAGGGTAGCTATTTCAAGGGTTGATCCAAAAATGGAATTGGTTATTTTGAAGATTTAGCCTCAAATTTTCCACTCATTGTAATAAACTGTTTTATGTTACTCTTACCTGAATAAATAAACAATAAAAAAATGGTATTTCTGTTTTGCATTTACGTGAAGGTCGTTTAAGGATTGTACTGCAAAAAGGAAGTCGTAGATGAAAAAAGATAGTGTACCACTGAACTAGGTCATAGTGGTAGTCAATTTGTATCAGTGATACTTAAACCGAAGAAACGATTACTGGATTGGGAGATAATTTGTTCTCCCGGTCACGCACTCAACATATCTACATTATTCATTGGGATATTTTGAAGGTTAGGTACTATATGAAGGAATGAAATAATAACAAATATAAGTTTTAAAACATTTCTTGTTGGCTAGAAAAAAAAAACAACTTGACAATAATTTTATTTTACATTTGAAACAGGTTTAACCTAATCTCATCAAATGACAATAATACAATTAAATATAGCATAAGTCTAAATATAGCATAATGACAACAGGAACAATGTTACTCATGCTTTCCTGTGAAGTAGTGGCTCTGACATAACACATTTCTTGAATCTTAGAAAATAAGTTTTTTTCTGGTGTCATGTTTATAATTTTTTAATAAAATAAATACTATAAAACACGTTTGTTTATACACCACTGTTTTATGTGAGTTCGCTACCGGTTTCAAAGTCTTCTTCGTCAGGTGAAATTGAACTATGTTATGTCTTAAATATATTTATTTTAATTGTTATAGTTACAAATCAAGTCTCAACATTATAAACAACCAAGTTCATTTCAATAATATCCCTTTGCTCAATATGTTTCCCGTTCAAAAGTCTTCCTTTTGACGCCTTTCTACTCCCCTACTCTTATTAGCCACTACTCCCTCCCCCTCTCCTGTACCTCCAAAATCTCTTTTGAACTCTCTCAACTATTAGGCCTCGGCCACACAGGTAGGAGCCTCCCTTGGTGCTTAGAGCTACGCTGTGAGCTAGGCGAAATATCCTAGCGAACCAACGCACCGCATACTATCGCAATGGTTACATTGCACGCTTAGCGCTACGCTACTTGACCGTTAGTCACCTAGTGAGTCTCCTAGCAAACAGACGTGTTGGTTAATTTTATTGTGTCACCAAGTGATTTTACAAGATGGAGGAAGTTTTAATAACAGCTGTGTATAAAAGGGAGCCTTTGTGAAACCCATTGAGCAAATTATACAAAATGTACCTGTAATAAAATCACTTTGGAATGAAGTTGCACAGGAAGTAAATAAAGATAAGGTAAGTTGTAATGAAATTGGTTAGTTTTGAGAGTGGCATCGTTTGTTGACTCAACCGCTCCCAAATGTCAAATGAATTAATGCGAAGCACTTTGGTGTGGCCATGCATGAAGTCACCTAGTCTGTTAGTCACGTAGCACCTAGCTAAGCGATTTGGTGTGGCCGTACCCTTAGGAAATAATTTTTTTTTTCATCTTCTGTATGATTCATGAGAGGAAAACCAAGGAAATATGGTTGGATCAATTAAATGATATTCTGAATTAAGGAAATGTAGAAAGTCAGAGTAATTGAAGAATTTGTATGGATGTAGAAGAGGCTAACAATGTGTGTCGGGATAGGAAAGTATAGCGCTCTGTCTTCTCGGCCTACTCTGACAAGGAAATGGTATGTATGTGTGTATAAATAGATGCATAGATCTCTTTTAACGCTTAAGCAATAGTATCCAAGCTTCTTCTCCCTGGCTCCATCCCAACTCACTGTCTGCGAAGACTGTTGGGGTCAGCTCTCCTCGTCCTCAGGTTGTATGCTCTTCTGTCCCAGACTACGTCCCGCAGGCCGTGCCTCTGCATCAGGTTATCTTTTTGCACCACCCATGAATTCTTTGGTCTTCCTCTGGTTGTTATTCGAGGAAGATCCATGGAGATGGCCTGCAATAATATCCAAGCATACCCGTTAAAATATGGGATAAAACCATGGATAAAATTCATACTCTGTAATAAAGGTGTCGCAGATATCTCTTTTGGTTACACTCAATTCTCAGGGAATTATGGATTTCTCTCGGGTTCCATATGATTGAGCCGCATTCTATTCTACTGCTAACCAGTTCATTGTAGAGATATCTCTTAACAGCGTCACCATCAAATCATGAATTATACTTCACTTTAGCTAAATGTGTCAAACTTTTCTATAAAATAATGAGATGTCGGTGGTTGAGTATCCCTTTATCTTGTGGCGGATAAGATCTTTGGCATTGCAGGTCAGTGTCGGCGAAGACGACCACAGCGCGCCGCACAGCATCACAGAAGCGCTTCACACCACTGCCCGGCGGTCCGCCTTCTCGTCTGGCACTCTGGCTGTACATAACATACTGGCAATTGCGCAATCCTTGGCTCACTTAATATGCCGTCTGGTTAGATCTGCCACCTGTGAGAGGTGCGGTGTTGTGGCGCGGGGCGGGACATTCATTCATGTCTTTTGGTCTTGTCGTCATGTGTAATCACGTTCAACGTCCACCCCATTTCTAAATTGGACCTGTCTCTGATTTTATCACGCTTTTTCGCGTATACATCGTGCACGGCGTAAAATATATTATATCACATTAAACGATGTTACATTATAAGAGGGTTTTTAAAATTACTTGTAAATTAAAATAATAATAATAATGAAAGGTCGATTTATATAGCGCCTTTTAAACAGTAATCTTATTTATTTATTTTAATTTATTTAACACTTTTATTGCAAATACAATCTGGCGGGCTTATTGCCAGTCGGCAATCTCTTCCAACCAACCAGACAAAAGCAAATTAAGCAAGTTATGTGGTCGCATAAATCATTCAAATGACTATTATCCATTCCCACGAAATCCATAAACATATACGTGAGCACATGCCCACGAACCCCACAAAGACGGACAATCACCCGAACATTCTTTTTCATATAAAGTGAGATATCATCAATCAAAAGGAAAGGAAGGGATGGTGGAGAGGAAAGGAAAATAAAAATCAGGAATAAACATTTTATTTTACTGACTAGAAATTAAGAGTTTTTTCAGTCGCTTCTTAAAACATGCCAAGGACGGAGCGAGTCTTATATTGGTTTGTAACTGATTCCAGAGTCTCACTGGATGGACAGTCAAGGACGACGTAAAAAAAGAGGAGCGGTGAACTGGAAAGGCCAATAGACAATCTCTGTTTGAGCGTAGCGCTAATCCGTAGAAAGAAACATTTGTACGTCTTCTGATGTGTGAAACATTCGACATTAGATGTAGTGTACTCGGATGTGTGTAGTGTTCATATATGTATAATCATAAATTTTGATAAGACCTCCTTAAAAGGATTGTCTTTAAATGCTTCCTGAAGCTGCACACACTACCCACATATTTAACATTGAGAGCAGACCATTCCACGCTGTGACCGTCATAAAAAATATTAATTCCGTATTACATATTTCTTTTCCACTTATAAACTCATTGGCAACGTCTTTTTTTTTTAATTATGTGGAGTTTATAGACATTATTTACCCCTTTAGTAAGTCGGAAAAGTTATGTGATTTAAGAGATCATATACAATTCGGTTATGCTGATTTTATTATCATCAAAAATCACTTTAAGACAAACTCGATAACAAATTAAACTCATATAATCAACTCAATTCCTCGTGGCTATAACAACTCACTTGACTCTTGTAAGTAGTCAACGTCATATGAAAGTTCATACATTGTCGTTTTTGTTGCTGGTGTTATGGCCTTTTGCAACGAAAACACTTTTAGAATTTCAACGTGTAGTTTTATTTGTATAAAAGTTGAATAACATTTGAAGTATAATATTAACAGTATTATATAATAAGGATGATGTTAATATCTTGGCGGCTTTAAGAATAATGATGCTGCCTCAGATATGACGTCTTATTTAAAGCAAAGATAACTATTCCACGACCCTTCAATAGATTAGAGAGGAATGCGTAGGGTATGTTATCCTGTCAAATCAATATCAGTGATTTATATCTCGTCGCAGCTTCTCCCATTTAGTGATATTAAATCTTTATTGAATTTGGGGAGATAACCGCCAGCGAGATAGTAAACTAAAAAATAAAACATCGAGTAGGTCGACACTAAAGTAATAACGCTAAATCTAGTACATGATAAGCTTGACAAGGGTATAATATAACTTATAATATTTATTTGAATGTGGATAAGATAACATCGGTTTTGGTGATTATACCGTGTTACAGATAATTCCAAATAGGTTCTTAGATAAGTGGTACATGCATAATATATTGAGGGTGAATGAGATAAGAATATAAGATTAACATGTGCTGGCAGTAGAGAGATACATGACACTGGATCTCGTCGTCGAGGATCTCCTCGTCATTCCAATGACTATTCAGTTGGATGCTACGGATACCTTGGGTGGATATGGTCAGCAACACAAAGGTTCTTCAAAGGGCCACAGTTGATAGAGAGTTGCTGACTAATATTAAAATCCGAAAGGTGTCCTATTTGGGTCATGTACCTAGAGGAGCAAAGTACAAATTACTGCACCTGATCATCCAAGGCAAAATAGAGGGTCGAAGAGGTTTTGGCAGGAGGCAAATCTCCTGGCTCCGCAATATACGTGATTGGACTGGCATAAGGGGCGTTGGAGATCTTTTTCGGGCTCCCGGAGACAAATATGTCTACTCTCAGGTAATAGTCAACATTGGGGGTACCTGACATGACATTGGGAAGAAGAATTCAGTTGGAAAGCGCTGTAATGGATCAGATGGCACACTAAGTGGTATGCTCGGAGCATTATTTTTTCCCCTTCGTTTTGAAATAATATGTTTGACCAAATTTTTAGGTATCATTCGATACAGTACGGGTTTCGATTTAGTGATATTTCGCACGGAAGTTTAGTGCTTTACCGTGCGGCCATGCATCTCATAAAGTCCATACAATACCCATACTGAATACCAAATCTATATATTTTAGAGAAACGAATTTGTTGCACGCATTTGTATTTAAATTTTAATGTTAAGTACTTTTGTTGATAAATAATATATAAGCGTCTTTCCAATCATAGATTAGCGCTATGCTCAAACAAAGATTGTCTATTGGCCTTTCCAGTTCACCGCTCCTCTTTTTTTACGTCGTTCTTTACTGTCCATGCAGTGAGACTCTGGAATCAGTTACAAATCAATATAAAACTCGCTCCGTCCTTGGCATGCTTTAAGAAGCGACTGAAAAAACTCTTAATTTCTAGTCAGTAAAATAACGTGTTTCATTCCTGATTTTTATTTTCCTTTCCTCTCCACCATCTCTTCCTTTCCTTTTGATTGATGATATCTCACTTTTTATGAAAAATAATCTTCGGGTGATTGTCCGTCTTTGTGGGGTTTGTGGGTATGTGTTTATGGATTCCGTGGGGATAGATAGTCATTTGAATGATTTATGCGACCGCGTAACTTGCTTCTTTTACTTTGTCTGGTTGGTTGGAAGAGATTGCCGCCTGGCAATAAGCCCGCCAAATTGTATTTGCAATAAAAGTGTTAAATAAATAAATAAAATAAAAAAATGTATTTGAATGGTAAAAACGCCCTCATTGAGAATTCTTTAAAATTGCATCATCTCTCAGATTTTTGTCATGAAAGGCAATAAACAAGTAGAAACTTCTAGCGAACCGGCGTAATGTAAGGACACACTTTCTCAAGTTATCTGTTTAGGGTCAAAGGGCCACTTATCTATAATTTAGACGTTGGATTCCTTTCATCTATAGTTACTTTGTATCATATGCTACCTTGATCAAAAAGTTTTATGACTAGCCACCGTGTGGCGCGGTCAGTCACCCGATTGGATTTTTTTTGTTAGGTTACCACATATATCATTGATACTTCCTTTCAAATTACAGCGTCATAGCTTGACATTTGTAAAAGTTACGCTGTACTGAGTACATCTACCTTTGTGCGTGTTTTCGTTTTTTTACAAGTTTGAAAATGTCATCAACTGTGCATCAACGAGTTTGCATTAAATTTTGTGTGAAAAACGGATTTAACGATCCGCAGACCTTGGAAATGTTGGAGAAGTGTTTTCGCTGTCGGTAACGCTTCAGAAGTGGTCGTGAGTCGGTCGAGGATGACGAACGCAGTGGCAGTCGAAACCGATGAAAACATCGATAAAACCAAATAAATGTTGGCCGAAAACCGCAAATTGACCATCAGAGAGCTGACAGAGGACTTGAACATCGCTTATAGATCCGCTCAAGACATTTTGGTTAGTGATTTGGGTCTCAGACGTGTCGCTGCAAAACTGGTGCCGAAAGACCTCAATTTCATGCAAAAAAAGGACCGCGTTGAAATCGCGAGACATGATTTCCATGAGTTTTTGACCAAAAACAATACGAATACTATCCAGCAGCCTTCGAATTCACCTGATCTGGCTCCCTGCGACTTTTTCCTGTTCAACAGACAAAAAACCGATTTGCGGAACGCGTTACAGCACCCGAGAGGATGTCATAAAAAAATTGAAGACGGCTCTGATGGACATACCGAAAATTGAGTACCAGCGGTGTTTCGAGGATTGAATCAAGCGCCGGTGCTAGTGCGTTGCAGTCGATGGGGAGTACTTTGAAGGGGACCATATCGATTTTGATGAATAAACTTGTATTTTCGATTTTATGAATAAAGTCCTAAAACTTTTTGATCACGGTAGTATATTGCTAGCTTTATCTGCCGCTAAGTAATAAATTAGTTTAAGAGGCATAGAAGTTAGAAGCTTAATATTTATTTAATCCTATGGTAGTCGAATGGTGTGTAAACATATCAAAGAGCGTGGTCTGGAGACAACATTATTTAGTCTCCGTTAATCGAGTCTTCCAGTTAAGAACCACTGGAGTAGGCACGGAGCTCGCAGTTCATTATGCTGCCCTCATAAGCAAAAACGCAGCTAATGGTAAAAGTTAAGTTTTGAGAAAACTGTACTTTTTCATTGCTGCTTAAAAATGTCGTGATTCATAAACAAAAAAGCAGTAAAATGTGATTCATAAGCAAAAACGCAGCAAACGCATAGGCACTTGCTGTCTTTTTGCTTATGAATAACATTTTATTGCTTTTTTGCTTAGAAAAACCTTGTATTTTGTAAAATTAAAGAATGCATTATGTCGATTTTTATATTGAAATAAAAGGGTTTTCTGTATTTTTTTTTATGGCTTATGGTTCAGAATTTGATGTAGGATATTGCCTCATACTTAGTTAAATTTCTGATTTTTTCCAGTTAGCTGCGTTTTTGCTTATTACTGCAGTATGATGCGCGTTGACAATACCACATCACTTGAAGATGCTATCAATTTTGTACACTTTAAAATAAAGACTTATTTTTTATTTTTTTTTGGGTACCATTCTATCTGAAGTATGCCCAGAAAAAACTCGTGTCGCGGTGAGTAATGTAATTGTTGTGGCCTTTTGCAACGAAAACACTTTTAGAATTTCAACTGTGTAGTTTTATTTGTATGAAGTTTGAATTTCATTGATGTATAATATTAACAGTATTACATAAATAGTAATAGCTATGATCTTTACATAGTAGTGGCTTTAAGAATAGTGATGCTGCCTCAGATATGACGTCCTATTTAAAGCAAAGATAACTATACCACGACCCTTCGTTAGATTATGAAGGAATGTGTCGGGCATGTTATGTTTGCCCTTTAAGGTCAAATCGATATCGGTGATTTATCCATCGCAGCTTACCCATTTAGTGATGTCTAATCTTTATTGAATTTGGGCAGACGAGATGATAAACTTAAACATAATACATTGAAGTTAAATTGACACTAATGTGATAACGCTAATATTTATTACATAGCTAACAAGGGTTTGCATAACTTATAATATTTATTTGAATGTGGATAAGAACATCGATAAGATAACATTGGTTTTGGTTATTATATCGTGTTACAGATAATGCTAATATTTATAGGTTCTTAGATAAGCGGTACATTGGTTGCATAATATATTGAGGGTGAATGAGAGTATAGATAAGATTAGCATGCGCTGGCAGTAGACACATGACATAATTAGTAGAATAACAAAGTGATTTCTAGTTATATATTCTAATATAGAGTTCTACTAAGTAATAAATTAAATTCAACCAAGTAAATATACCATTTCATCCAAATTATCATTTAAGGCGAAATGTAGAGGAATTGGGTTTGCTGTAAAGAGATATGCATACCCTTATCAAAAAAAATCTTGTTTGACTTTAATCGCAAGTACTTACATACCATCACGCCATTTCCCTGTCGGGGTAGGCAAAGAAGTCAGAGCGCCTAACTATCCTATCTCGACACATTTCTTTCCATTTCTACCGCATTTGTCTAATTATAATTTTTTCGCCACGTCCATATTTCGCTTGTTGTTGGGCCAAGATTCCATTATGAGCAGCTAGCTTTGTTTATCTTTAAATGTTTCAGTCATGCTATCTTATACATTTGTTAAAATAAATTAATTAGTTGCGTCTATTTTAAAACATAACATATTCCACCTTGCGTGCGGATATGGCAAATTGGCGAGAATACGTATTGTTCCTAAATATTGCAATTTTATTTTGGTAACAGTGGTCAAGTGTATTGTACCGAACGCCCTTTTCCGAATATTAACGGATTCATTATATCTTAAACAGACATTATATATTCGTTGCAGTTTGTTCAATAATTGATCATTTATAGGAACGGGGATGTCCCGAGCAGGGCCAGCGTGAGATGTAAAGCCGCCTGTGTGCGAAAAAAAAGATATCGCCCGTATTCTCTGTTAATTTTTTTAAGTATCGATGGGCGTTGGATTAGGATATGTCTGGTGTATGTATATAAGGGCTCTAGATATAAATCAACTCGACAGACTATTCCTTTGAAATCATGGTTTAATGCAGGGGTCGGCAGACTTTCTAGTAAGAAGAGGCAAAAATTAAGTAAACAGAATCTTAACATTTCCATAGAGCCGCAACATAAATTTTCACTGTAGCTATTGGGTGTTAACATAAGTTGTGTCCGTTTTTTTTTTCAAATTTAAAAATGAGCACCAAAAGTTAAACAAAATGGTTAATGTTATACGTCATTTGAAAGAAAATTTTCTGCTCTAAAAGAGATGAAGATGCTATAAATGAAAGGACAGATGGTAGATGGCGGTATACAGTCATGTGACTACAATTCATCTGCTCAGCCAATTCTACGGTGGTTTGAAGGGGATCTTCATGAATAATATGATTTAAGCGGTCCTCATCGAAGTCCACTGGTCGTCCGGAACACTACATGTCTTTCAGGTCGAAATTACCGTATTTGAAACGCAAAAACCATCGACGAGCGGTCCTTTAATTCATAGCATCTTCACCGTACACTTCGCAAATATCGCGAGCAGCTTTGGCAGCTTTATTTCCTCGATTGAATGCGAACAGAAGGTGTCGAAAATGCTCGCTTTCGTCTACTTTACATTCCATTTTGAAGGCTTGTAATCAAATAAAATAATATATGTAACGTAAAAGCAAACACAATATCTTTTAGAGCAGAAAATTTTCTTTCGAATGACGTATAACATTTACCATTTTATTTTATTTTTGGTGCTCATTTTAAAATTTGAAAAAAAACGGACACATCTTATGTTAACAACTAATATATAAATTTTAATGGTGAAAAAACGAGATAAAATCCAAATTTTTATTTAAAACTCAAATTCACAATACATGCGTAGGCTACTTAGAAGAATATAATATTATATATGGGAGCTATAAGCTTCAGTAGCTCAGTGCACTAAGTTACTTATTAAACAAGAACACTTAAATAACTAAACACTAATAAAACACTTTTTGAGCTTTGTAAAATTTACAAGTAAGAACGGTGACCTTACATCGCTTTCAAAAACTTTGCTATGTCTGGCAAAGTAACTATAGTTCGGAAATTCTAGGATGAGTCCTGTGACAACTCACAAATTTGCCCCAATAAATTGCTGTTTATTAGAATTGAGGCTTATATTAACTCTTTCCCCGCGGGGAGCACAAACGCCTGTGATCTGACGACAATCCAAGTTTCAAATCACAAATACTTAAAAAAAATGACACAAAACCGGAATAAAAATTGAACTAAAATTTAAAATAATCTTTATTCTAGCGACACCTCTGAAAACCTTGTCAAATAATATATTAGTTTATGAGATATTGTTGAATAAACAGAGCGCCGTTTTTTTTTGGTTTCTCAATATTTCCAGCATTAACGACCTGTCGCGCGGATCGAGTCCTGCGATGAGTCTCTCTTACGTAAATAAACATTACTAAGTCTCTCTTACGTAAATAAACATTACTAGTGCTATATGCATTTGATTGGGTGAGTGTCATGAAGCATTGATTTGATCGTAGCATTCCTTTGTTTATTTTACGTAATGTTAAGTTTATCTCCTTTATTTAATGAGTCTCCTTAAGAGTAATGACTATTATTTATTATCAGAAAATTACTTAAGTGTCATGTTTACTTGGTGTTGTAATCAATTATCAGTGGTTCTAAACAAAATATGTGTTTAAACTTAGAAATTAAAAAACGCTGAAATTGTGCCACGCACAGGATTCGTGGAATTTGATTTTTAACGCGGTGAACAGGTTAAAGTTGATAAAAATAATTAAAATTACTGAACATCGTTACAAGGTTGTATTGGGGCAAATTTGTGAGCTGTCACAGGACTCATCCTAGAATTTCAGAACTATACATGTTTTTTCAATTTTAAGCATGATTGTAAACTATCGTCGGTTAATTTGCTTCTTAACTTATTTTTAATTTGATTCATAGAAGATAATGTTTGTTCGCATAAATAGGTATACCCAAGGATTGTATGAATGGCAAATGCTAGTTCAATTGGTGATTATAGAATGGTTTGACCAAGATGCTGTTAGTTACCTTGATTACGAAGTTCATTACTTCAAACATTTCTTCAGGAAATGTTTCTGTTATTTATTTACGCAGATAGAGAATATGCATTGCGATTGTGCCGTTTGTATTTGTTCGGCGGCCGTGTTTATGCTCTTCTGATGAGGCTGCGGAGTAAAGGTGAAGCTGGAGTTGAAGAGTCGCAAATTCCTATGAAAAGAGCCGCACGTGGCTCGCGAGCCGCGGTTGACCGACCCCTGGTTCAATGTAATAAGAATGAGCAAGATGGAAGTGTCAAGTGTCGTTTGCGGACGGGCCTCTGCGTGGTGGCTGGTCTCTGACAAATCGCGATGGAACACGTGTATAAGTGATAGAGACGACGCTCTACAAAGCCGAAGTTAGCCGATTATGGCCGACAGTCTCTTTCTTAAGCCCGATGTGTATTAATTATCGCCGGGTACTGTAAGTTATATCGTTTTCATTTGTGTAATATAATTATATTAGTGAATTGTTGTGTATTTTACGGATAAGACATACACACATAAATACCATCATGACGTATCCCTATTAGGGTAGGCCGAGAGGAGAGAGCGCCAGACTTTCCTATCACGGCACACATCTTTCGCCTTTTCTACATCCATAAGCCTTCTACAGCTCTTACGATTCCTTTGACTTACATTTTCTTCTTTCAAAATATACACTTGATCCAACTATACTTTCTTTGATTTTCCCTCTACCACATGTTCCACTCACATTAGTATATTTGTTTATGGATAAGAACATATTTTTAATTTAAGGTGACCTAGACTCACTAAGACAGGCACATGAAGGAGACGATCAGCGCAGTCAGATAATTTAAGAAATGGCCTGCGACCGCCCCTTGAAACAGCCGCCTTTGTACACCACACACATTGCACATATGGACACGCAGCCCCTGTCTCGAATACCTCATATGAATGGGTGTAGGAGTATCGGAAACAGAAATTACTCTTTAATCGCACATTTTTCAGCGAAATGGGTGCTTAGGATGAAGATAACTGATATATAAAACACTTCAACTTTAAAAGGGCTTTGCCATTTATTCGACTCCGGTGGTCAAATGACAACTGCTATCTGAGATTCGGTCTTTTTGCAAAGCTTTTTTGTGGTTTACTATTTAATTTATATTACATACTATTACGCCATATCCTCTTCGTAGTAGGCAGAGAGGACATATCCCCAGAATTTCCTATCTCAATGTACAACCTTCGCCTCTTCTACATCCATACAACTTCTACGATTTCTCTGACTTTTTACGTTTCGTTCTTTCAGAATATTTATTTATTTAATTTATTTATTTATTTAATTAACGACACAACAGTGTTTTTATATACAAATGAACATGTGACAGGTTATACAAGTACTTAAAATTATTGACAAATAATACAAAACTTTATCTTAAACTAACATGAAGATACAAAAAGCAGTAGTAATAATAAATTATAGTCATTATTTTAAAATTATTTGATAATCTTTATGAATTTTGTGGGAATTTTATGGATAGATATTGAGGTATAGAAAACACATGGCCTCATTAGTAGAACGAGATGCAAGTTGCTTTGCAGAATTAAAAGCTTCATACATGTTGATGCAGGGTTACTCAACTCCAGAGGCAAAGTATTGTCCTTAATGTTTTGTTTATATTACGTTATTTATATTAATAAAGGAGACTCATTTGATCCAACCATACCTTCCTCTTACACGCCTTCCACTCACATCTGTAATATATACCTATTTTGTTAGTATTTGATGTGGAAATAATGAAGATTCATTCGTTCCACATGTCCAAACCATTTTAGCGTGCTTTTCTTCATCTTACTTAACATATCAGTCTTAATTTCACATTAATCTATTATCAGTTCTTTCCGTGGGTAGATCATGACGGATGGACTTTATTACAATCTTCTCTTAATGCAAGTGAGTACTTGTATATATTTTGTCGTGCGAGATGTTGAAAAGGCCTTAAATGGAAACCAGACTTGAACCATTTGTAAATTAAATTGAGTTCCGATGGTAATCGAACCCGTAACTCCCTAGTTGGAAGACAGTCGTCTTACTTACTAGATCACGGAGGTTTTTCGATATTATTACCACTTTTTAATGTCTAATTTCTAACAACGCGATTTGCTATATAGCATATGCGTCATCAGGGCCCTTATGGTGTGATTTTAATTTATAATTATCTTCGCTTATCAATCTTTACCACCGTTTCTTAACCTACCATATGTGTCACAATTTTTATCGATTAATTTCCCACGATTACCCAATAATTCTTATCGATAAAATGTCAAATATTGTTGCGAATCCACAACATATAATATTATCAACATTTGAATGCATGCCGCGAATAAGGTGGTAACTAACAAAAGTTGTATTTTACAGTATTTGAATGCGTGCCGCGAATAAAGTGGTAACTAACAAAAGTTGTGTTTTACAGTATTTGAATGCGTGCCGCGAATAAAGTGGTAACTAACAAAAGTTGTATTTTACAGTATTTGAATGCGTGCCGCGAATAAAGTGGTAACTAACAAAATTTGTATTTTACAGTATTTGAATGCGTGCCGCGAATAAAGTGGTAACTAACAAAATTTGTATTTTACAGTATTTGAATGCGTGCCGCAAATAAAGTGGTAACTAACAAAATTTGTATTTTACAGTATTTGAATGCGTGCCGCGAATAAAGTGGTAACTAACAAAAGTTGTGTTTTACAGTATTTGAATGCGTGCCGCGAATAAAGTGGTAACTAACAAAAATTGTATTTTACAGTATTTGAATGCGTGCCGCGAATAAAGTGGTAACTAACAAAAGTTGTGTTTTACAGTATTTGAATGCATGCCGCGAATAAGGTGGTAACTAACAAAAGTTGTATTTTACAGTATTTGAATGCGTGCCGCGAATAAAGTGGTAACTAACAAAAGTTGTATTTTACAGTATTTGAATGCGTGCCGCGAATAAAGTGGTAACTAACAAAATTTGTATTTTACAGTATTTGAATGCGTGCCGCGAATAAAGTGGTAACTAACAAAAGTTGTATTTTACAGTATTTGAATGCGTGCCGCGAATATAGTGGTAACTAACAAAAGTTGTGTTTTACAGTATTTGAATGCGTGCCGCGAATAAAGTGGTAACTAACAAAAATTGTATTTTACAGTATTTGAATGCGTGCCGCGAATAAAGTGGTTACTAACAAAATTTGTATTTTACAGTATTTGAATGCGTGCCGCGAATAAAGTGGTAACTAACAAAAATTGTATTTTACAGTATTTGAATGCGTGCCGCGAATATAGTGGTAACTAACAAAATTTGTATTTTACAGTATTTGAATGCGTGCCGCGAATAAAGTGGTAACTAACAAAAGTTGTATTTTACAGTATTTGAATGCGTGCCGCGAATAAAGTGGTTACTAACAAAAGTTGTATTTTACAGTATTTGAATGCGTGCCGCGAATAAAGTGGTAACTAACAAAAATTGTATTTTACAGTATTTGAATGCGTGCCGCGAATATAGTGGTAACTAACAAAATTTGTATTTTACAGTATTTGAATGCGTGCCGCGAATAAAGTGGTAACTAACAAAAGTTGTGTTTTACAGTATTTGAATGCGTGCCGCGAATAAAGTGGTAACTAACAAAAATTGAATTTTACAGTATTTGAATGCGTGCCGCGAATATAGTGGTAACTAACAAAATTTGTATTTTACAGTATTTGAATGCGTGCCGCGAATAAAGTGGTCACTAACAAAAGTTGTGTTTCACGGTATTTGAATGCGTGCCGCGAATAAAGTGGTAACTAACAAAAGTTGTATTTTACAGTATTTGAATGCGTGCCGCGAATAAAGTGGTAACTAACAAAATTTGTATTTTACAGTATTTGAATGCGTGCCGCGAATAAAGTGGTAACTAACAAAAGTTGTGTTTTACAGTATTTGAATGCGTGCCGCGAATAAAGTGGTAACTAACAAAAGTTGTGTTTCACAGTATTTGAATGCGTGCCGCGAATAAAGTGGTAACTAACAAAAGTTGTATTTTACAGTATTCAAGAAAAAAACTTTTTTTATTCAGTGTCGATATTTTAATAGTTTTTTTTAAATCAAAAGATATGTTTTCATACACTTACTTTATTTAAATTTTGATTTAAAAAAAAAATTAATATTGACCCTGGATAAAAAAAGTGTTCTTCTTGAATATTGTAAAATATAACTTTTGTTAGTTACCACCTTATTCGCGGCACGCATTCATTTAGAGTCAATTACTTGGATATTACATCAAATTCTTTATGTTTACTGTTGAAAACGTTATCTTTAAAAGAAAATATATTTACTGTAATTTATTTTATTAAACACTGTTTATTCCACTTTACGTAACGGTATAAACCTACCGGTTTCAAGGTTTTCACCTCATCAGGGGAGCACAAACAAGTCTTATTTGTGTGTCCCTGGTGATGAGGGGAAAACCTTAAAACCGGTAGGGTTATACCGTTACATAAAGTGGAATAAACAGTGTGTTTGATAAAAACAAATTACAATGTTTTTAAACCTCTACAATGTTAATGCCTTAACTATAAGTAATATATAAAATATATATGTGTATGTGTATAATAAACCTAAAGGCGCAATTCGACTGAGGCAACACTGAACGACATGAGGCATGCGACATGTTTCCTAGTGTTGCCTGTTCCTAGGTGTGGGACTATGTGCCACAAATTTTAACAATGTCGCATGCGGATTTTGACTCCCCGAGTCGCATGCGCTTTGTCGTCAATACGTGTAGCATGCGTCTTAAACAATTCCATGGAGGCAACGTCAGTTTGGTACATTATGTCTTTACAAACAATCGAGCCGGCTGCATATTTGGTAATAGTTTTGAATCGTAGAAAAAAAAAAGAAAGCCACTGTGTTGGAGAAGAGAATTATATGTTTGTAGTCAAGAAGCTGAGAATGATGAAAAGCTGAACGCAAATTCTTGATTTTTTTTCACATCGATTACAGTGCAATCGTATTTACTCGCTAACTGCTTCAGTTTATAATTTTTTATCCTGGTGTCTTTATAATCACCAATTTTATTATTCCATAAATCCGGTGAATTATGATAATCTTCAATAAATAAGGTAGTTTTATCAATATTCCACTCCATGTCGCACGCTACAAGCCGCATCGATCCGCTGACTTTCGGATAGCGGCGACATTGTTCGACACGCTGAAACATGTTGAAAGGTGACGCATGCGTCGCGGCAACAACAATCAACATGTAGCATGCTACAAAGATACATGCTTCTTCTCGCTTCGTGTTCCTTCGATTGAAATACTGTGTGTAGCATGCGTCAATGCTGCATGCTACATGTTGCCTCAGTGGAATTGCGCCTTAACTGTTACTACAGATCATTCAGTTTGCAGAGTAATTTTGCAATAGTGTGAGTAATAGTGCGTTTACAAAAACTTGTCACTTAATTTTTTTAAGAAGTGAAATAGCAAAAAATATGAAAATAATACAATATTTTATATTCAAACATTGAAATGAACAGACACGGTTTGTAAATTAAAAATGCTGTCAGCTTAAATTGTAATACTCATAAAAATTAAATGAAAGTAAGTTTATTTAACATATTAATTGTTTAGGCATGGCAGATTCTAGGAAACATTAAACAACAATAATGGAATTTTTCAAGATTAAAAATAAATATAAGTACAAGTATTATAAAGTAAAAATGTTCGTCAGCTTTAATTAGATTGCAAATAAAATTATTATTGCATGTAAGATTATTTAACATATTAAGGGTATCATAATTACAATGCCAAACAATAAAGTTTTAAAATAATAGTGGATGGAGTGATACTAAATTCTAGGAAACTTTAAGATATAACAAAGTACATTCTAAGCTTTGGAAAAATTTTGAATTATACATTACATTAGACAAAAATAGCACTAATAGATTGCAGCACCTTTTCGACCGATCCCTAATTATTAACAATTATTACCAAAATTTAAAAGAATCTCATTTGCTTGGCCCGAAAGCGGTTTTTCCTTTCCTAATTCCGACATGGTAGTGTTTTTCTAATCACCGAGTATTTTAAAAACAATAATAACGTGCGCTCTACGCGACCCAATCGTGTGACATTCTAAAACCAATACCACTACACAAGTTGTATAATACAGAGAGGGTTACTTACACTATTGCAAAATGACTCTTCAAACTGAATGATCTATACCAATACCAAGGTGAATATAATTTTTATCTACCACTTTTATGTTTTATACTCGACTTACCGAATATTATTTACATATAAATTCATTCATGACTCAATCATAACAACATATAAGGAGGGACTCCAAGACGTAAAGAAATATAATATAAATAGGCTGGAACAAATAGAGAGAAACAACAGGGGCTATGCACGACAAAAGACTACCAATGAAATTTAAGAGCAATATCTGCAAGACAGTGATCAGGCCCGCAATATTACATGGAGCCGAAAGTGGGCTTCTAGAAAAAGAGGAACAACTGTTTCATGTTACGGAGATGTGCATGCTACGGTGGTCACTTAACACTTTTAGATTGGACAAGGTCCATAATGATCGAATTCACGGAACAATCGAATTGGCGCCAATAGTTGATAAAGCCCGGAAAGAACGAATACGCTTGTACTATATGTGCACTTGCAATGGCGGGATGAAAGTGTGGCGACCGTATGCGCGGTCACTGAACCCATGAGACGACCTTTGTCCACCTTAACAATGCGAGACAAACAATGCCAAAGTCCACGCGGTCGGTCATTCAACTCACTACCAGTGAAGACCGCATTCCATGAGGAAAAGAGAGGGCAACACATCTTTCGCGCTGTCTCTTAAAACAAAAGGATACCTACGCGCGACAATAAACATATTGTAAGCGCAAAGACGAGACAGCGATATATCTCGTGCGCGTTCCCGCACACGTTCAAAAACATTATAAATACCGACGTTTGTCAATAAAATTCCTCTTTACATATTCCGATTTCGACAAGTTTTTATTTATCAACAATCATCCTCATCATCTCTCCTTTAAGGAACAGACGTTCCTAAAAAGGGTTTACGCTTAAGACAGCTATGAATTTTTAACTCCCAAATTGACATAGAGGAGATTCAAGAAGACCCTACTTATGAAAGTGGAAGACACGACAAGACTTGGACTATAGTGAGTGAGTTTCGAGATAGAGAAAGAAATTACAAGCAGCTGACCCCAAATGTATGGGACAAAGTGAAGGAAAAGAAATACACCGAATATTTACATACCATACCGTTTTGCTCTCAAGTAGATAGGACACAGCGCCTGATTCAATCATGACATACACCTTTCACTATCTCAACATCCATGTATTTTGTGCTTCCATTACTTGAGTACGGTGACGTATTTTATTTGGATGCCAACAATGAGACGTTCTATAAGTTGGAGAAACTCTAAAACATTTCCATTCGATTCATATTTAACCTAAGCAAGTATGACAACGTGTCAGAGTTTCGAAACAGACTTCAATGATCAGACAGTGAAGGAACTTACACATTTTGTCAACTTTATTTTGCATGCTTAATAATCTAAATTCTCCTTTATATATTCGTGAAAAAAAAAATCTGCTTATCCATTTCTAGCTTAATGGTTCACGTCCGAGATAAATAAAACAATAATTTCAATTCTCTCACTGTATGGTTGGTGTCTTAACTAGCTTAGTGACTCATCGAATTCATTTTTGTCCCTTTTTATACACCAAGCGGATATTCAGTTCATATTTCGGAAGGGGCAGGGTTTTTTCCCTGTTACATATCGCACTTTCAATTCAAAACTGTAACTGGTTGACTTGACGAAAATTCAGTTATTGCCATTTTAATAAAAAAAACGGTTCCAGTTGCTTACAACGCAATTTGCTCTACAAGTCTTGAGCATAGACAATTTAGTGGTGTGTATAGTCTGCTGTGCATTTTCATTTTTGACAAGAAAAATAAATAAATAATTTAAACTACATATTACATTTCGCTTTCTTTCCTTTTTTGTGAGAAAAAAAGATGCAACAAATCAAAAAAACCATTTTTTAACAGGCTACGTTAGGCGAACCGGTACGTCATGTTAGATTGACATCTATCTAAGAAATCATAAGTTAAAACGTATTAAAACTCCTAAGATATGTTGAAGTAAAAATGATTCCCGATGTTTCAATAGATGGCAATGAAGTATAAAAATATATTGCGTAAATATTTTTTGAGGAAAATTCATACAATCAAATTTAGTTTTATTTAACTCCTGAGCATTCTTAATATAATATATTTTTTATAGTAAAGTTTTTTTTCTTACTGTAGGAATTTATTAAATGTCATTGTAGTGTTAGATACCCACAAGTTCTTCGGTAATAATAATAAAATGACAATTTATATAGCGCCTTTTAGAGAGGAAATATCTCTCCTCAACGTTGCTCCAGCAGTATATTATTTGATACAATTTAGTGGACATTATGGTTATCAAATATATTAAACAATCTGATGTCCAGGTTCCATTCCCTGACATATTCACTTAGGCTAAGGCAACACCAAAGTGCTTCGCTAGGTGCGAAACTAGGTGTTACGTGACTAATAAACTATGTGACTTCATGCTTGGCCACATCAACGTGCTACGCACAAATTCATTTGACATTTGGGACCGGTTGAGTCAACAAACGATGCCACTCTCAAAACTAACTAATTTCACTACAACTTACCATCTTTATTTACTTCCTGTGCAACTTCATTACAAAGTGATTTTATTACAGGTACGTTTTTGTATTATTTGCTCGATGGGTTCCACAAAGGCTCCCTTTTATACACAGCTGTTATTAAAACTACCGTCATCTTGTAAAATCCGTTGGTGACAATAAAATTAACCAACACGTCTGTTCGCTAGGAGACTCACTAGGTGACTAATAGTCACATAGCGTGGCGCGAAGCGTCCAGTGTGGCCATTGCGATAGTATGCGGTGCGTTGGTTCGCTAGGATATGTCACCTAGCTCGCAGCGTAGCTCTAAGCACCAAGCGAGGCTCCTACCTGTGTGGCCGACGCCTTACAGATCTTATTTAACTTGGATGTTTTTTTTATAAATATTCTGTCTTGTATAAAGAATAACATACACGCATAATTGTATCACGTCAATTCCCTGCCTATGTAGGTAAAGAGGACAGAGCGCCTTACTTACTTATCTTGATACACACCCTTCACTTCTTCTACATCTATACATCTTCTCATACAACTTCTACGATTTCGACGTTTCGTTCTTTCGTTCTTTCAGAATACTACCTTGATTAAAAAGTTTTAGGACCGGCCACCGTGTGGCGTTGTCAGTCACCCGATAGGAATTCTTTTTTTTGTTAGGTTACCACATCTATCATTGACACTTCACTCCAAATTTCAGCGCCATAGCTTGACATTTGTAAAAGTTACGCTGTACTGAGTATTGATCCAACCATACCTTCATTAGTCTTCCTCTTACACACTTTCCACTCACACCTGCAATATATACGAGTATCTATTCTGTTAGTATTTGATGTGGAAGTTATGAAGATTCATTTTTAGTTAGTATTTGATGTAGAACTAATGAAAAAGCCTTTGTAAAATACCAAGATTCTAATTATATAATAAAAGAGGAATATTGTAGTACATACACATTTTATTTATTATATTATTTTTACATCTTACAATTAAATACAAATCTTTGATATGCTTCTTTACAAATGAGAAGTGTAATCTACTTCAATACATTTATATATAATATTACAATATATTATTTATATAAAATGATATTAAATCTAATGATGACACATTTCACTCTCACTTATTATTAACCTGTTGAACATATCTGTGAATCATTCATTAAATCGGAATAACATATCTGTGGTCTTTGGAAAAATGATGATATGTGTAAAGTTGACATACTGTATTTGTCTGACTATAGGGTCATTTTGATTATAAGGAGGCTCTCTGTATGGGACATGTGCGGTCATCCCTTGTGATTAGGTGGAGAGACTTGTATGTGGTATAATGATAAATCTTTGAATTCGTTGAAATGTTTGATATATGTTCTTGTAAAATTTATTTGATTCCGATCGTGTTCGCGACCGCAAGGGAAATAAAAGACTTGCAGGCGGGGCATCGTGAGTAGGTCACGGGCCGATCGGCTTAAGCAGTGTTCGAAACCCTGAAAGTTGTTGTATTTCGCGGGGAATGAGCGCTTGTGATGACTGACCGACCATTAATAAGGAAGGTCCCTTTTTACGGAAAATTATATTCTCAATAACAACCGACTCTACTGTGTTTTACTTTGAGACCCGCTACCGACCTGCCTGAGAGGAATCTCTCCACCCCACTACCTTCTTCTTCTGATCTACGCTTCTGGAATTCGCTACCTCAATTCTCCGAGCATTGCGCAGCAACCAACGCACCTAGTTACAGTTCATTTGTACCCTGTCCGGTACACTCAATTTTTTTCATGTTTCTTCGAAAATAAATTACTAGTTATAAATACGTAAGATCGTTTTAATATGTTTGTTGAGAAAAATGTGAAATTTCAGTAAAAAATAAAGTACAGTATCCGGCAGTAAGTAAAGACTGTCGGCCATAATCGGCTAACTTCGGCTTTGTAGAGCATCGTCTCTGTCGCACGATGCGCTAACAGTCCAGTTGACAACGACTGACAAATCGTGACGGAACACGTGTATGAATGACAGAGATGACGCTCTACAAAGCCGAAGTTAGCCGATTATGGCCGACAGTCTCTTTCTTAAGCCCAATGTGTATAACTTGCGGACGAGCACTGTATTACTCTTTTACACGTATACTTGTATGTACATAATTACTAATTTTCATGTGAATAATATTGTATTAATTATAAATGCATTTTAAATATGTTGAATTTTTCAAACTTTTCAAAAGACGTACAGTGCCTATTACCAGTGGCTTGTAAATTTCTTATTAAAATCATAAAAAAATAAAGTTTCCATCAAAAACTTTAGATTGGTTACGACTTTTTCGCTAAGATGAATTAGAACCCTGAAACGACCTTATATAGTGCTCTTTTCTAAAATATCGCCCTAAGAAGTCTACTACAAAACACCAATTAAATTTTTGATCGTGATAGAAAAACACCAAAGTAAATTCCAATCTGGGACATGTCGGAAATTGATCTCGGTAAGGTTGGGTGCTAAGCAAGTATGTTAACAACTAAGCCAGGGTCCCAACTAATTACAGGTAGCTAACTTTTCAATTTCGTTAAATGTTCATATATTTTTGTCGTTATATACGGAGCCAAAGACTTTTGAAAAATGTTTGTTTAATTTCTTGGAATTTCGTATTATAATTTTACATTATTCTTAAGTCTTAATAATTTAGATATTTGCCTGAACACCAAAAGCATCATAATGGTGTAAATTTTCTATGAATTGTCGAGTTTCCTTTAATGAAATCCATATTCATAAAATCGAATCAAATGCCCTCCTGTAGTGATTTATTTTTGTATTATTTTGAACTTTTTTTTTGATATCACAGATATGTTTCCACCACATAAATTAAAATATTGTCTAATGTTTGGCAATTATTTTTAGTACACATGTATTAAGGTATGAATGTAACATTCAGGTATCTTGTTTTGTTTGTATTTTAACCTCAGTATACCTGAAAACTTGGAGTTAAATAATCAAATGTTTATCTTTATAGAACAATTTTTTAGATAAATTTGTATAATGCAATCAATCTATGTTTAGCATAGTCGGATATCTATGGATTTTACGACATTTTATTTATTTTTTCTACACTATAAGAAAATAAAAGAAACCCTACATACAGAACTCCATTCTAACAAATATACTAAAGTCTCTACAGAGACCAGGGCATAGTATAATAATGCTAGAAACAAGAACCTTAAAGAATTTTCAAGTTCACCCTAGAAGGTTATTATACTCAGAGGTATAAAGATTATTATACTCAAGAAAATGTAGCATGGTCCCTGTGACATCTGAAATGTCGTGTCTCAAAGGGGTGGGGTAAAATAGTTTTTTTTTGTATAAATCGAATAGTTTTTTTATAAATGGAAAAATTGTTTTTCTCTAAACTGATGTTTTAATTCCTAATTTTCATTATACTGACTTTCTAATGTATTGTATGATTTGTATATATCTTTAAATAGGCCAAGATCCACTATGAATTAATACCAATTACGAACATTTAATTTTAAGTATAAAAAAATCGAAAATCCAATTATCGTATACCCCATCCTAAGCCAATGCAGACTAACGTAGTGACTTTTGACAAACGTCGGAAAATATTATTTGATTTTAACAAACTGACATATTTTTGCTAATTTGTAACAAGATGTATTAATTTGTCATTATTGTTAGTTTTGTGTAATGTATTTACCTAAATAACTTGCTAATTATTAGAATCGAGGCTTATATTAAAGTTGATAAAATAATTAAAATTACTGAACGTCGTTACAAGATTGTATTGGGGAAAATTTGTGAAACGTCACAGGGACCATGCTACATTTTCTTTAGTATAGGGCACCCCAGAAGGAGTTTGAAGAGGTAAATAGAGCCTTGTGAGGTGGAAGCAGAAGAATTACCCTGAGATTTAGATGTATTAAGGAAAATCATAAGGCAATGATAATCTGTAGAGAATTGTTGTAAAATCCTGAAGTTAATTAGTTTTAATATATTACACTAGATGGCATCCTACTCTATCTTTTGATTTGTGCCAATATGCATAATACATTTCAAATATTCGTATATGTAATACGGAAATCATTTCAAAACTATCTTGTATGAAAGATTTCTTTTAGAAAAACAAAATAGAAAAAAAAAAGAGTAAGCGGGGATTAAATGCTTTTGAGAAACAATAATTTAACTTTTTTACAAATGACCTTTAACTTTTGTGAGAAACGTGTTCCCATAATGACATATAAGGCCAAGTTCTGCAATGAAAAAAAAGGATTAAAGATGATACTGATTATGTTTTCAATAATTAAAAGGGATGTGTTTGCCGGTTGGATCCCCTCTCGTAAAAATATATTCATTTATATAATGATAATGGAGATATTGTACATTTTGTTGTTTTCAGATAAATATAAAATGTATTTTTTTAAATTCTTGGATAAAACACAGATGGTGTCGTGAACTTGCCTGGGTCTTGTAACATTTGAGAAGTGTAATGTATGACATTTATAAAATTGAGTCATACACAATACAGCAACGCGTTCAAATTGTTGAATTATTTTATGTATTGTAATATTCGGAAATGGTGATGTTAATTGGGCACTTAGATCATGTGATCTGACACCATTGGACTATTTTCGTTGGGGTTACGTGAAAATCCAGGTCTATAAGAATGACCCCCGATCAATTCCTGAGCTGAAGGAAGAAATTATCCGCATTATTCGTGGGCTAGAACCGCAATTATGCCAAAATGTCATTGAAAATTTTGACAAAAGAGTGGACATCTGTGGAGCTGCAAGAGGTGGACATTTGGCGGATATTGTTTATTGTGTTTAAATGGCATATATTATACTTCAATGACCAATAAAAAGTTTTTTTGAAATCAAAGCAAATTGTGTGTTTTATTCAAGAGTTAAAAAAAATGTAATAAAAAAAACCGCTCAGTTTGAAAGACAATGATAATGGACGTATTGCACATTTTGTGTTTTCAGATTAATGTAAAATGTATTGACTGAATTAATTTACAATAAATTTTCTTTATTGTAAATCAATACAGTATTTATTTTTAAATGTATGAATATATTTGTGCACTTCACAGTCTTTGTAATATAAAAAATTACCATAAAAACTTTATTCAATATAATGTATTTTCCTATAAACGATTAATTATTTCATATATTATAAAATATTAGTTAGATCTTAAAGAACACAATATATTATTGTACATATTTCATTGGTATCTTAAATTTATTATAAATAATAAAATCTTATTCAAAATGAAACGTGATTGGTTGAATGAAATTGGTATGTGATTAAATGTTAAACAATTATTCTGCCTTGATAATCAATAAAAGCAAACTACACGAAACATTTCAGTTTTAACTTTGTGGAACTCCATGGTATAATATTTATACCATATAGCAGAGACAAATCATAATATCAAATACAGTAAGGAAGTTTTGCATATGTCACAAAAGTTATATAAAACAATGAATTTAGAAACATTAAAGACAACTGTTAGTCAAATGCTACGTTTGGTTAGTGTTACTATATGGAGTGCAATTATGGACCCTCAAAGTTGGTAGTATGAACCGACTGGAAGCATTCGAAATGTGGATACATCGGAGAATGCTACGGATACCCTGGATGGGTACGGTCAGCAACACAAGGATTCTTCAAAGAGCTAAAGTTGATGGAGAGTTGCTGACTAATATTAAAATCTGAAAGGGGTCCTATTTGGGTCATGTACTTAGAGGAGCAAAGTACAAATTACTGCACCTGATCATCCAAGGCAAAATAGAGGGTCGAAGAGGTGTTGGCAGGAGGCAAATCTCCTAGCTCCGCAATATACGTGATTGGATTGGTATAAGGAGCGTCAGGAATCTTTTTCGGGCTGCCGGGGACAAAGATGTCTACTCTCAGGTGATATTCAACGTTGGGTGGACCTAACATGACACTGGGAAGAAGAATAATCAAAGAATGCTTTTAACATATTTTTGACTTGTTTATTAGTATTTCCTAGGTATAAAGTTTAATATTCCATCAATAAATTTAATTTTGGTGGAGGGATATGAGGTATTGTTTAAGTCAGATTAAATATATGGCGTTATGGCAGAAGTTGATACGTCCGTTTTTTGACATTTTGTGTTTATTCTTCCAATTTATAGAAAATATTTCTGGTTGCATGCATGTTGTGGCATGCAGGTTGCAAGCATGTTGTGGCAAAACTTGGTGTGTCAGTCATTATACTCGTACAAACAAAAGATATATCGTTTGGAAAAACTTAAAAAATGCTTATTTGTACTGACTAGTTGCAACCCGTGAAATATTCACGGAAGTAAAACAAATTATACATTTATGAAATACCGAATGGAGCAAGATCAGCTTAAAGTCTTTTGGGTTGGTTAATGTTTAAAGTTTAAAATAAAAAAGGTACATCTTGATTGATGAATTATTTAATTCTCAAAAATCTCTTTATACACGATATTTTGTGTATAAACATTACTGTTGTTCAATTTAAATCGTTAATAAAGTTTTCCTTGAAGACTTGTTTCAGATATATTGACTTTAATGTTTTCGCATTTCCGACATCGTGAAAAAACCACATATAATTGTCTGCATTAAAAAAAAGAGCATAAGACAAATAAACACAAGTAATCATAAGGTTCAATATAATAGGAAATAAATGAATTATTTAATGAATTACAATTCAAAATAAATTGGCATTGTCCCCTTTTACACCGGTTCGTTCAGTATAATTTCAATCTGTTTCGAAGTATTCCTCTCTCGCTCTCTTGTATTCAAAATTCAATTCTCGTATTCTTTCTTTGGCGACAACCGTACGGGTTTTGGCCTATTTATATTATGATTTTAACAGCTTATAAAAGTTAATTTTGCTTCTCCTGTAAACTAAGGTAAAACGGACATATCAACTTCTGCCATAACACCACAGAAATGTGATTTTGATTTAATTTAACACTTCGACATATGCATTTAACTTTTTTCTCTTTGTTACAAAAGCAGAAAAATTGTTAAAACATACAAATTTACGTTACAGGTGTAATAAATAATTATTTGAATTTTAAACTGTTGAAAAAAGAAATAGAATAATTAAAATTTATTTTATAACATAGTTTGTAAAATGATACTAAGTAATGTTTGAATTAGGAGTAGGTGTTTTAAATATAAACAATTTTTATGTTTTAATACAACAATAATAACTTGTTTCAATTCATTATTTTTAAAACATTTCAAAGCTATTAATATACATTGAATCTAGTTCACGAATGTTTAAATCGACAAACATGAAAAATAGTGGACGTTTTCTGAGAGCATTCCAGTGTATTTTTAGAGTTTGTACAGCTGGTGTGACAAAAAAGTAATAACTGAAAAGTGCCTTATTTTTTGTTAACAATAAAATGTTTTGTTTATAGTTAAGGCATTAACGTTGTGGAAGTTTAAAGACATTGTAATTTATTTTTATCAAACACTGTTTATTCCACTTTTTTGTAACGGTATAACCCTACCGGTTTCAAGGCTTTCACCTCATCTTCAGGGGAGCTCTTGTCTTTAATTTCTATATAGGAAAGACATAATTTCTATATAGGAAAGACAGGAAGATCTTTTGAAAAGAGATTTCGTGAACACCAATCTGCCTTAACAAATCCTCTAATTTATTCTGAAATGGCTAATCATTGTCACCGTGAGAATCATACTTTTTCTATCGATGATGCCAAATTCTTACATATTAGCGGCAACGGAAATAAATTGGACAGGTTAGAGGCCCTAGAAATTTCTAAGTCAGTATACCGATCGGAGCATCTGTTGAATAGTTATTTCCCCAAAATCTCCCCGCTCCTGGCCGAAATTATACCTAGCCTTCCTCATCCCCCCGCCTCCAACCGTTGAAGTGTCTATATCGGGACCAGTTCGAGCAGCATTTAGTCTTGTTTGTGCTCCCCTGAAGATGAGGTGAAAGCCTTGAAACCGGTAGGGTTATACCGTCATAAAAAAGTGGAATAAACAGTGTTTGTTAAAAATAAATTACAACGATCTCTAGTCTTGTTTGTGCTCCCCTGAAGATGAGGTGAAAGCCTTGAAACCGGTAGGGTTATACTGTTACAAAAAAGTGGAATAAACAGTGTTTGATAAAAATAAATTACAATGTCACGGATTGATTACATACTAAAAAAATATGAATTTAAGAAAATATGTAGGATTTGGCATGTTGTATCAAATTCTTTTTATGATCGTGTATCAAGTTAGCTTAAGAATTACGATTTATAATGTATAAACAATTTTAAATGTATACCATAAACAATGCGGGAGTTGGCAACTCTTAAACATATACGAAATATTAAAATTTCTCTCTTAATTTTCTCAGAGGCGACATAATTTGGAAATTCAACAATTCTATAGATTTATTATTTTTTTAGTTCGCAGTCTCTGATCTCTTTTTTCCTTTTATTTATTGTTATCTTTTTATAAATAAATGGTATGAAAGTTTCTCCGCATACCTGATGACTGAAACGTTAACAGTTTTGATGGGGAATTAACATCTAAGTTCGATGACTACTAAGAAGGTGGTGTGGATGAAGTTAGGCCTCTTCCCTGTAGGTGAGGATGGCATCCACTAGGAAGATGAAAGCGTTGAAAATGGAAAACACCCCCGAAGAGATGAACATATCCATGTACTGCTTGCTCGGGTGGAACATGTGGTTGTACATGTATCTGGTCCAGTCTGAAACATTAATTATATGATAGTTGGAGTGTTCCATAGAAAATGTTTGATCGATTTGACCACTCAGAAAGGTTTATTCCATGCTTATTTGGCAGCTGGTTTTTAAGTATACTAAAGAAAATGTAGCATGGCCCCTGTGACGTTTCACAAATTTTCCTACCTTAAATCTTGTAACGACGTTAAAGCCTATTTTAAGATAAATACAAATCGTTTCACAAATTTGCCCTAATACAACCTTGTAACGGCATTCAATAATTTAAATTATTTTATCAATTTTAATACAATATAAGCCTCGATTCTAATAAATAGCAAGTTATTTAGGTAAATACATTACATAAAACTAACATTAAAATGAAATGTTCGTAATTAGTATTAATTCATAGTTGATCTTGGCCTATTTAAAGTTAGATACAAATCATACAATACATTAGAAAGTCAGTATAATGAAAATTAGTTACTAGAGAAAAACAATTTTTCGATTTATAAAAAAACGATTCGATTTGTAAAAAAAAAACGATTTTACTTCATCGCTTTGAGACATGACATTTCAAACGTTACAGGGACCGTGCTACATTTTCTTGAGTATAGTTGCCGCATGATAAAGGGATGAATCCATCTGCCCAATTCAAACTGTAATATTCGAGGTTATTAATGGAAAATGTTCACTATACATTTTGTACCTGTGTCTGAGAGGTGTTGTATATGAAAGCAGAGCCAGAACAAGGGTGAAGCAACTGTGACACTGGCCCTAGGAGCATTTCCTGAAGGGTGCCAGAATCGGCCAACAAAAAAAGAGAAAAGGGCAATGAACCTGGGGTTATGGATGTATGTGAGACTGTGTATTCATATTTTTATCAATTTTTGTACGTATTTATTGATTTTATAATTGTATTGACCCTTCCTTCCCTGTGATGTGTCACTAGTACACATTGCTTCTAAAAATAATAAATAATAAACACTGGGTTCAGATTTTAGGTACTCCTCCGTAATACATTTACGCATTGAATGAAAAAAAAATATTAATAATAATTAACACTTATCGGCCACATCAGAGATATTTTGTGAAAATCGGGAATAAATTCACCAATACAATCAAACGTGTGACGTAGGTATATTCATTTTAAAAACCGCTATGGGTGAGGAAACGACGCTATTAACGTCTCACTCTCACTCTACTTTGGTATATGGGAACGCAAGAAATAGAATCTCAGTTCGCTCGCTTCTCTCGCTTCAGTAGTATTCACGAGCATCCATTTGAGGTGATCTCTTCGCCCGTTTTGTGAACGTCTGCCGATGTTTTTTTTTCATGTTTTCAGCATTAAATTTCAATTATTATCACTTTTGAATTCTCAAAAATACTGTATATATCAACTATAAAGAATTCAGTCTTTCAAAGAGGGGAAATTTGATCTTCCTCAGAAGGTGATTTTTTTAGAAAGCAATAAATTGTCTCATTGAAAATGAGAGTAAAATGACTTAATTTACCATAAATGATAACTCCTCCAGCAGCCGTGAAGACAATGGTGCCAATGAGGGAGAAGGCCACTGAGGTCTTCCAGCCAATTCTCTCATCCACATAGTGCCCCAGGATGATCACGGAGTTGATAATGATATACCCTATAAACATAATTATTTTCAGTTACTGTTTTTAGATGGCCAGCTTTCTGTAATGTCACCAGAATAAAAGTGTTCAAAGCGTATATCAGTTTTTGATCCCGACTTCTGTAAATTGACCTCTTCTAATATAACTTCATTCTCGCGCGCTCCGTCTCATTCTACGCTTCAGCAAAGATAGCCTTTTGATTTTTCCAGTTCATCATTCATCGTTTTTCACATTTTCTTCTACTGCCCATGCTGTTAGACTCTAGAACCTACTAATTAAAACTCTCACTATCGTTGACATATTTCAAAAAGCAAATCACAAAAACATTGTATCTCCTTTCAGTGACAAAGTGCGTTTTTCCTAGTTATTCATCGTCTTTCTTTCTCATCTGCCTTTCCTTCTTCTGATCATTGATGAACTTGTTAATTTTTTTATTTTTTTGATGTTGCATACTGTTTTTTTCTCTTCATCAAAATTGTGAAACCTCCACATTTCACTCAAGACTTTGTGTTGATGATTGTCGATGAATGAATTGTATAATTGGTGGGAAGAAATTACCACTTGGCTATAACCCCGCTTTATTGTACTATACACTGTACAATTAAGTATTACATAAATAAAGCTTTGGAGTAATTTAAACTGAGGGAAATGTAAGAAGTATGAGAAACACAAGAGCACGTAAGGCTGTGGACGAGGCAACAGTCGTGTGCATTGAAAGAAAGGCGTGAAGATCTATCCTCTCTGCTTACCCCAAATTGTGATGGTATGTATGTATGCAAATAAATTATTCTACCACTGAGACACGGAAATTATTATTAATAATATTTACGAAGTTATAGCAATATTTACGAAGTTATAGCTATAAATGAGGCAGCAATTACGCCGCACCGAAATGACTCGGACAATAATCTCAAAACTTAAAACGCGTTTTTCTCGAAACTACTTTTTCGACCTGGTCGACATAAAATCTCAAGTTCTATCCAACCGATTGCCTTCAAATTTGGTATGAAACTTTGATAAATGTTTTTATAACGTCCCTACCTTGGAAAATTCAAAACTATTTTTTTACTATTTAAAAAAAAAATCTAAAATATGAAAAAAAAGGGTGAAAAAAAAAATATTAAAATATTTTTCATACAGCCGCCATTTTAAGATTTTTTTTCTCTTTGGTACCAACTAACGTATAACGACATTATTTCTTATTAAGAAACTGTGTATGATTTTTGTTTCGGATTTACGAAAGGGTTTCAATCATATTGACCAGCTAACCCCACCCTTTTTTTTTACAAGATTTAAAAAAAATATTTTTTGTACATTCTCAAATCATCAATAAACAAACTGTAAAAAATGTATAGGAAAAATATTTTTTGTTTTTTTTTTTATTTAGTCTGAAAAAACGCCCGAAAATCACGCCTCTAGAGTATAATACCCCCTTAACAAGACTATAAGTTCGGAAATTCTAGGATGAGTCCTGTGACAGACAGGGGCAAATTTGTGAGCTGTCACAGGACTCATCCTAGAATTTCCCAACTATAACAAAGAAAATAATCTGCTACCATAAACAACATATTATGAGCGTGGTATGCATTTTATTAGATAATCAATTTTCTAATGGCGTATTTAATAAAAATACACGACATAGATGTTTGAATTAATAAACAATTAGTCATTACAATTGTTGACATCAAATAGCAATTGCATTCGTTATCCTCTTTCTGCGATCCATTGGAGTGAATCCGCCATTAGCCTTGAAGCATAGACAAAGGACCATGGAAATATATTTTTCGTTTGACCATAAACAATATGTTAATTACGATGTATCATTGCACACTTTATGGATAATTTCTCGCCTTTTGCATTCAATTGACATACTGTTTTATTGATTGATTGACAATAACAATTGAAATAGCTAAAATGTTAATGCTTTTGTTTTTGTATCAACTTTGAAATGACACCGGAAAAGATTTCGTTTTGTCAAGAGCGTAAAAAAATGTAATTAATTTTGTCTTTGAAGCAATCGAAGTGTCATTGAAAATTATTTACGGAATTGAAAATTACGTCCTTATTTGTCTTACAGCGAGATTTGATGGATAAAACTTTATCGATTGGTATACAAGAGCGAAAATAAGTCTATATATACTGTATTGTATTACACTTTCGTTGTAAATAATACAACCTGACGGGTTTATTGCCACGTGGCAATCTTTTTCAACCAACCTGAAATATGTTGAAGAGGACTTAAGTGAAAACCACACTGGAATCATTTTTAACCCTTCCTTCCCTGTGATGTGTAACTAGTACACACTTCTAAAAACTTTAATATCTCTATAAATATAATAAATACACCCAGTATTTATTACACCCAGTATTTATTACACTCAGTATCAGATTTTAGGTATACCTCCGTAATACATTTACGCATTGAATGAAAAAATAATATTAATAATTATTAGCACTTATCGGCCACATCAGAGATATTTTGTGAAAATAGGGAATAAATTCACCAATACAATCAACGTGTGCCAGTGTGTGATGTGGGTTTATTCATTCTAAAAATCCGTATGGATGAGGAAGCGACGCTATTCATGTCTCACTCTACTTCGGTATATGGGAACGCAAAACATAGAATCTCCGTTCGGTCGCTTCTCTCGTTTAGTAGCCAGCCGGCTTTCGTTCGAGGTGGTCGCTTCGCACGTTTTGTGAAAGTCGGCCGATGTTTTTTTTTTTTTCATATTCTGTGTTTTGCAAACAACACAATTTGTTAGATTGAAAATTAATAACAAAGTGGTTATTGATTTGGAAAAATGTAAAAAAAAAACAAATTTGTTATTTTTCTTTTGCCCAAAGGCCATATGCTTATTTGGCTCCCATGACGTACAATGGCGTGCCGAATTCAATAAAGATATAGGAAGGAAAACCACTTAGACAGTCGATTGGAGCGTGGTTGTTATTGCGACAGGATTTTGAGTATTTGGGCTTTAAGGATGAATGTTGTGTGGAAATGACGTGTGGAAAAGATTTGTGTGGGCTCTTGACTGTGGGTTTATTTTTGTTGTTTTGATTTTTGTTGTTTTGTATTTGTGTTTCTGTATATTTTTGTGTTAATTTTTATTCTTATGATTGTGTGCGGTATATTATGGGATGAACATTTTTGTTTTTATTTTTGTTTCATTTTGGGTTCATTTTTGGTTTTACTTTTGTTTTTGTTTTTATTCTTATGATTGTGTGCGGTATATTATGGGATGAACAAGTTTGGTCTTTCTGGAGTGATGATGTGTGAAGAGTTCGATTCCGCATGATGTTTCCAGTTGTAATTGAGTGTCACTGTTTGTCAGGTTGATGAGAACGTGCAACGGGGTTTCGTTTTTGTGTAATCAAAAATCGGAAAGAAGTATCGATTTATTTTTTCATGCTAAATATCCTCAGTGAGATACAGGCAAAAGCCTAGTTTACTCGGAATACGACAAATGAAAGGCGACAAACCCAGATCCATTAAAATAATGTATGTCCAAATTAAATTACCTGTTGTTTTTTCGCAAATTATGTATATTTCTTGTCATGTGTAATAGTAATATAAAGAAAATAATAAAAAATACTACGCCGTTATGTTTGATCTGTTAGACCAGGGATGGCCAACAGGTCGATGGCGACCGTCTTTGTAACTTACAATATGGCGTGCGATGTTGCCAAATCTCATAAACGCGAATGAACTTGTCAACGCAGTAAATGAGTCAACCTTACTTAATATGTAGATATGTCTACTCCAAATAAATGTATGTCTTATTTAAAATGTATGTATAAACTTTCTTTATCTCAATATTTTATTAGCGAAGTAAATTCTGATTTACTTCTTATAAACTTTAAGTTATCCTTTTTAAACATGTGTGTTATTTGTTGATGTGTTAAATCTCGCGTATTTGATAGGTACATCGCGACTATTTTTTTACGTAAAAAGTCAACCGCTTCTTCTCCCTGGCTCCATCCCAACTCACTCTCTGCAAATACTGTTGGGGTCAGCTCTCCTCGTCCTCAGGTTGTATGCTCTTCTGTCCCGGACTACGTCCCCCAGGCCGTGCCTCTGCATCAGGTTATCTTTTTGCACCACCCATGAATTCTTTGGTCTTCCTTTGGTTGTTATTCGAGGAAGATCCATGGAGATTGCCTGGTTCACAATGTGACCGGGTGCTCTGCGTCCAACGTGCCCATACCATCTCAATCGCCTCTCCTCCATCTTTCTGTTGATGTCTGTAACACCTAGGCTTCCACGAATGCGTTAGCTTTTTATTTTGTCTCTTAGGGACACATCAGCTGACCATCATAGCATGCGCATTTCAACAGTTTCTAGTTGCCTAGAGTAAGAGTTATACATCGTCCAGCATTCGGAGCCATAGAGGAGTGCGGGTCTGACAATCGTTTGGTATACTTTTTCTTTTAACTCTACTGGCATTTTCGGATCACATAGAACTCCCGTCATTGATCTAAACTTCATCCATCCCACATTAAGTCTATGTGTTACATCTGCTGCACATCCTCCATCGCTATGGATGAGTGACCCAAGATACTTAAAGGAGTCACAATTTGGTAATGTTTCTCTACGTAAAAAGTCAACCGCGACGACAAACAAAGGCCGCCCCTGTGTTAGACGATATAAATCAAGACCAAGAAGGCAAGAATCCATTGCGATATTCCTACGTAAGGTTTTCCAAGGTTGCTTTAACTGTCCCGTGATTCTAGAAGCACTAAGTTTATATGTACCCAATAAATATAGCCGTGTAAGGAATCACCCTCTGTTCTACATACCAACTTACAGGACGAATATCATGGCTAAACACTCAGTCACGCGTGGTATAGAGATACTGAACCAACTGAATGACACTGTTGATATAGTCTCGGTACCGCCTAGCAGTATGAGAAGAATCCTGGCTGATATTCTTCCTAACGAATAAGCTAACGCTAGAAGCAGACACTCTTTGTGTAACAGGAGAAATCCGTGCAGTGGATAAAAAAAAAAGATTTTATGAGCAACAAAGATACAAAACTACAGTGGTAAAATGAACACTTATGGTACATACATATAACATCACGGCATTTCCCTGTTTGGATAGACAGAGAAGACATACTTCCAATTTTTCCTATCATGAAATTCTGCTTTTACCATATAATCGTATATTATACATCCATACAGTTTATCTTCCTGTAATGTACGTCATCGTTGCTGGGCTTCGTAGTCTAGGACCCCTTCGCAATTCCAACGTCAATTCAGTTGGAAAGCGAAACGGTGTGTTTTTAAGTGAGTAAGCCGTTGCACACCAGCAAACTCACCGGTCATACCGTTGTATTAGATCCAATGTCACGCCGAAGTGAGGCGGTCGGAGCCCACTAGCATGTTTTCTTCTTTTTTTTTTTTTTGAAGACTTGGTATGACCGAAGTCATAGGTATCCTTATCCCTGAATACTAGTCGAAAAAAATACCTGTGCCATTCGAGGTGAGTAGCACATCGCGGAGTTCGAACCGGCAATCTTCCGCACGGAAGACCTGTGCGTTACCGCGTGGCCATGCACCTTAAATGGAATAATGTAAGTAATGCACCTCCAAATGCTGTGAAGATCATAGCAACGTGATGAATGTTGTTGTGCGGGAGTCTGGCATAGTTCAGCGGGTCCACTGCCAGACCGACACAGAAGATCGCGAACAGCTAAAAAAAAAAAAGAACAAATGTTGATCAATTCCGAACTAAATAAAATGGTGAAGGGTTTTAGAAGCATCGATAGAATAACTGTGAAGCAGACTCAAGTATGTTAAGTTTCTTTCTATATATTCAAATGAAGGTGGTTTGAGTTCTGCATATCGCTACAATCACATTCAGTGAACTTAAGTCTAACGCAGTGGTGGAAGTAAATAATGGATGTTGATTTGATGGAGTGTAGGGGAAGCACAAAGATCGTGAGCAACAGAGGTCAGACAACACCTGTCACAGTCAAGAGAAAGATAATAGAGAAGGTTTCTTCTTATGTATATCTAGGACATACAACAAGACTGGGTAAGGAGAATCAAGATGCTGAAATTGAGAGAAGACGAGGCCAAGCCTGGGCTGCATTTGGAAAGCTGTCTTTTATTCTAAAATCTCCAAAATACGCAAGACATCTTAAAAAATCCATATTCGACTCCTGTGTCCTTCCTGTGCTATTATATGTGCTGGAAACATCGGTGCTGAATAAACAGATTATGCACAAGCTCATGGTGACGCAGAGGGCCATGGAGAAAAGAATTTTAAATATCTCTCTGAGGGATAGGAGAACCAATGGATGGATAAGGCAGCAGACCAAAGTAGCTGATGTCGCCGAAAGAGTCGCCATTCAGAAGTGGAACTGGGCGGGACACATTGCCGGATGCAAAGATGATAGATGGACCCAGAGAGTGCTGGAGTGGTGCCTAAGACAGGGAATAAGAAGTGTGGGCCGTCCTCAGACACGGTGGTCAGACTGCATTAGAAGAGTGACCGTGAGCAACTGGAAACGATGTGCCCAGGAAAGAGAGGAATGGAGGAGGAGAGGGGAGGCCTCTGTTCAACTTTGGACGAAGACGGGCTGATGATGATGATGATGATGAGGGGAAGCACAAAAAAGTTATTCGATGTTCAGCATTTGTCGACGAGAGAAAAACTCAGTAGAATAGAATGGTCGTTGGTGCCACCGGTAAGATGACTGTAAACCATTTGTTATTGGCATATTATGATGCAAATAGGGCAAGGTGTTGCTGTTTGCTACCAGTTGTGTGATTTTGAGGATTTATAATTTTGATTGTGTCATGGAATACGTTCTTGTATCTCTTGTGCTGTCCACCGTACTTTCTTCTGCCTTCCGTCAGCTCACATATATACATACATTTGCCTCTGGAGTTGAGTTACCCTGCATCAACATGTGGAAGGTTTCGATTATGCAAAGCAACTTGCAAAAAGGATATTTACAATTATGCTACGTAAAAGTGCACTTATCCAAATTCATTTTCTGATCATTTTCTATAGATTTTATTTTAATGCTTCGAATTCTCTTTAGCACGGTTGCGATATACCCTTATTGTTATCTCTTGTTGCGTCTGATAAATCTATCAGAATCAATTATCTGTCACATCTTCTGTGATGCAAATTCGTTTTATTTCCCATTCAGCTAGAAAGTGGAACGGAATGGCGGCAATACTTTCTGCCTCATTTATCTCATCTCTCTTTTGAATCTACATAACAAATGTTCTTCGGAATATTTTGAGTGCAATAAGTTATTTACTACATGCAATAAGTTATTTATTTAGTACATGCGTAGTTTATTACCAGGAAACGCACTGCTGACTTAAATAAAGTAATGCTATACATGGGCAGCATATACTCGAAGCATGCGATATTTTTTTAGTTCATGAGGTCAGTGATTTCTAAACTTTTTCGGTTCACTTCGGTTCACAGTGTATTAGGATTTTTTCACGGCATCCAAATAGTTGCGCTTTTGTTGGTGCGGTTAGTTTAAAAAATAAATATATACAATCACGCTATTTCGCTGTCGGGGTCGGCAAATGGATTGAGCGTCATACTTTCCTAACTCGACTCACATCCTTAGTCTCTTCCACATTCATATACCTCTTCGTACAACATCTACAATTTCTCTGACTTTCTACGTTTCCTTTTTTCAGAATATTAATTAAAATAAAAAAACACGTGATTCACAAAAAATATGAGAGATAGCATGTCGAGCGCTGCCTAGTTTTAGCATTGAAAAGAAAAATCTAACTGATGACATAGTAAGTGGTTTGGACAGTGTCCGTTAGATGTCGCTTCCTATCATCGCATCAGCACATCGATTTAAAACTCACATAAGTCTCATTTCAGTGAAAATATTGATATATACCGCAGCACATACTTTGGGAACCACTGCATTAGATAATTATCTCTAAGATCCTAATGTTTCCGGCCTGAATAAGTTAGAGCTTGTATAGACAGATACCACGCTAAACACGTCCTGCGTATGGTCAGGCGATGTTTCAATTAAAGTTTAATACGTCTACCTTTCGTAATGTGTCAATTAGAGCCGAAAAAAGACGTATTGTTTCGTTATTTTCTGAAATGTTAAAAATTATATGTTATATAATATAGTATAATTATTAAGTATTTTTTATCCATACACTAACTTTTTCAGGTCGGAATCTTTTGGAACTTAGTGATAGCAATAAAAACTAAATTATATAAATCTGTCAAATAAAATATTGGTGCAGATACAATTTGATCTTTGAAATTTTATCTCTTTGCCTTCAGATGCTCGGATTTGATTTATTAAAACGCGCAAGACTTTCGCGAATGTTGTCTTTTCACGTGTGAAAAAGTATTGCCGACACGTGCAAGTTCTGTGTTTACTCCAGTGGTTCTAAATCTGCAGGATCGATAAATGTGGCCGAAGTCGTTGTTGTTTCTCTGCCGCGCTATTCAATTCGTCATAATGTTTGCTGACTGAAATACAATAGCTGACACAATATAAACCGATACACATCGTCCATCTATACATGTATTCCGCACCCACCGTATTCTCCAGATTTGCCCCTCAGCGACTATTGGGTGTTCGCAGATCTCAAAAAGATGCTCCAGGGAAAGAGATTTGGCTCCAATGAAGAAGTGGTTGCCGAAACTAACGTCTATTTTGAAACCAAAGATTTCGTTCTACACGGAAGAAAAAAGTTCTCCTTTATCAGGACCATGCACCGTGTCACAAGTCGATGGTAACGATGGCCAAATTGCATGAGTTGAACTTCGAATTGCTTCCGCACCCACCGTATTCTCCAGATTTGGCCCCCAGCGACTATTGGCTGTTCGCAGACCTCAAAAAGATGCTCCAGGGAAAGAGATTTGGCTCCATAAAGAAGTAATTACCGAAACTAACGCCTATTTTGAAACCAAAGATAAATCGTTCTACACGGCTGGCATATAAAAGTTAGTAAAGCGTTGGAGTGAATGTATCGCTCTTGAAGGAGACTATGTTGATGAATAAAGAAGAATTTTGGCAAACAAATGTTGTTTTAGTAGTTAGTCCCGGGACTTATTGATCGATGTGTTATTTGGCTATCATAAAGTAGACATAAGGAAAATGTCAAATAATATTTTTTTTAAAATATAAAATGTATTATTGTATTGCAATACAATTTCTTTGCATAAAGTACAACCTGACGGGCGTATTGCCACGTGGCAATACGCCCGTCAGGTTGTACTAATCTCTTTCAACCAGAAAATAGATGACGGTATAAAATACTTTTCAAAAAGGAGAGTATTTTTTCAATTAAACTTTTGACTATCGGATTCTTTATAATTGCAAATTTAAGTCTTATCAAAATGCATATGAAAACTACACACATACACTACACCTAAAGCTGAATGAGTTTTTATCACATTTCGGAAGATCTGCAAAGGTTTCTTTGGAGTTTGTTTTTTCTTGGTAAGCTTTCTGCGGTTTTCTTACCAAATTAATTTTTCTGAACATATGCGGAGAAGTACCCTATTTAATGGCCACAGCCTTTCCTTACACTTATACATACAATATTTATTTTGTAATATTTTTAATATGTTAACAATACTAGGTTCGTGTTTCGAGTAAGCACCTTTGAGGAGAGTTCGTTCTCAAAACGGTGCCATATAACTTTTATTATTATTATTACAATGAGTAAAAAATGTAGCCAACTTTCGAAACGCACAAAGCTCCAAAAGAAGAAATAAGAACAGTACGTACCAGCTCCAACACCCTGAACCCCACACTCCAGTAGTTCTTGATGAATGACCCTTCGGGCTCACTCACTTCTCCTCCATTCTCCGCTTTCTTCCCGTCCTGGGGCTCATTCCTCTCTGCTTCTGCAGACATGGTCCACTGGATGTTCTTCGTTTGCTTCTCTGAATCCGCCACCTGGAATACAAGCATCAACAATTCAAAATTATACGAAAACTCAACAACTTCGGTCACTTCACAATACTAATGCATTTGTGTGCGTATGTATTTATGTTGGTGTATTATACATGCGCGACAGTGTAAATATGAAATATGTAAAGGTATTTTACCTCTGTATTACAATTTAATCTCATTCGAACGATCCTTATTTGATTTAAGGGTTGCGTGTAATAAATTAAGTTGGACCAGTCGCGCTTCTAATCCAACTTGGGCTGCAACTCTGCGGTGGTTATCCTATTACACAGAAGGACAAATGACAAGATCATCCACAGAGCTCGAGCTGCCTTGGAAAGAGTCGTTTCATTCTCATTTTAGGTGTAAAATCATTGGTTTTCATTAAGGCCTCGGCCACACAGGTAGGAGCCTCGCTTGATGCTTAGAGCTATGGTGCGAGCTAGGCGACATATCCTAGCAAACCAACGCACCGCATACTATGCCAATGGCCACACTGCACGCTTCGCGCCACGTTGCATAACGATTAGTCACCGAGTGAATCTCATAGCGAATAGACGTGTTGATTAATTTTATTGTGTCATCGTGATTTTACAAGATCGGGGAAGTTTTAATAACAGCTGTGTATAAAAGGGAGCCTTTGTGGAACCCATCGAGCAAATTATACAAAAATGTACCTGTAATAAAATAACTTTGGAATGAAGTTGCACAGGAAGGAAATAAAGATGGTAAGTTGTAATGAAATTGGTTAGTTTTGATAGTGGTATCGTGTGTTGACTCAACCGCTCCCAACTGTCAAATGAATTTATGCGTAGCACTTTAGTGTGGCCAAGGATAAAGTCGCCTAGTATATGAGTCACGTAAAACCTAGCTTAGCACCTAACTAAGCACTTTGCTGTGGCTTCGGCATAATGGATAATTTCCACCCTTACGCCGATACTCGGTAGTCAGGGTCTCGTCAGTTCACTAGTACGTTTACCACGTGCAGACGAGGTTGAATTTTGGGCTGTTGGGATAGTGGTGAAGTCCTTAACACCCACGATTTATGATCTATGCAATAAAGACACTATTCACTGAATTACGTGTACGAATTTTGCCTTAAACAGTTGAGCTTCTATCTTATTTTCATACGAGATTAACCTTACACATTGTACCAGACGACGCAGATTTTATGTCCTGACTCCAGGTGCAGAAGACCTTCGCAACGCTAATGATGTACACCAAAGATAGTGCAGTCCTACTTGAGCCTAGATTAGTCACTGCTTTGTTTCTTCGCGCTATTAGTGATTCATGGGCTCAATGATACACCAGCAATTTGGTTAATGATATGATGAGTGTATTATTGGCGTAGTTAGTTTGGTTACATTTACACCTGCATATAGTTTTATTTCGCACAGTATTTCGTCTCTTCGTACTATTTTGTTCACATGTTCTAATTTATAGAACATGTGAACAAAATCACTCGGGAGAGTTAAAAAATCTTGGGATTTGTACTAAGAACTGCCCAACGTTTCTCAGATTTTCGAACATTAAAACTGCTGTACTGCTCTTTGGTACGCAGCCGCCTTGACTACAACTCATCAATATGGTCTCCTCATTACGCCGCCCATGCACAAACTTTAGAACGTGTACAAAACAAATTTCTAAGATTTATTAACTTTAAACTTGGAATACCACATGACCAAAGAAATTATCCCAACTTATTAAATGCAATGAAACTCTTGAAGCTGTGTGACAGAAGAAAAACAGCCGATATAGTACTCTTATACAAAATCATTCACTCAGTGATTGATGCACCTCACTTACTCGCAAGTATTTAATTTCGTATTCTCACTAGATCTACAAGACAGCTCAATCCCTTTTATACCGAAAATTGCTATACTAATTATAAAATCAACTCCTCTATAATTCGTATGTAAAGACTTGGAAACGAGTTTTGCAACAATTTAGATATTTTTAATATAAGTATATATAGTATTCGCCAGAATATCACAACAATATTTAGAAATATCTACTAACTTTGTGATCTCCTTTATTAATATAAATAACGTAATATAAACAAAACATTAAGGACAATACTTTGCCTCTGGAGTTGAGTAACCCTGCATCAACATGTATGAAGGTTTTAATTCTGCAAAGCAACTTGCATCTCGTTTTACTAATGAGGCCATATGTTTTCTATATCTCAATATCTATCCATAAAATTCCCACAAAATTCTCAAAAAATCCAATATTTGTTCTATGTATGCGTTATTCCACTTAAAACAAGTCTGAGTTCTTTACCTCTATAAAATAAGTCTTCGACAATTACGTAAGTCTGCTTGGTGAAGTTTGGTAATATTTTGTGGTATACATAATAACATATATTGAACTTAAATATACATATAATGATTAAATAATTTTAAAACAATGGCTGTAATTTATTATTACTACTGCTTTTTGTATCTTCATGTTAGTTTAAGATAAAGTTGTATTATTTGTCAATAATTTTAAGTACTTGTATAACCTGTCAAATGTTCATTTGTATATATAGTCAAGACACTGTTGTGTCGTTAATTCAATAAATAAATAAATAAAATAACTTTCTAAAAGCGTTATAGTAAATACGTTATACTTGGATTGAAATCGCTGTTTCGGAAGTAGGAAAGCTTACTAAATTTATAAATTTAATTTTTTTTTTCAAATTTGACAGAAAAATTAGTTAATTAAACTAAACTTAATTTTTGTGTTAATTGACCTTATTTCTGAAAAATACAATAGTTTTAAAATATTATTGATATTTAAGGAGTTAACAATTTGAAGATTTTAAGACATTTTAATTAATTTAATTAAAACACGACCTCTTTTACTGGTTTTAATTCCGCTAAAAACCAGAAGAGGATTCCAGTCTGGTTTTCACCAAGGCTTCTTTAATATATTTCTGGTTGGTTGAAAGAAATTGCCACATGGCAATAAGCTCGCTAGGTTGTATTGTGTACAACGAAAGTGTAAAACAATGCAACACAATACACTATTTTGTCCACTTAACTCTTGATTTGACTACCGTTTTTTAGATTTTCACCTCATCATCATGTCTTATTTAAGCTCCCCTGATGATGAGGTGAAACCTTGAAACCGGTAGAGTTATACTGTTATCTTAAGTGGAAAAAACAGTGTTTTAGTTAAATCAATTTAGAGGTTTTAAGAGTTGGAATGTTCTACATATTATACAGAAAAGTATATTAGAATACTGGATCGTTTTTATTTGATTTTCATTGAAAGCAGTGTTAAGATTTCGAGATTATTTTATTGACCTGCCGCATGAACTATTTTTTTGTAATTTAACTTAACTCAGGCCTCGGCCACACAGGTAGGAGCCTCGCTTGGTGCTTAGAGCTACGCTGCGAGCTAGGTGACATATCCTAGCGAACCTACGCACCCCATACTATCGCAATGGCCACACTGCACGATTCGCGCCACGCTACGTGACTATTATAGTCACCTAGTTTGTTAGTCACGTAGCACCTAGCTTAGTAGTAAGCGAAGCAATTCGGTATGGCCTTAGCCTTAGAGATAGATCATTCCATGTCACAGAACCACCAAATGCAAAATATGTATCATAATACGCAGCTCTATTGGATCATGTAAATACATCTGGCGAATTTATTGCTTTAAAGCATTTTGTTCAATAATTATACTATATAGTTATGTTTCACGTAAAAAAGGAGTCATTTTACTTCTAAATCCCTTGGTGACTCCATAAAATCGTAAACCTCGCTTTAGTCACACTTTATAGAAGTTTACTGCTCTCGGATAAGTCACCGCTGGTTTTCCACGTAACGCCTGCTGACTCATGAGCTTGGACTTTTGATGGTGTCCAGCCATAGGGATTGCGGCTGTTGGCTGTTGGTCACGGCGTTCTGCTCTTGTTATGTCTGCACGGGCGGCAGTTTTCTCTGGTTTGCCGGATGATTTATCGCTTCGACTGAACTTGCAGTCTAGCGTGACCCGCTGTGACGTTTGTATTATATGGTAAGTTCACACCATTGTTCCTGGGTCAACACTCGCAGGTGTTGGCTTGTTTTGGACCTTATTATATTAAATATGGTCCAAAACAAGCCTGCACTGAAAATCATTATTTTTTTGGACCTTCGTAAAAACTTGGTGTTGTGAAATTAAACAAACAATAGGTTATTTATTTAAACCTGTGGTTTTCTAACTTTTTCATTTCACGGCACCCTCAGTGTATATATTTTTCTACGTCGCACTAAAAAAACTCAAGAAAATGTAGCATGGTTCCTGTGTCGTTTGAAATGTCATGTATCAAAGGGATGGGGTAAAATAGTTTTTTTTTTACAAATCGAATAATTAAAATTATTGAACGTCGTTACAAGGTTGTATTGGGGTAAATTTGTGAAACGTCACAGGGACCATGCTATTTTCTTTAGAATAGTAGGATTCGTGAACCTGTTGTTCACCACTTAGTTTTGTAAATGTTGGAATTAAACTAGACAGCACGGAGTACTGTTCCACGGAGTATCTGTGTCTAGTTTGTTTTCAAGTTTATTTTTTATTCCACGTTGAGTTTTAGGCAATGTTTGTTTTTATAGCAGCTATCAACGAAAACCCAGCTCACACGTTGAGTTTTTAGCATTAATAGGGTTTTATAACATGTACCAACGAAAATCCAGCTTACGCGTTAAGTTTCGAGCAATGATAGGTGTTTAAAACAGTTATCAATGGAAACCTATCTTATACGTTTTATTTTTGAGCAATAATTGGTTTTTATAACATCTACCAACGAAAATCCAGCTTACGGGTTAAGTTTTGAGCAATAATAGGTGTTTATAACAGTTATCAATGAACACCTACCTTATGCGTTTTAGTTTTGAGCAATAATTGGTTTTTATAACAGCTACCAACGTAAACTCAGCTTACACGTTGAGTTTTTAACATTAATAGGGTTTTATAACATGTACCAACGAAAATCCAGCTTACGCGTTAAGTTTCGAGCAATGATAGGTGTTTATAACAGTTATCAATGGAAACCTATCTTATACGTTTTATTTTTGAGCAATAATTGGTTTTTATAACATCTACCAACGAAAATCCAGCTTACGGGTCAAGTTTTGAGCAATAATAGGTGTTTATAACAGTTATCAATGAACACCTACCTTATACGTTTTAGTTTTGAGCAAAAATTGGTTTTTATAACAGCTACCAACGTAAACTCAGTTCACACGTTGAGTTTTTAGCAATAATAGGGTTTTATAACATCTACCAACGAAAATCCAGCTTACGGGTTAAGTTTTGAGCAATAATAGGTATTTATAACAGTTATCAATGAAAACCTATCTTATACGTTTTAGTTTTGAGCAATAATTGGTTTTTATAACATCTACCAACGAAAATCCAGCTTACGGGTTAAGTTTTAAGCAATAATAGGTGTTTATAACAGTTATCAATGAACACCTACCTTATACGTTTTAGTTTTGAGCAATAATTGGTTTTTATAACAGCTACCAACGTAAACTCAGCTTACACGTTGAGTTTTTAGCAATAATAGGGTTTTATAACATTTACCAACGAAAATCCAGCTTATGCGTTAAGTTTTAAGCAATAATAGGTGCTTATAACAGTTATCAATGAAAACCTAACTTATTCGTTTTAGTTTTGAGCAATAATTGATTTTTATAACAGCTACCAACGTAAACTCAGCTTACACGTTGAGTTTTTAGCATTAATAGGGTTTTATAACATGTACCAACGAAAATCCAGCTTACGCGTTAAGTTTCGAGCAATGATAGGTGTTTATAACAGTTATCAATGGAAACCTATCTTATACGTTTTATTTTTGAGCAATAATTGGTTTTTATAACATCTACCAACGAAAATCCAGCTTACGGGTTAAGTTTTGAGCAATAATAGGTGTTTATAACAGTTATCAATGAACACCTACCTTATACGTTTTAGTTTTGAGCAATAATTGGTTTTTATAACAGCTACCAACGTAAACTCAGCATACACGTTGAGTTTTTAGCATTAATAGGGTTTTATAACATGTACAAACGAAAATCCAGCTTACGCGTTAAGTTTCGAGCAATGATAGGTGTTTATAACAGTTATCAATGAAAACCTATCTTATACGTTTTAGTTTTGAGCAATAATTGGTTTTTATAACAGCTACCAACGTAAACTCAGCTTACACGTTGAGTTTTTAGCAATAATAGGGTTTTATAACATTTACCAACGAAAATCCAGCTTATGCTTTAAGTTTTAAGCAATAATAGGTGCTTATAACAGTTATCAATGAAAACCTAACTTATTAGTTTTAGTTTTGAGCAATAATTGGTTTTTATAACAGCTACCAACGTAAACTCAGCTTACACGTTGAGTTTTTAACATTAATAGGGTTTTATAACATGTACCAACGAAAATCCAGCTTACGCGTTAAGTTTCGAGCAATGATAGGTGTTTATAACAGTTATCAATGGAAACCTATCTTATACGTTTTATTTTTGAGCAATAATTGGTTTTTATAACATCTACCAACGAAAATCCAGCTTACGGGTCAAGTTTTGAGCAATAATAGGTGTTTATAACAGTTATCAATGAACACCTACCTTATACGTTTTAGTTTTGAGCAAAAATTGGTTTTTATAACAGCTACCAACGTAAACTCAGTTCACACGTTGAGTTTTTAGCAATAATAGGGTTTTATAACATCTACCAACGAAAATCCAGCTTACGGGTTAAGTTTTGAGCAATAATAGGTATTTATAACAGTTATCAATGAAAACCTATCTTATACGTTTTAGTTTTGAGCAATAATTGGTTTTTATAACATCTACCAACGAAAATCCAGCTTACGGGTTAAGTTTTAAGCAATAATAGGTGTTTATAACAGTTATCAATGAACACCTACCTTATACGTTTTAGTTTTGAGCAATAATTGGTTTTTATAACAGCTACCAACGTAAACTCAGCTTACACGTTGAGTTTTTAGCAATAATAGGGTTTTATAACATTTACCAACGAAAATCCAGCTTATGCGTTAAGTTTTAAGCAATAATAGGTGCTTATAACAGTTATCAATGAAAACCTAACTTATTCGTTTTAGTTTTGAGCAATAATTGATTTTTATAACAGCTACCAACGTAAACTCAGCTTACACGTTGAGTTTTTAGCATTAATAGGGTTTTATAACATGTACCAACGAAAATCCAGCTTACGCGTTAAGTTTCGAGCAATGATAGGTGTTTATAACAGTTATCAATGGAAACCTATCTTATACGTTTTATTTTTGAGCAATAATTGGTTTTTATAACATCTACCAACGAAAATCCAGCTTACGGGTTAAGTTTTGAGCAATAATAGGTGTTTATAACAGTTATCAATGAACACCTACCTTATACGTTTTAGTTTTGAGCAATAATTGGTTTTTATAACAGCTACCAACGTAAACTCAGCTTACACGTTGAGTTTTTAGCATTAATAGGGTTTTATAACATGTACCAACGAAAATCCAGCTTACGCGTTAAGTTTCGAGCAATGATAGGTGTTTATAACAGTTATCAATGAAAACCTATCTTATACGTTTTAGTTTTGAGCAATAATTGGTTTTTATAACAGCTACCAACGTAAACTCAGCTTACACGTTGAGTTTTTAGCAATAATAGGGTTTTATAACATTTACCAACGAAAATCCAGCTTATGCTTTAAGTTTTAAGCAATAATAGGTGCTTATAACAGTTATCAATGAAAACCTAACTTATTAGTTTTAGTTTTGAGCAATAATTGGTTTTTATAACAGCTACCAACGTAAACTCAGCTTACACGTTGAGTTTTTAGCATTAATAGGGTTTTATAACATGTACCAACGAAAATCCAGCTTACGCGTTAAGTTTCGAGCAATGATAGGTGTTTATAACAGTTATCAATGGAAACCTATCTTATACGTTTTATTTTTGAGCAATAATTGGTTTTTATAACATCTACCAACGAAAATCCAGCTTACGGGTTAAGTTTTGAGCAATAATAGGTGTTTATAACAGTTATCAATGAACACCTACCTTATACGTTTTAGTTTTGAGCAATAATTGGTTTTTATAACAGCTACCAACGTAAACTCAGCTTATACGTTGAGTTTTTAGCAATAATAGGGTTTTATAACATGTACAAACGAAAATCCAGCTTACGCGTTAAGTTTCGAGCAATGATAGGTGTTTATAACAGTTATCAATGAACACCTACCTTATACGTTTTAGTTTTGAGCAATAATTGGTTTTTATAACAGCTACCAACGTAAACTCAGCTTATACGTTGAGTTTTTAGCAATAATAGGGTTTTATAACATGTACAAACGAAAATCCAGCTTACGCGTTAAGTTTCGAGCAATGATAGGTGTTTATAACAGTTATCAATGAAAACCTATCTTATACGTTTTAGTTTTGAGCAATAATTGGTTTTTATAACAGCTACCAACGTAAACTCAGCTTACACGTTGAGTTTTTAGCAATAATAGGGTTTTATAACATTTACCAACGAAAATCCAGCTTATGCTTTAAGTTTTAAGCAATAATAGGTGCTTATAACAGTTATCAATGAAAACCTAACTTATTAGTTTTAGTTTTGAGCAATAATTGGTTTTTATAACAGCTACCAACGTAAACTCAGCTTACACGTTGAGTTTTTAGCATTAATAGGGTTTTATAACATGTACCAACGAAAATCCAGCTTACGCGTTAAGTTTCGAGCAATGATAGGTGTTTATAACAGTTATCAATGAACACCTATCTTATACGTTTTATTTTTGAGCAATAATTGGTTTTTATAAAATCTACCAACGAAAATCCAGCTTACGGGTTAAGTTTTGAGCAATAATAGGTGTTTATAACAGTTATCAATGAACACCTATCTTATACGTTTTAGTTTTGATCAATAATTGGTTTTTATAACAGCTACCAACGTAAACTCAGCTTACACGTTGAGTTTTGTTACTATTATTCCAACCTACCATCAAATAGAGGGTTGCTACGAAGAAAAGTAAATATAATTATTTAGTTTCCTCGATCTGAAGGCCATGCCACGTGCACAGTGTGACGTGTTGGCTCGACGGAATGGCGAGAAATTGTTCACGCTCGATCTTCTTAATATGTTAGTCAGTGCCACTGAGCCATTTATCCTTCAGCATCTTCAATGTTGGGACAATAGACGATGCCTAACCCAAACTTTGATTGCTAAACTCAGTAGCTCAAAGTAGAGGTATTGACTTATATTTAAAAAATCTTTTTAACGATAATCATTAAAATTACATTTCAAGTGTGAGTAAAGTCGTGGTAGAGGAAGTCCAAGGGAGGTGTGGTTGGATTAAGTGTATTATATTTTTTGACTTCAGTCTGTTTTTAATGCAGCTGCTAGACTGGTATATGGTAGTCATAAATATTATCTACCATATTGGCACCCTTTAAAAAGTCTATACTAGTTTAACACATTCACTGCGTCGAACACGTCTCCCGTGTCCATACAAAATAGCCTTGAATGTTGAGTGCACTCATAAAAGTCTCCCGATAAGGATTCGTCGCCAGTTTCATGTGTTTTGAAGACACGAAGGAATACACTTGTATATGATGTTTCAATAGAAAGTAGAATTTGATTAGAAGTAGAACGTGTTAAGTGTCACGAACGGATTGATATTTAAACTTTGTATTTTCGTATTCAAGTCCTTTAATGGGATGTCTCCATTGTATCTTTCGATGGATGTTCCTTCGGAGTTCTAGAAGTAGAACTTTACGATCGTTTTCTTCTTCATCTAATCAATTGGTTGTTGCAAATCAATCCAATAAGTTTTTACCATCGATGGTCTTGTGGCGTGAATGGTCTACCTCCTGGTGTCAGAGATATCGGTGGCGTTTGCAGATTTAGTATGCACTAAAAGACAATCTTTTTCAGGAAGTCTTATCAAAATTTGTCAGTGGGTTCGAATCCTGAATTGTAACGCCCTTTATGAGAGTTTACCATCTAAACGGTGCTATATCAATTGTGCTTTTATTATAATTATATTTTGAAAAAAAAATGAAGTATAAAATGTCAAATAAATTATAGAAGTTGTGTGAGAAGGTCTATGAAGGTTGAAGAGGCGAAAGATCCTCGTGATAGGAAAGTCTAGCACTCTGTAATATCTACATACTCCAACAGGGAAACTACGTTTTGATATGTATTTATATATTATATAACTAAATACAAAAACACTGTACGAACCAACACAATTTATCTTTAAGACCTTGAAATATCATGTAAAAATAATGACAGTTACCAGTATTGCCTAAAATGATATTAACCTTTCCCTTCCTGTGCTGAAAAAATCCTCCCGTTCCGGTGATGTGTATTCAATACACATGTAAAAATAAGCCATTTAAAATCGGAAAAATAAGAATATTCATAGCCAATCGCTTAAATTAATTAAATTTGAAGTCAAAAGTGATAATAATTGAAATTTAACTGCTGAAAACATGAAAAAAAAACATCGGCTGACGTTCACAAAACGGGCATAAAGACCACCTCAGATGAATGCGCTAGAGCAACTGAGACCTGAGACGGACTAACACCGTGTATGTTATACATCGAAAGAAGAAACACAACTCCAACTGAGATTCTATTTCTTGCGTTCCCATATATCGAAGTAGAGTGAGAGTGAGACGTGAACAGCGTCGTTTCCTCACCCATAGCGGTTTTTTAGAATGAATATACCTACGTCACACACTGGCACACGTTTTATTGTATTGGTGAATTTATTCCCGATTTTCATAAAATATCTCTGATGCGGCCGATAAGTGCTAATTATTATTAATAGTATTTTTTCATTCAATGCATAAATGTATTACGGAGGAACACCTAAAATCTGAACCCAGTACTTATTATAGTTATAGAGATATTAAAGTTTTTAGAAGCAATGTGTACTAGTTACACATTTCATGGGAGGAAGGGTATATACCTCAAGTGTGACAGTTGCAATGCCCAAATAGAGTAATTCAAATAATGACGTAGCATAGCGCACCATCAAATAACATTGTTAACGAACTATTCACCCCAAGGGGTGCCAGCCAGTGCAATCCACTGTACTCGAGTGCACTATGGTTCCGTTACAGCACACACAGGTACTAGAATCAGGTGCCACCTGGGTGTAAGGGTTGTGACACCTGCTCATATCAAATTATTCAATAACTGCTCCTGTATAATAGACTCCAAGTAGGGGTGACTATATGCAAGGTAAATATGAACTGATGGGGTTTCTTGACCGAAGGTAGCGCTGAATGTGATTATGGGATATACAGGACTCACAACGCATGCTAGTTTGTCCGAACATCTGGACTACATGCTCTGGGTAGGACCTGGTTGTTGCCTTCTACTGGAATCAGGTGGCATAGTTGATGGACACGGAAATGAATGAATGTGTGACTCCTGTCTGTTATTTACATCATTCTCTACCCTTTGTTAGGTTTAATAATACTTTTCCATACCCTTTGTTAGGTTTAATAATACTTTTCCATACCCTTTGATAGGTTTAATAATACTTTTCCCTGCCCTTTGTTAGGTTTAATAATACTTTTCCATACCCTTTGATAGGTTTAATAATACTTTTCCCTACTCTTTGTTAGGTTTAATTATAATTTTTCCTACCTTTTGTTAGGTTTAATAATACTTTTCCATACCCTTTGATAGGTTTAATAATACTTTTCCCTACCCTTTCTTAGTTTTATTTATACTTTTCCCTACCTTTTGTTAGGTTTAATAATACTTTTCCCTACCGTTTGTTAGGTTTAATAATACTTTTCTCTACCCTTTGTTAGGTTTAATAATACTTTTCCCTACCCTTTGTTAGCTTTAATAATACTTATAATTACACGGCTTTTATAACGCTGTGTTGTAATAAAAGTCATCTAAATAGCGCTGTGTTTATGAACTTATAAAAAGCAACTCTATTATATTACGTACATACATACCATCCTGCCAATACCCTGTCGGGGTAAGCAGAGAGGGAAGAGCGCTGGACTTTTTCCTTTTTTTTACATGCATGCACATACACCTTATACAACACCTTCGATTTTTAATTTTTTTTACATTTATTTATTTCAGAATATCGTGCACTTGATTCAAGCATGTTTTTTCTGAGTCTCCGTCTACCATGTATTCCCCTCACTCGTGATTCATGCGTTCTATATGCTCAAACCATTTCAGTGCTCATTTTTAATCATTTCATTTAATATTTTGCTATAAATTGCCACCCCATATATTATTTTCACTGCGCGCATTTCTTTCAGCATTTATTTACCTTCTTTCAGTCTTTTTCCACGTCCATGTTTCACTTCTATACATTCAAGTTGGTGCTAGAATACTGTAGAAAAACTGTGGTTCAAGTATGTATTGTAGTATTGTATTACATATGAGTTGTGACATTACAACATGACAATATTGCAGGTATATCGCCATGTGGCAATATACTCCAGCAAACTAGAAAAAATATGTTAAGTGAAAACCAGAATGGAATCCTTTTTAAAAATATTGAGTATCGAATCCACAACCCGCAAGCTGGAAGACAGGCGTTATACTAACCAGGCCACGGAAGTGGTAAAAACTTGGGGGTATGGGAGTGAAACATGGACGTGGAAAAATATTAATAAAATCCAAATAAATGCGTGCATTGAGAAGAATACACGGGGGAACAAGATATGATAGAATACGGAATGAAGTGATTAGAGATGAATGTGAACTTAAAGCTGATGTGTGGAGTAAGATACACGAGGGAACAAGATATGATGGAATACGGAATGAAGGGATTAGGGATGAATGTGAACTTAAAGCTGATGTGTGGAGTAAGATACATGAAGGAACAAGATATGATGGAATACGGAATGAAGTGATTAGGAATGAATGTGAGCTTAAAGCTGATGTGTGGAGTAAGATACATGAGGGAACAAGATATGATGGAATACGGAATGAACGTGAACTTAAAGCTGATGTGTGGAGTAAGATACATGAGGCAACAAGATATAATGGAATACGGAATGAAGTGGTTAGAGATGAATGTGAGCTTAAAGCTGATGTGTGGAGTAAGATACATGAGGGAACAAGATATAATGGAATACGGAATGAAGTGGTTAGAGATGAATGTGAGCTTAAAGCTGATGTGTGGAGTAAGATACATGAGGGAACAAGATATGGTGGAATACGGAATGAAGTGATTAGGGATGAATGTGAACTTAAAGCTGATGTGTGGAGTAAGATACACGAGGGAACAAGATATAATGGAATACGGAATGAAGTGGTTAGAGATGAATGTGAACTTAAAGCTGATGTGTTGAGTAAGATACATGAGGGAACAAGATATGATAGAATACGGAATGAAGTGATTAGGGATGAATGTGAACTTAAAGCTGATGTGTGGAGTAAGATGAAATTACTAAAAATATTGATGAAAATACGAGTATTTACTAAACGCATGTAATTATATTTAAATTTGATACCCACGTTTTTTGTTAACTTTTAATGCTAAAAAATAAAGATACTGGACAAACACAGAAGCGTACAAAATAGAAAAGTGGACACAATCAATTAGACAGATGAAGTGTGGAGTACACGCTACGAACCGTCCAACAGTGGTGCACTAGTTCTGGTCGAGTGGTTCCGAACTGGGGCCATCTGTTCTCATGTCGTAGTGTTGTGTGTGCACTAGGAATTAGGGCAACTCCATCCATCTAGAAAGGTACTGCACAGCACGACCTACACCCAACAGGTCACGGGACATCGACCCGACAGTGCAGCCGGCGAAGGATTTGATAGCTTGTTCAAACGTTGTTACTGACATTCTTTTATTTTTTTCGTATATTTCCCTTTGGAACCATGGTTTATAATTTTAAGTGTTTATTCCCTTTGGAACCATGGTTTATACGAGGATCATCCAGAAAGTAAGGTTACAACATTTGTGTAGGATTAAAAAATGCTTGTATTTAATTGGAATTCACAAATATATTAAACTATTTTTTAACGTAATCGCCGTCGAGATCGAGACATTTCTGTAGTCGGGGCACCAGCTTTTGTATGCCAGTGTCATAGACCTCCGCCGCCAGCTCTTGCAGCCACTTCTTCACAGCTTCCTCGACCTCCTGATCTTTGGAAAATTGTTAGGGTGTAGTGACACACCCACGTCTTATCCCCCGTCACGATAGATTCCAGAAAAGCTTCTCCCTCCTGTGCAAAACGATCAAAAAATTCACGCGCGTCGATCACGCGATTTTGACGGTGCTCCGGTGTGAGCATTTTGGGTACCCATCTCGCACACAACTTCTTGTAACCAAGTTTTTCCGATACAATATCACCAAGGAGACTTCGAGAAATGTCAGGAAATTCTTCGTGAAGGTCGTCAAGCGTCACACGGCGGTCATTTCGCACTTGTTCTTCAATTTTTTGCACAAGTTTTACAGAAATCACTGCCTTGCCTCGTCGTGAGTATCAGTACGGCCTTCTCTGAACAACCTAACCCATTTCGTGACATGTTGTCGACTCATCACATCACTACCATAAACTTCCACGAGCTTCCGATGGATATTCACGGCGGTATTGTTCTGCAAAGTCAAAAAACGGATGACCGCGCGGATCTCGCACGGACGGGAGGTGGCGGGAGCGCGCGAACACCTCTCCATCGGAAGAATTTTCTGCGACTGAACAAAATCTCCGACAAACACGCGGGACCAAACAAACTGACCGTTAGGATCCCCCCTACATACAAGGTGCGCTAACTTGGCCTCAGGAGCCCTTGTAGCCTTACTTTCTAGATGACCCTCGTAATTTTAAGTGAATCGTTGTGTATTATTTAATATAGTAGGAATGAACAAGATGGAAGTGTCTTTCGTTGAATGTGTCATTTACGGACGGACAACTGCGTGGTGACTAGTAATCTTTACTGAATGGGTATTGTGGAGAGTCCCGGTTGCGAGTGTGGTCTGGATGATGAAACTATGGACCATGTATTTTTCGGTTCTCCAATGAATGTTAAATTTATGAAGCTTAATCAGTTGAAACTTAAAATGATCTAGATTTGAACTTTTTGAAAATTACTTATACTATTTATATATTTTGGCCTTTTTTGCCGTACTGGCATTTAATATATTATTAATAGTTAAAGCATTAACATTGTGGAGGTTTAAAGACATTATAATTTGTTTTATCAAACACTGTTCATTCAACTTTTTTGTAACGGTATAACCTTACCGGTTTCAAGGCTTTCACCTCATCATTTGTGCTCCCCTGATGATGAGGTGAAACCTTTGAAACCGGTAGGGTTATACCGTTACAAAAAGTGGAATAAACAGTGTTTGATAAAACAAATTATAATGTATTTTATTTTTATCAAACACTTTATTCCACTTTTTTGTAACGGTATAACCCTGCCGGTTTCAAGGCTTTCACCTCATCTTCAGGGGAGCACAAACAAGACTTGTTTGTGCTCCCCTGAAGATGAGGTGAAAACCTTGAAACCGGTAGGGTTATACCGTTACAAAAAAGTGGAATAAACAGTGTTTGATAAAAATAAATTACAATATCTTTAAACTTTCACAACGTTAATGACTTAACTATAAACAACAAATTACGATGTCGTTATATTATGTTATTGACTCATATAATTACATAAAAACTTTAATTTGGTGGCACAAATCATCTTAGTTTGAGAGAATTGTCTATTAGAACAAAAATAAAGAAATAATAAACACTATGTAGAAATTCATTTCCTTTTCCATTTCATATAACATACATCTAATGTATACTATTTGTCGACTAACCAGGTGTACTGAAGTATTTCGACAATCACGCACTACAACGCACCATGTTTGGGAACAGTAAATTCCGCATAAACGTTCATACATCGGTAACAGACAATTTTGTCCCAATTAAGGGGCTGTTTCTTTGATACCAAATTATGTGCAAAAAGCTAAATCTTGATTTAGTTCTAAAATATTCAAACAACTTTTTATCATACATACCATCACGTCATTTCCCTGTCGGGTTAGGTAGAGAGGACAAAGCTCTAGACTTTTCTATCTCGACATACATCATTCACTTTTTCCACATACATACATACCTTATACAACACCTACAATTTCTTTGACTTTCTACGGTTCCTTCTTTCAAAATATCATTCAGTTGGTTCAATCAAACTTTCCTTGGTCTTCCTCTGCCACGCATTTCACTCATATTTACATGATATATTATTTATAGTTAAGACATTAACGTTGTGGAGGTTTAAAGACATTGTAATTTGTTTTTATCAAACACTGTTCATTCCAATTTATGTAACGGTATAACCCTACCGGTTTCAAGGCTTTCACCTCAGGTATGTCAGCTATTTAGATTTATCTTTATTATTGAATCGTGAAGAAATACGAATAAAGATAAATTAACTTTTTGCGTTAAACGACGAAAATAAGTAACGTGCTTGACGATGCGTCGTTTATAAGTAACATGACGGTATAACCCTACCGGTTTCAAGGTTTTTTCACCTCATCATCAGGGAGCACAAACAAGTCTTGTTTGTACTCCTCTGATGATGAGGTGAAATCCTTGAAACCGGTAGGGTTATAACCGTTATAAAAAGTCGATTAAACAGTGTTTGATAAAACAAATTATATGTTTGTATAAAAATAATAAAAATTTCATCCTTCAGCTCAGGAATTGATCGGGGGTCATTCTTATAGACCTGGCTTTTCACGTAACCTCAGAGAAAATAGTCCAACGGTGTCAGATCACATGATCTTGGTGGTCAATTAACATCACCGTTTCCGGAGATTACAATACATAAAATAATTCAACAATTTGAACGCGTTGTTGTATTGTATACAACTCCATTTTTATAAATGTCATACATTACAGATTTCAAATGTCGCAAGACCCAGGCAAGTTCGCGACGCCATCTGTGTTTTATCCAAGAATTAAAATAAACGCTCAGTTTGAAAGACCCTTTACAATGTACAAATATAATTTGCTTATTAAAAAGTACACAAAAAGATATTTAATTTAATTACATACACATATATTATATAGTATAGTATGTTAATATGTTATGTGTCTACATTTTTATACTATATATATATTTTTTTTTTCAATTTTATTTTATTTAATGAACGACACAAGTGTCTTTATATACAAATGAACATGTGACAGGTTATACAAGTTCTTAAAATTATTGACAAAAAATACAAAACTTTATCTTAAACTAACATGAAGATATAAAAAGCAGTAGTAATAATAAATTACAGTCATTGTTTTAAATTATTTAATAATTATATGTATATTTAAGTTCAATATATGTTATGTATGTATACCACGAAATATTACCAAACTTCACCAAGCAGACTTACGTAATTGTCGAAGACTTATTTTATAGAGGTAAAGAACTCAGACTTTTTTTAGTGGAATAACGCATACATAGAACAAATATTGGATTTTTTGATAATTTTGTGGGAATTTTATGGATAGATATTGAGATATAGAAAACACATGGCCTCATTAGAAGAACGAGATGCAAGCTGCTTTGCAGAATTAAAACCTTCATACATGTTGATGCAGGGCTACTCAACTCCAGAGGCAAAGTATTGTCCTTAATGTTTTGTTTATATTACGTTATTTATATTAATAAAGGAGAGCACAAAGTTAGTAACTATTTCTAAATATTGTTGTGATATTCTGGTGAATACTATATATACTTATATTACAAATATCTACATTGTTACAAAACTCGTTTTCAAGTCTTTGCATACGAATTATAGAGGAGTTGATTTTATAATTAGTAGAGCAATTTTCGGTATGAAAGGGATTGAGCTGTCTTGTGGATCTAGTGGGAATACGAAATGAAATGCTCGCGAGTAAGTGAGGTGCATCGATCACTGAGTGAATGATTTTGTATAACAGTACTATATCGGCTGTTTTTCTTCTGTCACACAGCTTCAAGAGTTTCATTGCATTTAATAAGTTGGGATAAGTTCTTTCTTCATGCGGTATTCCAAGTTTAAAATTTATGAATCTTAGAAATTTGTTTTGTACACGTTCTAAAGTTTGTGCATGGGCGGCGTAATGCGAATACCATATTGATGAGTTGTAGTCAAGGCGGCTGCGTACCAAAGAGCAATACATGTCAAACATATACATATATACTATGTACATATTATATGTGTCTACATGTCAAACATACACATATGTACTATGTACATGTGTATCTACATGTCAAACATACACTATGTACATATCATATGTGTCTACATGTCAAACATACACAGATATACTATGTACATGTGTATCTACATGTCAAACATACACATATATACTATGTACATATCATATGTGTCTACATGTCAAACATACACATATATACTATGTACATATCATATATGTATATATGTCAAACATACACATATATACTATGTACATATCATATGTGTCTACATGTCAAACATACACATATATCCTTTGTACATATCATATGTGTCTATATGTCAAACAAGCATGTTTTCCTTCACAATTATCTTGAAGTAATTTATTGAGGGTACCCTGACGAGATCAGTTTATATTCTGTAAGTGGATAAAGTCATCCAATGTAAATATAGGTGCCGCCTTTATTAATCTAGTATCGTCGTTAACAGCTATCGACAATATTCACTGTCCCGATAAGGCGGCGGTTATCTTCCGAATAATCGAAACAAATTCAGCTTATATTCTCGATTTGTTCCTGTTCTTCAATATTCGTTTGAACGATTGTCTCGACTAATAATTGTTGTCCCAATCAAACGGAATCTACTGTATTGTTATTTTCTTCGCGTGACACAGATAACACACTGTTGTACTCGGCACAAGTACAATGTACAACAGTGTTTGTACAAGTGCGGCAGGAATTCCAATGCCTTCTGGGCCATTAGCGTGGGGTATTCTAGGCACAGATAGGCCTAAGTATAGCGCAATAAATTAAAAAATGTGTATTGCCCAGTGTTTAAAAAAAAAACATTAATTTGTTATAAATTTGTGAAACGGATTCGCGTTGTATCTGATTTGAGATACGTATGATATTGTATGGAATTGTTTATATGAGGCGAAATTGGCGACCTCCGTGGCCATTTGGCAAGACGATTGTTTTCCGACTCGCATTGCGTATTCAATTCCCGTAGGAATCCAGATTTTGAAAAAAAATATTTCAGTCTGATTTTAACTTCAATAAATAAATAAATATACGTTTATTCTTCTCCTCCCTGGCTCCATCCCAACTCATTGTCTGCGAAGACTGTTGGGGTCAGCTCTCCTCGTCCTCAGATTGTATGCTCTTCTGTCCCGGACTACGTCCCCCAGGCCGTGCCTCTGCATCAGGTTATCTTTTTGCACCACCCATGAATTCTTTGGTTTTCCTCTGGTTTTATTCGAGAAAGATCCATGGAGATTGCCTGGTTCACAATGTGATCGGGTGCTCTGCGGTATATGTGCGATTTTGTAAGTTATTCATATATGTATATATTATGTTGCTATCAATAAACCTATAAATATATAGGTAGCAACATAATATGTACATATATAAATACATTAAAAAATCGCACGTATACCATATCTTCATGCGGCTTACTCACCAGACTTGGCTCCATCCGATTACTACTTATTTGCATCGATGGGACACGCACTTGCTGAGCAGCGCTTCACTTCTTACGATAATGTACGAAAATGGCTCGATGATTGGTTTGCCTCAAAATAGGAACAGTTTCTTTGGCGTGGCATCCAAAAACTGCCAGAGAGATGGGAAAAATGTGTAGCTAGCGATGGGCAACACTTTGAATAAAATATTTTTTACCATTTTCATACAATAAATGTGTATTTTCTATATAAAAAAATCCGGTTTCATATTTACAGATCTATGTAACAAAGCTCAAGATAAATAGCAGAAAATACATTTAAAAGAGAAGTTACTCATTTTAAAAGGTCTGGATTCATCTCATAACACCCCCCGGCCGTAACTTAGGCCCTCTTAACTTAAACATCTTTCTGGTTGGTTGGAAGAAATTGCCACATGACATTAAGTTCGCCAGGTTTTATTGTATACAACGAAAGTGTACCAGAATAATATAATATTTTAAAGAGGTCTGAAATATAAACCACGCTGCAATATTTTTATTCTTTTTGCATTTTTATTCATTCCGTTAATTTCATTGCTCATATTCCCATGTGCTGATATTATGTCGCCAATATTAATTTGTCTCGTTGATGCACGTATATATTGGTTGTACATTACTTTGGTTTTAGAGCGAGGTTCATTTTTAATCCGAGTCGATTACTGGCTACCAGGTCTGTAAATAAGAAACCGGAATTTGCTCATAGATGGCTCTAATAGTTGTCAATGTAGTGACTGTCATACCGCGTCATTGGCGCCTTTTTCTTGTGTTTAAATTTGTCAAAGACTTTTGATTGACAACAATAAAAGTTTAATACAACTACATATGTTTTCATAGCGTTGAACATGTCTATTGTTGTGCCTGAAAACTACGATTTGCGGACAGCATTGATTTTCTGTTACCATTCGAAGAAAGCTGCCGCAGAATCGCATCGAATGCTTAACGAAGCTAACTCAAAAGTCTAAGTCAAAAACTAATTCAAAAGTAGCGATTTTGACGTGAGAAACGAAGAACGTGAGAGACCATCGATAAAGTTTGAAGACACCGAATTGCAAGCATGTTGGATGAGGATGACGCTCAAACGCAACAACAACTAGCGGATCAATTAAATGTGACACGAGAAGCCGTCTCCATACGTTTAAAAGCCACGGGAAAGATCCAGAAGGTGACAAAATGGGTTCCACATGAACCGAACGAAAGACAGCAGGAAAACCGAAAAAAACACTTGCAAAATGCTGCTTGTCAGGTACAAAAGAAAATCTCCATCGAATTATATCAAATACAGTCCTGATAAGTTAAGTTCTTGAATCGTTTTCTCTAGCTCTTCTCTTGTTTCGCTTAATATAGTTCGGAAATTCTAGGATGAGTCCTGTTACAGCTCACAAATTTGCCCCAATACAACCTTATGTAATGTATTTACCTAAATTACTTGCTATTTTTTAGAATTGAGGCTTATATTAAAGTTGATAAAATAATTAAAATTACTGAACATCGTTACAAGATTGTATTAGGGCAAATTTGTGAGCTGTCACAGGACTCATCCTAGAATTTCCGGACTATAGTAATAGTGATATTTGCGAATCACAGGTAAAAGAGATATACGCCATCGATCTTTATGCCCATACCGTCCCAGTTTAAGGTTTTAAATATCTCTTCGAGTATAGCTGTAAAGAGTTTGGGTGCCATCGCGTCTCCTTATTTCACTCCCTTTGTGATTGTTATTTCCTCTGTTTTTTTCTGGTAGGGATGAATATATTACTACCCTTAGTAGCTTAACAATTTTTCTGTATTACTATTGCTTTTAGCAGCTTAAGTTATTTTCCTCCTACACAGGCGAATGCCCACAGTAATAATTATTACCATTTTGCAACACTTAGCAAAATTGTGTAAACTGGCGTTTTCACTTATTGTTGTTTATTGTATTGTATATAACTATTATATATTGTGTGGCTTATGTCAGAAACTTGGCGTACCGCGTATGATATAGTATTTCGTCATGGCAACTATTTCAACAATTTCTTGTGTCATCGTTTCGAGACCATCCAAATGTAAAAACGTTGTTTTTTTTACATTTATCTGGATACTAGTTGCAACCCGTGAAATATTCACGGAAGTAAAACAAATTCTACATTTATGAAAATATATATTCTTAAATGTAAAATTTGTTTTTTTTTGTAACCTGGCGAGTTTATTGCCATGTGGCAATCTCTTCCAACCAACCAGAAATATGTTTTATAGGCTCAAAGTGAAAACCAGATTGGAATCATATTTAAAAAAATCTGGGTTCCAGCGGGGATCGAAACCGCAACCTCCGGATCGGCAGACAAGTGTCTTACCACCAGGCCACGGAGATCGTTGTTTATATATATCATTTATACATCGTCCCATTTTACACCGTTTCAAAAATTGTTAGCTAGGTATTTAAAATTCGTTCACTATCTCGGACCCACCGAGATTCAAATTTCGAATTACTTTCTGAGAGAATCCAAGTATGTATTCCTCTCTCGCTCTCTTGTATTCAAAATTCAATTATCGTATTCTTTCTTTGGCGACAGCCGTCGTATGGGTTTTGGCCTATTTATGCTATGATACGTGTAGGTATTCCGAGACCTAATGTGAGTCTTGTCGGATACAAATCGTTATAAAATCATATGTAAATGTCACTTGTTGCACTGACAGACATATCAAACGACTTGGGTCATTGCTTGAGAGAATCATTGAGCTTGGAACAATTTCCTTAAAAACATACATTCTAAAAACGTTTTTTCTTTTACTTTGTGGAACTTCATATTAGAATCTTGAACAATAAATTATTTTCAGTTGTGTAAGATCTTTCAGAGTGTTGTACCGCGTCGTTTTACTTGTGATGGCGACGTTTCGAAAATGTTGCAGTTTTATTTTCAGGGTTAGTTTGTAGTCAATTAAAGCTGCTCCAATTAATCTTAGAAGATGAAAACTGTAACGTTTCCGAAACGTCAGCATCATGAGCCAAACCTCACGGTACAGTACTCCGAAATATCTTATACAACTTATACGAAGAACCAAGAAAGCCTCAAAACGTATTTATTTATACATGACAAGAAATCTTAGACATGGTGGGATGTGTGGAAGATTTCCCTGTTGATTTTGTTGATTCACCTCAAATAGGCGGTTTATAATCTAACAACAAAAAGGGCATGGCGAGATGGTTTTTATGTATGGAAGATTCCCCTGTAGATTTGGTCGATTCACCTCGAATAGGCGGTTATAATCTAACGACAAAAGGAACATGGCGGGATGGTTTGTATGTATGGAAGATTCCCCTGTAGATTTGGTCGAGTCTCTTCAAAAAGGCGATTTACTTTTGTACGGAAGTTTGTATGTATGGAAGATTTCCCGGCTGATTTTGTCGATGTCGATGGGATGGTTTGTATGTATGGAAGATTCCCCTGTTAATTTTGTCGATTTCTCTCAAAAATGCGGTTTACACTCTTACGCAAAAAGGAAAATGGTGGGATGGTTTGTATGTATGGAAGATTCCTCTGTTAATTTTGTTAATTCCTCTCAAAAATGTGTATTACACTCTTACGCCAAAAGGAAAATGGTGACATGGTTTATATATATGGAAGATTCCCTTGTTAATTTTGTAAATTCCTCTCAAAAATGTGGTTTACACTTTATGCCAAAAGGAAAATGGTGAGATGGTTTGTATGTATGGAATATTCGCCTGTTAATTTTTTCAATTCCTCTCAAAAATGTGTATTACACTCTTACGCCAAAAGGAAAATGGTGAGATGGTTTGTATGTATGGAAGATTCCCTTGTTAATTTTGGCAATTCCTCTCAAAAATGTGGTTTTCACTTTATGCCAAAAGGAAAATGGCGAGATGGTTTGTATGTATGGAATATTCCCCTGTTAATTTTGTCAATTCCTCTCAAAAATGTGTATTACACTCTTACGCCGAAAGGAAAATGATGGAATGGTTTGTATGGATTGAAGATTCCCTTGTTAATTTTGTCGATTTCTCTCAAAAAGGCAATTTACAAATATACACCAAAAGAAACATCACGAAATTGTTTGTACAAATATGTATGGAACATTCCCCCATTGATTTGGTCGATTCCTTTCAAAATGACGGTTTACTCTCGTACTATGATTCAGCAAATCACTTTAATAGAGAAAAAAGCAATCACGTAACCTTCCGCCATTCAATCGATCATTACTGACTTGAAATGAAATGCATTGACCCAGATTCCTAAATCGCCTCTTCAATTGTTACCGTATGCTTCACTATTTTGATTGCAGAAGAATGGATTTGTTGACGGATATTCCCTTGTTATTTATTGATTGTTAAACTGTCAACAATTCAATGTTTTGTGTTTTTTCAATGACTTATTTATTTATACATAATTATTTCTTTTAAATAAGCTTACATTGTTTTCCTTCCATATTTATATTATGATACTTTTGATTTGTTTTTTTTTTCCAGTTGTTTAAAGTTTTGTGGTAGATATTGTCAAATGGTTTATATAAACAAATTGATTAAACTTCGAAGACAATTGACAGGTTTAATTCAGGACTGTAGAATCGGAGTCAGGAGTTGGAGTTGTGCAGTCGAAATTCGACTCCTACTTCAAATTTTTAACATTTTTTTAATCTTATCGTCTACATAAATCATATTATGAACTATGTACCATCTCTTCGTCGTTACTGGATCTCGTAGTCGAGAATTCGTTCGCTATCCCAACATCAAGCTAAAAGCAAGAGTTTAGTTATCTTTCTGCTTATTTCTCCTCTTTAACATGTTCAATGCTAACAACGCGCCTAGTGCGTGCTTCTTCGCAACCGTCGGGTGCTAACAACGCGCCTGACGCGTTTTCGGATGCAAAGTTCATGTTCAATGTTTCGTTTCAAATAGAGGGGGTACTACTAGACAACATCAAATTAAATCGCACGTAATTTTTATCTTTCTTTTATTTTTATTTTTCAGCAACACGTGAATTACCTTAATAATTTGATCGCATTTAATGTGTTAAGGGAGTAAACCGTTGCACATCAGCAAACTCACCGGCCACACCGCTGTACTGGATCCGATAGCATACCTGACGTAAGATGATCGGAACAAACTGGCATGTTTTTTTCTTCATTTTTTTAAATAATATATATATGACCGAAGTTATAGGTATCCTTGTACCCCCGAATACGAGGTGGAAAAATGCATGTGTCATTTGAGGGGAATAGTACAGCGCTGGGTTCGAACCGGCGACCTTACACGGAAGTACAGTGCATTATGTACCATCTAGTACAAATAGCGTGTAGTATGATGAGGAATCCCCGTAGACATTATTTAAAAAAACAACATTTAAGTAGTTACGCCATGTAATTATGTATGATATATGGTTAACAATATATGAGTCGACGTTTTTTAAACCCAGGTATTTCTACGCAAGTTGAAACCGAGCAAAACGGTATTTTGTCTAAAAACTATATACGAGGCATATCCAGAAAGTAAGTGTACTGAATTTTTGTAGGTTACAATTTTTTTTATTTAAACAAAAAAATTACGTGGTTCCGTAGTACATATGTAAGCTATTTTTCGACATAGTCGCCATTCCTCTCAATGCAGGTGGTGAAGCGGGGTATCAACTTTTTGATGTCTTCCTCGAAGTAGTTTCCCGCCAACCCCTCCGTCCACTTCTCCACCTCCTCCTTTACCTCCTCGTCGGTTGAAAACCTTTTTCCACCCATGTGCAGCTTCAGGGAGGTAAAGAGATAGTAATCTGAAGGTGCTAGGTCAGGGGAATGCGCGGGATGGTTCAGGACATCCCATTTAAACGAGGCGAGCAGTTCATTTGTGGCGTTGGCCGTGTGTGGTCTGGCATTGTCGTGCAGCAGGCAGACTCCCTTTGCCAGCATGCCTCTCCTCTTGTTCTGAATCGCCCTCCGCAATTTTTTTAGGGTCTCACAGTATCTTGCAGAGTTGATGGTCTCCCCTCGAGGCATATACTCAATTAAAGTTATGCCTTGACAGTCCCAAAACGCGGATGCCATGATTTTCTTGGCTGAAATTGTGGTTTTGAACTTTTCTGATCATCATGCACAGACGTACGACCGTTTTTAAACTCGCGACACCACTTGTACACACTCGTACGATTCATAGCTTTATCACCATATGCAGTTTTCACCTCATTATAAACCTCAACCGGAGGTTTTCCCTTCCAAACGAGATAACGGATGACGCCGCGTATTTCGCACTTGGCGGGAGATTGGATTGACATTTTTCACGAAACGTGTTGTCGCGTCGACACTTCTCAACATACTGACCTCGAACCGGTCTCGTTGCGGAGGGGAAGGGTCAACATGTCGAAAATAAAATCCATCCGTTCGTGAGAGCCTCAGTACACTTACTTTCTGGATACGCATAGTATATAAAAATGATGTGTCTTTTTGAGAATTGCTTTATAAAAAACAATGTTTTCAAAAAAAAAATTCTAGAAATTCAATTAAGTAGAAAAAATAAAGCATACCTATCTCAATTTGGACATACCCACTTTTGAAAAACGCCCATTGAAAATGCGTGATTTTAATACGACACCGCATAGACATACCCGAGTTTGATTGTTGTTGACAGTACTACGCTACGACTGATCGGCCATCTTGAATTATGGCGCTCTCTGATCGGTCTAAATAGACATGTCTGACTTTGATAAACAGCCTCGTGGACATATCTGAGTTTGAAAAAAACTCTTAATTCAATCATAATTTTGCATTGATTTCACGAGGAGATATTTTATTTTGAAAAATGCAGATTTATCCAGGACTACATAAGCTACATTTTGGTATATTTATTTATAACTATAAATAATATAGAATACACGTATTTTTTAAAGAAAACCAACAGGGATTTAAACAGTTTGATATTTAAAATTTTTTTATTATACTTTCGTTGTTTAGACCTGGGGTGATTTATTACCATATTGCAATATTTTCCCACCATTCATAAATACGTTAAACTTGAATTATTTAAAAAAATTAGATCCGTTGGGAATCGATCCCACAATCTTAGGGCTGCAAGTCAGGCGTCTTACCAACTAGACCATGGAGGTCATCATTAAATTGCTTCATAGCATTAAATCCGCAAGATGTACCATGTTTAATGATATACACAAAAGAATAACAACAAAATAATTTTAGTGTTTATGAGCCCACTTATTTCTCATTCAAGTGTTAAACAATAGACGGACTTTCGACCGCTTCTGTTTGTCTTCAGGTTTGTTAGTTTCTTTCTCAACAGCGACTCTTACGTCCGCTGCTTCATCCACTGCGGTCTGTGCCACATCTACTGGTAGAGAGTTGTCACTAGAAGTGTCTTCCGTTTGGCCATCCAAGAATGATCCAACGCAACGCACACTGGGTTAAAAATAAGAAAAAATATAAAAAATAAAGATTTTTTTGTTTAAATTTTGTATTTATATAGACGTCAACTTGTCTTCATCATCATCCTGTCGTGTAGCTCATGCCAGCATCGGGACTCCTATGGTAGCTTCTGAAGACTCCCCTCTTTTCATCCCTGCACTCCGCGGCTCGACGGCCAGTTGTTAAACGTAGTCTAGTGCGTCTCTCACTTGGTCAGTCTAACGCATTGGGATTCTTCCACTTGTGCGTCGTCCTTCCACGTCTCCAATAACTACAAACCTCTCCAAACTGTCTCCTTCGCTACGAGCAATGTGTTCAAAGAATCGAAGGACTCGTCGATGGCATATTGTCGACAATCTGTCAGTGATTCTCTGTTCTTCGATAATGGATGCGTAAGTTTCCCTTGCTGTCCGTGGAACTCGTCTTGGTATGCACAAATTATGATATTAATATAATTGTTATATACTTTTTGGATTTTTATCGTTCGAAAACTTAAGAAATGGTTACATTAATTACCAAATCTTAAGAAATGGTTACATTAATTACATAAACTTAAGAAATGGTTACATTAATTACCAAATCTTAGCATGCGATTAATTCTGTTATCCCCGTTTTGTATTTTTCTGCATATTTTATTTATATATCAGAAGGAACAATTAAAATAAATGTTTGGCTTAGCACATAAAAAAAAAACTTTTATGTACCGAAATACACACTGATATTACGAAAGTAGTTAATACACAGACTTAAGTCGAACTTATGACTGTTAGACACGAATTTTTCGAATAATATGTGCATGCCCTTAATCGGCAGCCTGGTCTAATAACATTCACGCTAAATAAGCAGGCGCCCTAGGTTTGATTCCTCAGGCATTCACTTCTGGACTGTTTTATTCTTAGAGCATTATAGATTTGAATTTAGGTTTTTCTGTTGTTTATACGCTTTATTTCGTATAACGCTTTTAAGCAATATACAAATAGTGCTATATAAAACCTTATTATAACATTGTTTTTAATCTATACAGTATGTGTAGTTGCTGAAGTGCAACAGCTTGCACACACTTCACTCTTAGGTGTCAGATCAGAGGGATAGTCTACCATATCGTACATACAAAATAATAGAATCAAATAATATAGACCTTAAACTGAGAATACTCCTCATCAAGACCTATGTATGGAGTATCTTGATGTACGGCTGCGAGACATGATGCCTATCCGAAAGAGATAGACGAAGATTAGAGGCTTTTGAGATGTGGTCCTATAGAAGACTATTAGGAATTTCCTGGAGAGACCGCATCACAAATGAAGAGGTTCTCCAACGAATCGAAGGAGGAAGGCACCTGCTCAGGATCCTGTCCGAAAGGCGTGCAAGATGGATCGGTCATATAATACGACAAGAGGGCCTCTTGCATGCCATAATGGAGGGCATGACCAAGGGGACAAACTCTAGGGGACGCCCACGCCGAGAGTACCTGGAGGACCTGTTGGTGGACGTGCGCTGCTCAACATACACAGACTTAAAAAGAGCCGCACAGGACAGGGGGAATGGAGGAGAAGAGTTCAAATTGCTGCAAACCAGTCTTAGGACTGCAACCACGGAAAATCGTACATTTTTGTTGAGCACTGGCAAATATTTCTTTCCTCCATGATCAATGCTGATGGTGTCATTATTTATTATGCAACTAACCAGTAGAATGAAGATGTCCATAATATTAGTTATATGAAATATAACATCATGTCTAGCGGGCCTAAGTTCAAACATAAAACTTGGATCAACTATACAATGAATTTTCTTATCGCTATTACCTTATATCTCACAAAATCAATGATAACAAATGTGCAATATATATTCGTGCAAAAAAGGTTCATAAGTCAAATAAATATATTTTTTTTGTAAATTTAGTTTAATTATTTTAAAAAGTAAACTCAACTTTTCGATCCAGTGTGCGCCGGTAGCAAACCGCAGAATTTCTCCACTGTTTTCCAACCGGTTTCTGTTTAGATATATCTAAATGCTGTCCATACTCTCGACCTCACAAGGTTCTGCTGAATACGACCGACAGTATTTAAATTGGCGGCAAAACTATTGTTTATTATATAATGTACATATAATCACACTGTGTTCCTTGAGAGGGGTAGGCAGAAATAATTGATCTCCACAGTTTTCTATCCAAACACAACTTTCGCTTCCTACACATTAACAAATCTCATGCAAAATCATCAATGATTCATGTTTCTCATTTAATATATACATACAGTACCCGGCGGTAAGTAATATACATCGGGCTTAAGAAAGTGACTTCGACTTTGTAGGGCGTCGTCTCTGTCGCACGACAAATCGCGACGGAACACATGTATGAATGACAGGGACGATGCTCTACAAAGCCGAAGTCTCTTTCTTAAGCCCGATATGTATTATTTACCGCCGGGTATTGTACATATCAACACACCTTTTCTCTGTTAGAGTAAACAGATAGGACATAGCGCCCGACTTTCCTATTTTGACACACATATTTCTGGTTGGTTGGAAGAGATTGCCACATGGCAATAAACTCGCCAGGTTAAAAAATAATCCCGTCTGCTAGTGTGGTCTGGATGACGAAACTATAGACCGTGTATTTTTCGGCTGTCCTTTGCGAGACAGGTTTGATTTACTAAAAACCATATCTTTGCCGCGTCCAATGAATGTTGCGTTTCTTCTTTCTTCGTGGAACTTTTTCACTTATAGATCGATTGTAATTTTTTAAGCTTAATCTGTTGAAACTTAATTTTTTTAAATTTATTTTTACACATGACAAGAAATATACATAATTTGCGAAAAAAACAACAGGTAATTTAATTTGGACACACAATTTTAATGGATCTTTGTTGCCTTTCATTTATCGTGTCCCCAGTATACTAGGCTTTTGCCTGTATCTCACTGAGGACATATAGCATGAAAAAATAAATAGATATTTCTTTCCGATTTTGTATTATGTAAAACCCCGTTGCACATTCTCACCAACCTGACAAACAGTGACACTCAATTACATATGTATACATCACGTGAAACCAAACTCCTCACACTTCATCACTCCAAACAGACCAAAAACATTCATCCCACAATACTACCTTGATCAAAAAGTTTTAGCACTTTATTCATAAAATCGAAAATACAAGTTTATTCATCAAAATCGATATGGTCCCCTTCAAAGTACTCCCCATCGACTGCAACGCACTTACGCCAGCGCTTGATCCAATCCTCGAAACACCGCTGGTACTCAATTTTCGGTATGTACATCAGAGCCGTCTTCGATTTTTTCATGACATCCTCTCGGGTGCTGTAACGCGTTCCACGAAGCGGTTTTTTAAGTCTGTTGAACAGGAAAAAGTCGCAGGGAGCCAGATCAGGTGAATTCGAAGGCTGCTGGATAGTATTCGTGTTGTTTTTGGTAAAAAAACTCATGGAAATCATGTCTTTCGCGATTTCAACGCGGTCTTTTTTTTTGCAAATTGAGGTCTTTCGGCACCAGTTTTGCAGCGACACGCCTGAGGCCCAAATCACTTACCAACATGTCTTGAGCGGATCCATAAGTGATGTTCAAGTTATCTGTCAGCTCTCTAATGGTCAATTTGCGGTTTTCGGCTAACATTTCTTTGATTTTATCGACGTTTTCATCGGTTTTTGACTGTCACTGCGTTCGTCATCCTCGACCGACTCACGACCACTTCTGAAGCGTTCGTGACACCGAAAAACACTTCTCCAACATTTACAAGGTCTGCGGACCGTTAAATCCGTTTTTCACACAAAATTAAATGCAAACTCGTTGATGCACAGTTGATGCCATTTTCAAACTTGTAAAAAATCGAAAACATGCAAAAAGGTAGATGTACTCAGTACAGCGTAAATTTTACAAATGTCAAGCTATGACGCTGAAATTTAAAGGGAAGTGTCAATGATAGATGTGGTAACCTAACAAAAAAAAAAAGAATTCCAATCGGGTGACTGAGAGCGCCACACGGTGGCCGGTCCTAAAATTTTTTGATTAAGGTATATACCGCACACAATCATAAAGCAAAAAAAAATTGCCCCGACTTGTTATTTTTTTAAATTAAATTTATTATATTGACTTATGTAATTGCATAATGACTTTAATTTAGTAGCACAAATCATCCTAGTTTAGGTGGATTGCCATTTATAAAAAAATAATAGTGTTTAGAAAGTTTATGTAAACAACAAAAAATAATTATTAGATATAGCAAATAATACGCGTATGTTTGTGTTGGCAATGTCTGATAATAACCTGTTCGAGAGATAGTACGCATTAAGTTATCATTACGTTCTGGTTTCTTTTAGCAGAAATATGGAGAGTTGACACCTGTGCGCCATACTGACGTGAAGTCATGTGATCAGGTGGCTCCCCCTCCTTTATCACCTATCCACCACCCACACACACGCATGCTCATCTCTCCTCACCTTCCATTCATTTGCGGATTTACTACGGAAACCGTTTCTCTCGACACTCCCAACACCAATTTGTTTTGTAAACACACATACGAGTATGTTATGAGTGTTTGAATATTTTTCTTTTTAAGACAATTTTTTCGGTCGCGATTATTTTCTTTACTTCAAAGTTTGTATTTTATTTTGTTGGCAATCGACAATGACTGAATACGGAAAGAATTGATTAGGGAAAAATGCGTTTTTCCGATCATTGATTCGTGCTACGCTCGAACAAAGATTGTTTATAGACGTTCCCAGTTCCCCGCTCTTTTTTACGCCGTCCTTTACTGTCCATGCAGTGAGGCCGTGGTCACACAGGAAGGGGGCCTCGCTTGATGTTTAGAGCTATGTTGTGAGTTAGGTGACATACCCTAGCGAACCAACGTACCGCATACTATCGCAGTGGCCACACTGCACGCTTCGCGCCACGTTGCATGACGATTAGTCATCGAGTGAATCTCCTAGCGAACAGACGTGTTCGTTAATTTACAAGATGGCGGAAGTTTTAATGACAGCTGTGTATAAAAGAGAGCCTTTGTGGAACCCATCGAGCAAATTATAGAAAAATGTATCTGTAATAAAATCACTTTGGAATGAAGTTGCGTAGAAAGTAAATAAATATGGTAAGTTGTAATGAAATTGGTTAGTTTTGAAAGTGACATCATGTGTTGACTCAACTGCTCCCGACTGTCTAATGAATTTGTGCGTAGCACTTTGGTGTGGCCAGGCATGAAGTCACGTAAAATCTAGCTTAGCACCTAACGAAGCATTTTGGTGTGGCCTCGGCCTTACTGTACATGCAGTAAGACTCTGAAACAAGTTACAAATCAATGCTTGACTTGCTCCGTCCTTGGCATCCTTTAAGAAACGACTGAAAATATCTTAATTTCTAGTCAATTGTCACAATATATCATACATTATTATTTTTTTTCATACATTTTTCCACAACCATACGTGTTTCTTCTGATCAACAAGAAACATCTGATCCACGCACCCTCTTCCACTTAAAAAGGCATCCTGAGTATCCCACATTTTCTTATCAGTCTTTCTTCACGTAATTTTTTTCTGTATATTCCACTTACTACACTTAGTGAACAAATGACTCATTCCTTGTTCTGTTACCTTTATACAAAGAACCATCACTCTACCCCTCTGTCTTTCTGTGTAAACTCAGATTCTCAACATTATAGTTCGGAAATTCTAGGATGAGTCCTGTGACAGCTCACAAATTTGCCCCAATACAACCTTATGTAATGTATTTACCTAAATAACTTGCTATTTATTAGAATTGAGGCTTATATTAAAGTTGAGAAAACAATTAAAATTACTGAACATCGTTACAAGGTTGTAATGGGGCAAATTTGTGAGCTGTCACAGGGCACATCCTAGAATTTCCGAACTATAGTTGAAAAACTATTTTTCAAAACAAACAACTCCTACTAAAACATTAAAAAAGAAAAGAAAAAATATATTGAAACAAAACATTTACAAATATCACCAATGACTGGGAAAAAAGAAATAATTGAACTAGAAAATATGAGAAATACATTTTTCATTATGTCTATCTGTGTCAATAGATTTATTCGATTCTTGAAAATTTCGTCAACATATTTCCTCCACAGTTTTTGTTTTGCTTAAGATAAAAAAACTACAGCCAGTGCTGTAAACGTACTTGCACTTTTTATAATAAATTCTTGACCTATTGGAGTTTCAATAAAAATGGCGCTACGTGTGGCTACGTACCATAAATAACTTGTCACGGTGCAAGTAGATTTCGTGACGTCGATACGGTGTGTAGGTCTCGGCACAAGGGACAGTTAGGTACCTCGCTGTCTTAGAATTACAAAGGTGTATATGATATATATGTTCAAAAATTGCTAAATGGGAATAAAAAAATTAAAACGATATATCCCAATTATTTCTTTCTCGTTATATGTTTTTTCAAGTATGGTACATACATCATGATTATAGACTATGATTCGTAATTGAGTATGATTTTCAGCCACTTGGTTTATTGTGTGCATGCTCTTGACAGATTAAACCCAAAGTTCCGATGGGAAGGAAATTAAACCTTCGAAGACTATCGGCTGATCATAATATGCTCTAGTCTTTCGTAAGGCAGGGTTTTATATATTTATATATTAGCGCAATGAGAGTTTATGATAAACATCATATAAGCTACATAAAAACTCAAATTTAGATTTAAAATGGTCTAAGAATAAAACTAGTCTGGAAATGAATCTGTCAAGAATCGAACCTGAGGCATATCATGAATTTTGGAATTAAATATTTACATTATTCTATTCAAGGTACGTGTATATATGTGTACGTCTCACTAGGCTCATTGCCTGTTCTAAACCGGCTAACTTACATCCACGAAATTTATGTATAAACATACATGAACAATCCAACAAGACCGAGCTGCAGCCGCTCGAGAAATTTAACAACTTTCAAAAGCTGCGCATATTTACATCAAACCTAATCAGCCGAGACGTCATAAAAAAATCAAACCCAATTTGTCTAGACGTCATAAAAAAATGAAACCCAATTAGCCAAGACGTCATAAAAAATGAAACCCAATCAGTCGAGACGTCATAAAAAAATGAAACCCAATTAGTCGAGACGTCATAAAAAAAATGAAACCCAATCAGTCGAGACGTCATAAAAAATGAAACCCAATTAGTCGAAACGTCATAAAAAAATTAAACCCAATTAGTCGAGACGTCATAAAAAAATTAAACCCAATCAGTCGAGACGTCATAAATATATCAACATGATTGTTTTGCGAGAATGAATTCCATACATAGCTCTGCATGGGGTGCCGGATGGACGGCGTCCACCAGGAAGACCCCCGAAACGATGGAGAGATAGCTGGAGCTCAGCATCACAGGTGGACAATCCTGCAGTAACAGACTCTTGAGTCTATAGAAAGTCTAAGAAGAAGAAGAAAAGAAGATTGCGTTGCGGCTTTCAATCGAGCGTCTGACTCAAAAGTTCATTTTCATAATTGTAAATTGAAAAAGTGCCATAATTAAAAAAGACCGTTATAGCGAAATGCCGTATAAAGAGCGGCCGTATAGCGAGGTATATGTGTATTGATGTATGGGAGGGCAACTAAAATGGAATAAATACTGCGCTAGGTGTGTTTTGTTAATACAAAATAGAGTATGGATTATGGACTTTTAAAGGAAAATTTTGAAAAAACGCCTTATATTATATATTACATTGTTTATATACAGTACAGCCTGGCGAGTTTGTTGCAATGTGGCAATCTCTTCCAATAAAATATAGAAATGTTAATGAAGCCTTAATTGAAAACTAGACTAGATCAACGTTCGACAATTGATTTTTGTTGTTTTCACTCAAAACACGTGGAACCCAAGCGCCGAACTTCTGGACTTTTCCCATTGATTTAAGATGACGGTATACAGTCATGTGACTACAATTCATCTGCTCAGCCAATTTTACGGTGGTTTGAAGGGGATCTTCATGAATAATATGGTTTAAGTGGTCCTCATCGAAGTCCACTGGTCGTTCGGAACGCTCCATGTCTTTCAGGTCGAAATTACCGTCTTTGAAACACAAAAACCATCGACGAGCTGTCCTTTTATTCATAGCATCTTCACCGTACACTTCGCAAATATCGCGAGCAGCGTTGGCAACTTTATTCCCTCGATTGAACATGAACAAAAGGAGGTGGCGAAAATGCTCACTTTCGTCTAATTGACATTCCATTTTGAAGGCTTGTAATCAAATAAAATAATATATGTAACGTAAAAGCAAACACAATATCTTGTAGAGCAGAAAATTTTCTTTCGAATGACGTATAACCTTTAACATTTTGTTTTACTTTTGGTGCTCATTTTTAAATTTGAAAAAAAACGGACACAACGTATGTTAACACCCAATACAATGGAGTATAAAAGGTAGGTTTTTAGGGAGAAATTGAACGAATCTGCATAAATCTTGTCTGGTCGTATTTCTTTATGGAACTTTTCTACTTAGAGATCGATTGTTAATTTTATTAAGGTTAATCAGTGAATCAAGAATTGTAATTTTTTGAATAAATTTTATTATATTGACATTTATTTTAACATCCTAGTTTGGGTGGATGGCCTGTTATAAAAAGAAAGTATAAACACTATAAATTTATTTCCTTTTTAATTTCATGTACTCTTAATGTAAAGGGTCCCTAAAATTGAGCGGTATTTTTAATTCTCGGATAAAACACAGATGGCGTCGCGAACTTGCCTGGGTCTTGTGATATTTGAGAAGTAAGTGTAATGTATGACATTTGTAAAAACGGAGTCGTATACAATACAACAACGTGTTCAAATTGAGAATTATTTTATATATTATAATCTCCGGAAACGGTGATATTAATTGGCCACCATGATCATGTCATCTGACACCGTTGGAATATTTTCTCTGGGGTTACGTAAAAAGCCAGGTCTATAAGAATGACTCCCAATCAATTCCTGATCTGAAGGACGAAATTGTTCGCGTTATTGGTGAGCTAGAACCGCAATTATGCCAAAATGTCATCGAAAATGTTGACAAAAGAGTGGATATCTGTGGAGCCGCAAGAGGTGGACATTTGGCGGATATTGTTTTTTTGTGTTTAAATGTTACATTATACTTCAATGACCGATAAAAAGTTTTTTGAAATCAAAGCAAATTGTGTTTTATTCAAAAATTTAAAAAAAAAAGTTAATTAAAAAAACCGCTCAATTTGAAAGACCCTTTGTATTATTTGTTGATTAACCGTGATTGTCGAAATATGAGATATTTCGACAATCACGCACACTGACGCAGATTCGCTTGATTGCCTATTATAAAAAAATATCTTTTAATTTTTCCAAATCCCTCTTAGAACTTTGTAATTCCATGGCAGGCACGTGTCTACTTTGTCTATGGTTAAAGTGCGCGCGAGCGACATACCGTTTGTAGGTACTCGAAGACAAGGCGGGTTTTTGTCCCGCGAGCAAATATGGGACACAAAGGCACGCCTTTCGAGGCAGTTTCTCTTGTGCGTGGACGCACCATGATTTATAAAAATTGAATCGAGACATTAGATTGTTTTATCTTTTCAACGGTAGCTTCTAAATAGTGACCATTAAATATTGTTCAAGTGCAAAATTTATTTATTGTAGCTGTCCTTAGTATCTGCGTCAAGAATTCAATTTTCTTTTTGAGCACGAACTGTCCTTCCTCAGATATGGTGACAGCAGAATATTTTGTATACCAACGCATAATATGACGACCTCCGTGACCTAATTGGAAAAAACGCTTAACTTCCAACTCGGAGGTTGCGGATTCGATTCCCGTTGAAACCCTTGATTTTTAAAAAAAATATTCCAGTCTAGTTTTCACTTAAATCTTCATTAACATCTTTCTGGTTGGTTGGATGATATTGCCACATGGCAATACGCCCGCGTGTGTAATACAATACAATAATATTTTGCCGTTAACTGGCTCTATCCGATGTGCTACATTTTTATCGATATTCATAAAAAATCTCCATGGCCCAGTTAATAATACGGCTGTCAACTCGGCAGTTGCGGGTTCGATTCGTGCTGAAACCCAGATTTAAAAAAAAATGTTATCAGTCTGGTTTTAACTTAACGCCTCATAAATATATTTCTGATTGGTTGGACGGGATTGCCACAAGGTTTTGCTGTACATAAAGCAATTGTTATACTCGTACAGTATCCGGCGTTAAGTAATACACATCGGGCTTAAGAAAGAGACTGTCAGCCATTATCGGCTAACTTCGGCGTTGTAGAGCTTCGTCTCTGTTATTCATATACGTGTTCCATCGCGATTTGTCAGTCGTTGTCAAACGACAGAGACGACGCTCTACAAAGCCGATTATGGCCTACAGTATCTTTCTTAAGCCCGATGTGTATTACTTACCGCCGGGTACTTTATTCGCTCGGGCGCTGCTATAGCTGCCAGTCGAGATTCGTTTAATAATATGGGGTTCGAGTCCCCAGTTAGTTTGCCCTTCAAGAGAGTTTACTCTCTAAATGGCGATATATAAAATTGTTATTTTAATTGAATTTAACAATAAACTAAAGAATTATTAGAATATGAACAATAAATTACTTTGTTATTCCACCAATTACGAGTATATAAATCCCCGATACACATGTTTCTACCTTCTGTCGCGAGGCTCTTCATTCTGCCTGAAGAGAACGTCGGAATATGATGTAGAAACACGTGTAGCGAGGATTAATGTAATCAATGGAAAAACAAAATAATTTATTGGTTAATATTCTAAATAAATTTTTGGTTAATTTTCTAAATAAATATTTTTCTTACCTTCCATACAATTTCCATCTGTATCTCTATTTTCCATGAGATTTATCTTCTTTCATACAATTCCCATCCGTACCTCTATTTTACCTGAGATTTATCTTGTTTCATAAAATTCCCATCCGTATCTCTATTTTACCTGAGATTTATCTTCTTTCACACAATTCCCATCCGTATCTCTATTTTCCCTGAGATTTATCTTCTTTTATACAATTCCCATCCGTATCTCTATTTTCCCTGAGATTTATCTTTCATACGAATCCCATCCGTATTACTATTTTCCCTGAGATTTATCTTCTTTCATACAATTCCCATCCGTATCTCTATTTTCCCTGAGATTTATCTTCTTTCATACAATTCCCATCCGTATCACTATTTTACCTGAGATTTATCTTCTTTCATACAATTCCCATCCGTATCTCTATTTTACCTGAGATTTATCTTGTTTCATAAAATTCCCATCCGTATCACTATTTTACCTGAGATTTATCTTCTTTCATACAATTCCCATCCGTATCTCTATTTTCCCTGAGATTTATCTTCTTTCATGCAATTCCCATCTGTATCCCTATTTTCCCTGAGATTTGTCTTGTTTCATACAATTCCCATTCGTATCCCTATTTTTCCTGAGATTATCTTTGTTAGTTTTTTTTCCAAATATAGTTTTCATACGCTATGTTAAAAACACGAATCATGGATATAAATAATAATTATGAAACAAAATCTGTTGAAATAAAACATTATACCGTTAATATGTGAACATATGGAAACCTTATTGATACAAATTGTTGATATAAAGCTCGCTTTTGACAAGCATCATTCATAGCTCACAGCTTATATCGAAGCATATCTATCAAAAGAAAATGAAATAAAACATTATACCTTTCCAAGTTGATGGTTTTCTCTCGGAGTGTCGGTCCGATTTACGGACACCTTACTCCTTCATCTGGTCTGTTTGAACGGGCTTGGTATATTTTACGGAGATTTGGGTGGTGGGTTGTAAAGAATTTTTTTTTTTTTTTTTTTTTTTTTTTTTTATATAGATGTGAGGAAAGGATAGGATTACATAAATTAAAGTTATAAATACATATACGTTACTTATTAATATACTTATATTTTTATATGTCACGAGCGTTGATTAATATGTATACAGGGGAGAAAAGATAGAGATATATAAATAATATGCTATAATATATATACTATGAAGACGGGGAGGAGTAACGCTGTGACTTATAATATATATTTACATAGATAAATATGGGAATAATATGTGTGCCTATCTTTGCAGATTAGGGTATGTCGCGCGGTGTAGTGAAAGGGAGTTGAGGGCCTCACGGGCTGCGGTCATTGCCGTTTCAAGGTTTTTCATAACCGTCTCGATAAGTTCTTGCGACGGGTATTCATGGGTGGGTTGTGGGGGTTGGGGACGGGCGTTTTTCGCGATGCTTGCGTAAGTCGCGGGAGGATTAGCACTCAACTCTGGCTTTGCCAGAAGAGGGAAACGCCTGGGGAATTCAGCGGCTGATGGTGGTGCGGGGAGGTGGACCCGTGTTTGATTTCGCGGCTTCGGAAAGGCTGGACAGCCTTTGTAGCTAGCCGCGTGTGCACCTGTGCAGTTCGCGCAAGAAGCGGGTGTGTCGCGAACATTATACCGTTAATATGTGAACATATGGAAACCTTATTGATACAAATTGTTGATATATAGCTCGCTTTTGACAAGCATCATTCATAGCTCACAGCTTATATCGACGCATATCTATCAAAAGAAAATGAAATAAAACATTATACCGTTAATATGTGAACATATGGAAACCTTATTGATACAAATTGTTGATATAAAGCTCGCTTTTGACAAGCATCATTCATAGCTCACAGCTTATATCGAAGCATATATATCTTCTTACAGTTTACTTGGCGGATTGTCGGTATGCGTGCTAGTTTAATGGACGATTTAAACAGTAATGGTTTGTCGGTACTTCAATTTATTTTTAATAAACCAACGACAGGTATGTCAGCTATTTAGATTTCTCTTTATCATTGAATCGTGAAGAAATACGAATAAAGATAAATTTACTTTCGCGTTAAACGACGAAAATAAGTAACGTGCTTGACGATGAGTCGTTTATAAGTAACATGACGGTATATAAGTAACATCGATTTATTTTTTCATGTTATATATCCTCAGTGAGATACAGGCAAAATCCTAGTTTACTGGGGACACGACAAATGAAAGAAATCACTTCTAAATATTCGGAATTCACTTTTAAATATTCACTTTTAAAAAACAAAACAAAAAAGAAACTCGTAAAAGAATATATATTTAACGACCTCTATAAACATACCTACAAATGGAGCAGAGTCCTATTTATAAAAAAACATATCATACGAAATAACCAAAAATATTCCAAGTCACATAAAGCCAGCTTTTTACACTAATTTTAATCTCCGGAAACTCTTATTTAATGGGAAAGGCAAAAATGGAATACTGAGCAACAGTGGTGTGTATAAACTTTTATGGGCTGACTGTGATAATTTCTATATAGGAAAGACAGAAAGATCTTTTGAAAAGAGATTTCGTGAACACAAATCCGCCTTAACAAATCCTCTAATTTATTCTGAAATGGCTAATCATTGTCACCGTGAAAACCATACTTTTTCTATCGATGATGCCAAATTCTTACATATCAGTAGTAACGGAAATAAATTGGACAGATTAGAGGCCCTAGAAATTTCTAAGTGAGTACATCGATCCGAACATCTGTTGAACAGTTATATCCCAAAAATCTCTCCGCTCTTGGCCGAAATCGTCCTATGCCTCCCTCACCCCTCAGCCCCCAACCATTGAAGCGTGTATATCGGTACCAGTTCAAACAGCATTTAGTCTTGTTTGCGCTCTCCTGAAGATGAGGTGAAAGCCTTGAAAACGGTAGGGTTATACCGTCACAAAAAAGTGGAATAAACGATGTTTGATAAAAATAAATTACAATATGTATATTTCTTATCACATGTAAAATAAATAAATAAATAGCCCTACCGGTTTCAAGGTTTTCTCACCTTATCATCGGAGAGCACAAACAAGACTTGTTTGTGCTCTCCTGATGATAAGGGGAAAAGTTTGAAATCGATAGGCTTAAACCGTTATGTTAAGTGGAATAAATATTTTTTTTATTTAACAAATTACAATTTCTTTAATACTCTACAGTGTTAACGCTTTATTATTGAATATATTAGACATTTTTTTAATGAAAAAGAGATGTTGCTGGTGAATTTTTACATATTTATTTAACAGGCTGATTGTTGAACAAGGTGAAGATGACCACCTTGAGATAGTTTGAGCACGTGGAACGAATGAATTAAGAAATACTAACAAAACAATTGTACAGTGCAAAGGTGAGTGGAAGGCGTGATAAATGAAGGCTGAAGAATGTATGGTTTGATCAAGTGTGTGATATTCTGACATGGGCGAACAATGAATGACAGAATATGGAATGCAGTGGTGACTAGGGATGAATGGCTGATGTGGTGAGTAATATGAAGAAGAGAAATCTGAGATGGGTTGGGCATGTTAAACGAATGCATGAAGAAAGACTATCAAAATATATATTCAGTACATATGTGAGTAGAAGGCGTGGTAGAGGAAGATTAAGCAAAGTGTTTTTGGATAAAATATTCGATATTTTGAAAGAAAGATACGTAGAAAGTAAGAGAAATCGTACTAGTTGTGTGATAAAGTGTATGGATGTATTATAGAAGAAGCGAAAGACACGTCTCGCAATAGTTAAGTGTGGCGCTTTTCCCTTTCTGCCTACCTCGATAGGGAGATCGCGTGGTGGTATATATGTGTATGTATGCAAGTATTTACGAGTAACACTTTTATGCAATAACGTCTGGCGGATTTATTGCTTTAAAGCAATTTCTTCCGATCAACGAATTTATGTTACATAATTATTATTGGTATTCATGACGTCTTAAGCACTGTGTCTAAAAAGAATATTAAAAACTAGGGAAAATTAATATAAAATATAAATCTCAAGGGCGTGAATGTAGGGGTAAAAGACGTGAATGTAGGGATTAGGATGTGAATTGTATGGGAGTTAAGGACGTGAATGTAGGGATTAGGATGGGAATTATATGGGAGTTAAAGACTTGAATGTAGGGATTTGGATGTGAATTGTATGGAAATTAAAGACGTGAATGTAGGGATTAAGATGTGAATTGTATGGGAGTTAAGGACGTGAATATAGGGATTAGGGTGTGAATTGTATGGGAGTTAAGGACGTGAATGTAGGGATAAGATGTGAATTGTATGGGAGTAAAGACGTTTATGTAGGGATTAGGATGTGAATTGTATGGGAGATAAAGACATGAATGTAAGGATTAGGATGTGAATTGTATGGGAGTTAAGGACGTGAATGTAGGGATAAGATGTGGATTGTATGGGAGTTAAGAACGTGAAATATATTGAGATAAATACTGCTTCTTTAGTTTATTATTAAATATCGTAGTACATCTGATTAAGCCAGGAAGATCGTTTAAAAGTTTTTCAATTTAATCCAAGAATTAAAACATAGAATTAGGAAAATAAACGGTGCTGAGGGCAACGAAGACAATCTCGAGTTATCAGCACTCTTGACGATTGCCCAGATGCCAACGCCTGATTACGCTACTGCATACAAATAACACAAAACAGACTTACCAGGGTGAATTGTCTCAGTAAAAAATAAATCAGCAAATTCATAAACTAACGAGGGTGGAAAGTAATTCTGAATGGGGGAGTTTCCATCCCCTACGATTTCTGTTAAATCGCCAATGGAGTCTATCAATAACTTGTCAGCATTCTTTGTGGGCTGGCCGTGACATATCATAAAATATTCAGAATAATTATAGAAGGTTTATAAAGCTGGTATTTTATTTTGATATTCTCAAGGTTTCTGGGGCGTTCGTATTCCTTCTGAATATTTAATACGTTTTTTGTGTTTGTTAGCTATTTGGTCGTATGGAAATAAATACTCATATCTCTAACAACAAAAAATATATTTGTGTTTTTTTTTTCAGTTATTTTAGTAACTGTTTAGTAAATATTGGAATAATCAAAACCACGTTTTTATGTTTCAATTGTATTTTTATGTTTTGAAAACATTACAGTATGACTTTCATGGCTATATCAATAAAGTTCTTGTTTTCATGGAAGGTTTTCTAAATCTCATAATTTAGTCCACAATTAAATGAAAATTTTAATCTATCGATAATAGAGGGTGTGAACAACGTTCCCTCTAAGGTGTGCGCGTGTGCGGCCGCATACCTGTTAAAAATTGTTCGCACACATGTTTCCATCTTCCGCACACATCTCAAAGAAAGGAACTTGTAACCATATTTTTTTTTCGCAATTATATATTTTATTTGATATTTTATAATGGGTTCTCAGGTTCCTTTCTTTGAGATGTGTGCGGAACATGGAAACACCATATAGAGTCCACGCGCCGTAAGGAAAGAATAGTGTAGAAGGGTGACCATGATTTTTTATTAATTATATATTCAGGTTATTATTTCGTGGTACATTATGTTGACTACATAGTTTTATCTATATGCATGAACATGCATATTTGCGCACTTCCCTCTTTTTTTCTTGCACATATAAGTTGATGGGCCGCATACACATTGAAACAATTAGGGGGAACGTTAGAACGCCCTTGCTGAGAGACTGCTCTTTAAACGGCGTTATATAAATTGTTATTTTATTATTATTATTATTATTAACGGAGTGCCTTCAAAAGACGATAAGATTAAAGTGATTTACAAATTTAAGATTTCTTGTCCATCCTCCGCTCCTATATTTTTTTCCGTTCTTCTTAACCCTTCCTTCCCTGTGAAGTCTAACTAGTACACATTGCTTCTAAAAACTTTAATATCTCTAGAAATATAATAAATAGTGGGTTCAGATTTTAGGTATTCCTTCGTAATACATTTACGCATTGAATGAAAAAATAATATTAATAATAATTAGCACTTATCGACAACATCAGAGATATTAAGTTCAAATCGGAAATAAATTCACCAATACAATGAAACGTGTGCCAGTGTGTGACGTAGGTATATTCATTCTAAAAACCGCTATGGGTGAGGAAGTGACGCTATTCACGTCTCACTCTCATTGTACTTCGGTATATGGGAACGCAAGAAATATAATCTCAGTTCGCAGTTGTTTCTTCCTTCCAGGTATAACATACACAGTGTTAGTGTTCCGAGTCCCGTCTCAGTAGTTCGCGGGCATCCATATGAAGTGGTCTCTGCGCCCGTTTTGTGAACGTCGGCCGATATTTTTTCATGTTTTCAGCAATTAAATTTCAATTATTATCATTTTTGACTTTAAATTTAATTAATTTAAGCGATTGGCTATAAATATTCTTATTTTTTCCGATTTTAAATCGCTCATTTTTACATGTGTATTGAATACACAGCACCGGAACGCGCGTTTTTTTTAGCACCAGAAGGGAAAGGTTAAACTGTTCACCTTAATATAGGAATAATTCCAAATATTTTATATCAACATAATACACCGATTGATTAAACAATATAAATAACTGCACGCAGATCTCAATTCACCGCTAGATCGCATACCAACACGTGTCAAATCACGAACACAGAACTTTATGCAACACAAGCAAATTGTGGAGTACAAATAAACGTAAACGATATACGAGTAATATTATATAACTATTTAAAAATAATATTATATAACTATTTAAAAAAACACCTTCCATACATTACACATGCCGAGTTCGATTTTAGGGTTCGCAAAATTCTGTCTTAATTACGATATTCCGATTACTTATTTATTTCAACGGTCAAATAACCTTTTTGATACAGAGATTATGTTAAAAATAACAATATATAAAATTTTGCATTGTACTATGCGTATCCAGAAAGTAAGTGTACTGAGGCTCTCACGACCGGATGGATTTTATTTTCGACATGTTGGCTACACTTCCGTGTAGCCTGACCCTTCCCCTCCGCAACGAGACCGGTTCGAGGTCAGTACGTTGAGAAGTGTCGACGCGACAACACGTTTCGTGAAAAAATGTCAATCCAACCTCCCGCTAAGTGCGAAATACGCGGCGTCATCCGTTATTTCGTTTGGAAGGGAAAACCTCCGGTTGAGGTTTATAATGAGGTAAAAACTGCACATGGTGATAAAGCTATGAATCGTACGAGTGTGTACAAGTGGTGTCGCGAGTTTAAAAACGGTCACGTCACACCTCTTCACCCTCCGCCAAAAAGTTCAAAACCACAATTTCAGCCAAGGAAATCATGGCATCCGTGTTTTGGGACTATCAAGGCAATTTTAATTGAATATATGCCTCAAGGGGAGACCATCAACTCTGCAAGATACTGTGAGACCCTAAAAAATTGCGGAGGGCGATTCAGAACAAGAGGAGAGGCAAGCTGACAAAGGGAGTCTGCCTGCTGCACGACAATGCCAGACCACACACGGCCAACGCCACGAAAGAACTGCTCGCCTCGTTTAAATGGGATGTCCTGAACCATCCCGCGCATTCCCCTGACCTAGCACCTTCAGATTACTATCTCTTTACCTCCCTGAAGCTGCACATGGGTGGAAAAAGGTTTTCAACCGACGAGGAAGTAAAGGAGGAGGTGGAGAAGTGGACGGAGGGGTTGGCGGGAAACTACTTCGAGGAAGGCATCAAAAAGTTGATACCCCGCTTCACCACCTGCATTGAGAGGAATGGCGACTATGTCGAAAAATAGCTTACATATGTACTACGGTAACCACGTAATTTTTTTGTTTAAATAAAAAAAATTGTAACCTACAAAAATTCAGTACACTTACTTTCTGGATATGCCTCGTATTTAGTAAGCAGTGTTATATAACAGTAAAAAAAACTTGTTGAACAACACAACAAAGCAAATTCATTCAGACAAGAACAAATTCTTCACTTGACTGCTGTAAGTAGAGACTTTGGAACCAGTTACAAACCAATGGTAGACTCGCTCCGTCCTTGGCAAGCTTTAAGGACTTCAAGTTCTCATATTTTTTAATAACATTTCATTGTCCAACTAAGTTATTGGGATTTGCAGTTTAATGTTTACAAACCATAAAAACTTCCCCTATATGCGTTCAATTCTATCAGCATGACAACATACCGTACATGTGTTCACATTAATTTATTTTATTTTTTATTTATTTATTTTACATATAACCAGAAATATAAATCATTTGCTAAAAAACAACAGGTAATTTAATTTGGACACACAATTTTAATAGATCTTGGTTTGTTGCCTTTCATTTGTCGTGTCCCCAGTAAACTAGGTTTTTGCCTGTATCTCACTGAGAACATATAGCATGAAAAAATAAATTGATACTTCTTTCCGATTTTTGATTACATAAAACCCCGTTGCACATTCTCATCAACCTGACAAATAGTGACACTCAATTACATATGTATACATCACGCGAAATCAAACTCCTCACACTTCATCACTCCAGACAGACCAAAACATTCATCCCACAATATAACGCACCTAATCATAAAAACAAAAATATAAACATAAATCAACAAAAAACATCACACTCAAGAGCCCCCACAAACCTTTTCCACAAGTCATTCCTCTTGCAAGCCCAAGTACTCAAACTCCTGTCGCAATAACAACCATGCTCCGATCGACTGCCTAAATTGTTTTCCTCCCTTTACCTTTATTGAATATGGCACTCCTTTAAGTCTTTTTCCACGTTAACGTGTTACTCCAGTGTATTACAGTTGGTACTGAAATACTATGTTATGTGGAGTATAATTTTAGCAGATTTCGATACTGTCCGATTCGAATATATACACGTATGTACAACATATTCAACGAATACAGACATCTGTTGTTAGGCAAAGAATCGAAATATTTCTCAGGGAAAAAAAGAGTTTTTTGGCATTGAAATTATCACTTGTAATTTTAAAATATTCAGCAAACATCACAATTGGCATTTTTGTAAAATTTGGTGTTTCCTGTGTGACCAGTTTTAATGAGCAGCAACAAAGATTCATGCACTTTTTTGTTTCGTTTGATAAAAACTATACAGTAAATAATAAGTTTGCTGCAAATAAAACAAGGCTTTACAATATTTGTTAGAAAACTTCCCTTTGACATTGTTTTCAACCCTAGGGTAGTGAGTTTAATTTATGTCGTTACCTATTTAAAAAAAATAAGGTTTCAGTTTGGTTTTAACTTAAGGCCTCTTTAATACATTTCTGGTTGGTCGGAATAGATTGTCACGTATACATAAAAAGCAATGTAATACAATAAAGACAATATATTTTTTCGTTCTTTTAATTATGAAGATTTATGTTGTTTATAGTTAAGGCATTAACGTTGTGGAGGTTTGAAGACATTGTAATTTATTTTTATCAAACACTGTTTATTCCACTTTTTTGTAACGGTATAAACCTACCGGTTTCAAGACCTCATCTTCAGGGGAGCACAAACAAGACTTGTTTGTGCTCCCTTGAAGATGAGGTGAAAGCCTTGAAACCGGTTACAAAAAAGTGAAATAAACAGTGTTTGATAAAAATAAATTACAATATCAAGATTTATTTTATAAACCACACCTAGCATAATATCAAATTTGAGGCTTTGGTTTCGATTCTCAATTGACAAAGAGTCTCATTTCGGTGTTTCATGTGCGGCTTTTTAAAATATTTATAATTGGTTGGAATGAATTGCTATACGCCTGCCAGATTATTTGTTTGTTGTTTTACTTTTGTGAGGTAAAGGTGAGATAGGTTCATTGCGCATCTTGTATCTTAAGCAACAACAAAAAACAGTTGCTGTTTGAAGATAGGAAATTCCTAACAATTCAAATATATTTACTCTTTAGTTTATGGATAACAACAATAAATAAATAATAGTAAAAATACAATTTGTATAGCGCCGTTTAGAAAGCGAACTTTCCGCAAGGGCGCTCTAACTCGGAATTGGAGCCTACTTTTATTTGCAGATTAAAAATATTATAAAACCAATCAATATAAGTTGAGTGTAAGGACAAGAAGGTAGTGACTGTAACCATTAGATTTGGTAAGAACCGTTAGAAAATTTACCAAATGAAGATGAAGTATAAAGAAATATTTGAAGATCTTCCAATATGTGATGGTAAATAAAACATTTAGTCCTCGGCCACACAGGTAGGAGCCTCGCTTGATGCTTAGAGCTACGCTGCGAGCTAGGCGGCATATCCTAGCGAACCAACGCACCGCATACTATCGCTATGGCCACACTGCATGCTTCGCGCCACGCTACATGACGATTAGTCACCTATTGAGTCTTCTAGCGAACAGACGTGTTGGTTAATTTTATTGTGTCACCAAGTGATTTTACAAGATGGCGGAAGTTTTAATAACAGCTGTGTATAAAAGGGAGCCTTTGTTGAACCCATCGAGCAAATTATACAAAAATGTACCTGTAATAAAATCACTTTGGAATGAAGTTGCACAGGAAGTATATAAAGATAAGGTAATTTGTAATGAAATTGGTTAGTTTTGAGAGTGGCATTGTTTGTTGACTCAACCGCTCCCAAATGTCAAATGAATTTGTGTGAAGCACTTTGGTGTGGCCAAGCATGAAGTCACATAGTCTATTAGTCACGTAACACTTAGCGAATCACTTTGGTGTGGCCTTAGCCTTAGCATTAGGTGTAGTGTATGTGTGAAGTGTTCATATGTGTATACCATCATAAATTTTGATTAGACCTCCCAAAAAGGGTTGTCTTCAATTGCTCCCTAAAGCTGATAATACGAGCAGATCACATGATTCCACAGTTGAATATTATCTCTAATCTTCTGAATTCTGTCACAAGTTATCACTTCATGTATTTTTCTTAATCCACGCATATATTCGGTTCCTTTCAGTCTTTTTTCACGTTCACAAGTTGCTTATCATAATAGATACACATCTAATGATTGCACACTTGAATAAGAATGCAGTGGATGCATATCACCTGTTCTCGTTGGAATCCTTATTACAGATGCATCGAGAGAACAACGCAACCACGTGCAGAGGTACAGACTAAAATGTATCTTGGTAGACTACACAAGTAAAGTAAACAGAACAGCACCGTGACTGGTAGGTTGATCGACTAGTGAGAGATCAGAACAGGTTTCTGTCAACAGTAATGCACAAATCTCACAAGGCCGCATTGCGTACTAATGTTCATAGCTAAAGTCCACTGGTTTGAAGTCCAGTGTTTACAATCTAATTGAGACATACTTTTAATACCTGTTTATATTAATTCACAGCGCATCAATATGATCGCATGAATACACCGTGTTTAGTTGGTAAGACGCTTTCAATATGATCGCATGAATAAACCGTGTTTAGTTGGTAAGACGCTTTCAATATGATCGCATGAATAAACCGTGTTTAGTTGGTAAGACGCTTTCAATATGATCGCATGAATAAACCGTGTTTAGTTGGTAAGACGCTTTCAATATGATCGCATGAATAAACCGTGTTGAGTTGGCAAGACGCTTTCAATATGATCGTATGAATAAACCGTGTTTAGTTGGTAAGACGCTTGACTTCTTCCTGAGAGCTTCGGATTCGATTCTCAATGGTATTTGAAAAAATAGTTTGGTAATAATACACGTGTACTTGTGTTGTCGCCTAATTAGTAAGACGCCTGTCTTCTGACCCAGGAGTTACGGGTTCGTTTCCCGGTCTAAACCAGATTATTTTAAAGGATTCCAGTCTAGTTTTCACTTAACACGTTCACTGCGTCGAACACGGCTCCCGTGTCCATACAAATATTTTGTATGGACACGGGAGCCTTGAATGTTTAGTGCACTCATAAACGTCTCCCGATAAGGATTCGTCGCCGGTTTCATGTGTTTTGAAGACACGAACGAATACACTTGTATATGATGTTTCAATAGAAAGTGGAATTTGATTTTTAACAAAGTTATGGGTTTTCAAAAGTTCGCGAATTTTCAGCATCTCTGTATGACATTAAGTATTTTATACGCAGTGAACGTGTTAAGGCCTCTTTAAAATATTTCTGGTTGGTTGGAAGAGATTGTTACATAGCAATAAACTAAGTTATACAAGTATATAACGAAAGTGTTATATAATTTTACAATATTTCCAACACGCTCGATTACTAACTACCAAGCTGTAATTGTAAAAATTTTTGTAATATTAACCAATTTATAATATTTTTAATCTGTCAATTATAGTAGGTTCCAATTCCGAGCTAGAGCGCCCTTGAGGAGAGTTTACTTTCTAAATGCCGCTATACAAATTGTATTTTTACTATTATTTATTTATTGTTGTTATCCATAAACTAAAGAGTAAATATATTTGAATTGTTAGGAATTTCCTATCTTCAAACAGCAACTGTTTTTTGTTGTTGCTTAAGCTACAAGATACGCAATGAACCTATCTCACCTTTAGCCCTGAACCTACGTATATAACATAACAATTTGGTACAAACACTTAACGACTATTGATTGATATCATCTGGTACGTGAAGATGTTTTTATTTCTCATTGTCCGTCCGAACAAGCGATGCGGCAATACCATGGGAACAGTGCTGCTTGGAGATTTGAATAATTTGATTGATGAAGCACCAGGCGAGCAGGAGACGATGGGAAATCGATACCAACTTGACCTCGTTGGACTATTTGACATGTCAATTGCTTTTTTATTGGGCTACTTAATGCTTTGAAGAGTTGTTCTATCTGTCTTGATTAGGTTGGCTGCTACTAAGTATCCAATTTATATTCCGAGTATAGATTTATTAATTTGTTGTTTATAGTTAAGGCATTAACGTTGTGGAGGTTTAAATACATTGTAATTTATTTTTATCAAACACTGTTGATTCCACTTTTTTGTAACGGTATAACCCTACCGTTTTCAAGGTTTTCACCTCATCTTCAGGGGAGCACAAACAAGACTAAATTCTGTTCGAACTGGTACCTAAATACACGCTTCAACGGTTAGGGGGCTGAGGGGTGAGGGAGGCATGGGACGATTTCGGCCCAGAGCGGAGAGATTTTTGGGATACATCGATCCGAACATCTGTTGAACAGTTATATCGCAAAAATCTCTCCGCTCTTGGCCGAAATCGTCCCATGCCTCCCTCACCCCTCAGCCCCCAACCGTTGAAGTGTGTATATCGGTACCAGTTCGAACAGAATTTAGTCTTGTTTGTGCTCCCCTGAAGATGAGGTGAAAGCCTTGAAACCGGTAGGGTTATACCGTTTCAAAAAAGTGGAATAAACAGTGTTTGATAAATTACAATGTATTTATTAATATATAATATTATTACATACATACCATCACACCATTTCCGTGTCGAAGTAGGCAGGAAAAATCGATCAATTCACATTAATCCATAATCACTTCATTCCGTATTCTGTCGTATATTCTTCTAAGTGCGCACTTCGTCTCCTTTCAGTATTTTCCCACGTCTACGTTTCACTCCCATATAACTACTATTGTGGACTATCATCTTATCAATATATATTTATGTTATATGTTACACATCGTTCGATATCCCTCTGGTGTAAATATATTCTTGATGTTTTTTTGGTTTTCCTTTTCTTTATTAATATACTACCTCGATCAACAAGTTTTAGGACCGGCCACCGTGTGGCGCTGTCAGTAACCCGATTGGAATTCTTTTTTTTTTGTTAGGTTACCACATCTTTCATTGACACTTCACTTTAAATTTCAGCGTCATAGCTTGACATTTGTAAAAGTTACGCTGTACTGAGTACATCTACCTTTGTGCTTGTTTTCGATTTTTTACAAGTTTGAAAATGGCATCAACTGTGCATCAACGAGTTTACATTAAATTTTGTGTGAAAAACGGATTTAACAGTCCGCAGACCTTGGAAATGTTGGAGAAGTGTTTTTCGGTGACACGAACGCTTTAGAAGTGGTCGTGAGTCGGTCGAGGATGACGAACGCAGTTGCAGTCGAAAACCGATGAAAACATCGATAAAATCAAAGAAATGTTGGCCGAAACCCGCAAATTGACCATTAGAGAGCTGGCAGAGGCTTATGGATCCGCTCAAGACGTTTTGATTAGTGATTTGGGCCTCAGACGTGTCGCTGCAAAACTGGTGCCGAAAGACCTCAATTTCATGCACAAAAAGGACCGCGTTGAAATCGCAAAACACATGATTTCCATGAGTTTTTGACCAAAAACAACACGAATACTATCCAGCAGCCTTCGAATTCACCTGATCTGGCTGCCTGCGACTTTTTACTGTTCAACCGACTTAAAAAACCGCTTCGCGGAACGCGTTACAGCACCCGAGAGGATGTCATGAAAAAATCGAATACGGCTCTGATGGACATACCGAAAATTGAGTACCAGCGGTGTTTCGAGGATTGGATCAAGCGCTGGCGTAAGTGCATTGCAGTAGATGGGGAGTACTTTGAAGGGGACCATATCGATTTTGATGAATAAACTTGTATTTTCGATTTTATTAATAAAGTCCTAAAACTTTTTGATCAAGGTAGTATTCAATTTGAGGAATACAACACCAAAAAATATATACATACCTAAAAAAAAGAACTGCAGAAGATGAAATAAAAATGTCCAATGGTGTTAGCGGAGAATGAGGATGTATTACAGAGTTTGACAAATAAATTGTATTAGAGATGCGAAGAAGTGTTCAACATACTAACGAATATCATGGCTAAAAACTCAGGCACGCGTGGTATAGAGATATTGAACCTACTTCATGGCACTGTTGATATAGTCTCGGCACCGCCTAGCAGTATGAGAAGAATCCTGGCTGATATTCTTCCTAACGAATAAGCTAACGCTAGAAGCAGACCCTCTTTGTGTAACAGGAGAAATCCGTGCAAAGTGGATTTAAAAAAAAGGCTTGAAAATCAATGTTGCGAAATCTAAAGTCGTGGTGAAAGAAAAGGAAATGCGATATATGGGTGAAATATGAAAGATTGGAGCAAATTGAAGATTTCTGCTATTTGGATAGTATTTTTTTAGATGATTGGATTTTATAAAACTCCGTTGCACATTCTCATCAACCTGACAAACAGTGACACTCAATTACATATGTACACATCACGCGAAATAATGGATTACAGAGGAATACCTAAAATCTGAACCCAGTATTTATTATATTTATAGAGATATTAAAGTTTTTAGAAGCAATGTGTACTAGTCACACATGACAGGACAAGAAGGGTTAACAAGGCAAATATACTTTATAATATTTTTACAATAAATATTGTTATTTTTACAGATTTTATGAGATATCCAGTTCATAATATGAAACGTTTATATTTTAATAATAATTTAATATCGTCTATTGTATTACACTTTCTTTGAATTCACTATAATCTGGTATTGAATGCAGTACAGCCTGACTGGATTTGAATTTAGTACAACCTGACGTTGAATACAGTAGAACCTGGCGTTGATTACAGTACAGTCTGGCTTTGAATATAATACTAACTGATTGATTGCTTAAAAAATGTCGTTTTATTTTGAAATTAACATGGACTATTGATAAAATCAAAATATTTAACTATCAGCGCGTGTTCTACAAATATGTACCAATTATTTTAATCAAGTTTTTTGATCTTTCTTAGCCGCCATTTGTATGATATGTTACATTATTTTGTTATTTAGACCCTTTCTTAACCGCCATTTGTATGATATGTTACACTATTTTGTTATTTAGACCCTTTTTTAGCCGCCATTTGTATGATATGTTACACTATTTTGTTATTTGGACCCTTTCTTAGCCGCCATTTCTATGATATGTTACTCTATTTTGTTATTTAGACCCTTTCTTAGCCGCCATTTGTATGATATGTTACATTATTTTGTTATTTAGACCCTTTCTTAGCCGCCATTTGTATGATATGTTACATTATTTTGTTATTTAGACCCTTTCTTAACCGCCATTTGTATGATATGTTACACTATTTTGTTATTTAGACCCTTTCTTAGCCGCCATTTGTATGATATGTTACATTATTTTGTTATTTAGACCCTTTCTTAGCCGCCATTTGTATGATATGTTACATTATTTTGTTATTTAGACCCTTTCTTAGCCGCCATTTGTATGATATGTTAAATTATTTTGTTATTTAGACCCTTTCTTAACCGCCATTTGTATGATATGTTACACTATTTTGTTATTTAGACCCTTTTTTAGCCGCCATTTGTATGATATGTTACACTATTTTGTTATTTGGACCCTTTCTTAGCCGCCATTTGTATGATATGTTACATTATTTTGTTATTTAGACCCTTTCTTAGCCGCCATTTGTATGATATGTTACATTATTTTGTTATTTAGACCCTTTCTTAGCCGCCATTTGTATGATATGTTACATTATTTTGTTATTTAGACCCTTTCTTAACCGCCATTTGTATGATACGTTACATTATTTTGTTATTTAGACCCTTTTCTAGAAAAATGCTTATTTTAATCATGTTTCAAAATAATTTAGGCTATTTAATAACTACTCTAAAGAAATTTTAGTTATTAAATTCTGCTGTTAAGAATTTTTTATTATTTAAATCGTATTCTTAGGGAATTTTGGTTATTTGGTTATGTTCTAAAGAAATTGAAGTTATTTGAATCCTGTTCTAAAGAAATTGAAGTTATTTGAATCCTGTTCTAAATAAATTTTACTTATTTGAATCCTGTTCTAAAGAAATTGAAGTTATTTGAATCCTGTTCTAAATAAATTTTAGTTATTTGAATCCTGTTCTAAAGAAATTGAAGTTATTTGAATCCTGTTCTAAAGAAATTGAAGTTATTTGAATCCGGTTCTAAAGAAATTGAAGTTATTTGAATCCTGTTCTAAAGAAATTGAAGTTATTTGAATCCTGTTCTAAAGAAATTGAAGTTATTTGAATCCTGTTCTAAATAAATTTTAGTTATTTGAATCCTGTTCTAAAGAAATTGAAGTTATTTGAATCCTGTTCTAAAGAAATTGAAGTTTTTTGAATCCTGTTCTAAAGAAATTGAAGTTTTTTGAATCCTGTTCTAAAGAAATTTTAGTTATTTGAATCCTGTTCTAAAGAAATTGAAGTTTTTTGAATCCTGTTCTAAAGAAATTGAAGTTATTTGAATCCGGTTATAAAGAAATTGAAGTTTTTTGAATCCTGTTCTAAAGAAATTGAAGTTTTTTGAATCCTGTTCTAAAGAAATTTAAGTTATTTGAATCCTGTTCTAAAGAAATTGAAGTTTTTTGAATCCTGTTCTAAAGAAATTGAAGTTATTTGAATCCGGTTCTAAAGAAATTGAAGTTATTTGAATCCTGTTCTAAAGAAATTGAAGTTATTTGAATCCTGTTCTAAAGAAATTGAAGTTATTTGAATCCTGTTCTAAATAAATTTTACTTATTTGAATCCTGTTCTAAAGAAATTGAAGTTATTTGAATCCTGTTCTAAATAAATTTTAGTTATTTGAATCCTGTTCTAAAGAAATTGAAGTTATTTGAATCCTGTTCTAAAGAAATTGAAGTTATTTGAATCCGGTTCTAAAGAAATTGAAGTTATTTGAATCCTGTTCTAAAGAAATTGAAGTTATTTGAATCCTGTTCTAAAGAAATTGAAGTTATTTGAATCCTGTTCTAAATAAATTTTAGTTATTTGAATCCTGTTCTAAAGAAATTGAAGTTATTTGAATCCTGTTCTAAAGAAATTGAAGTTTTTTGAATCCTGTTCTAAAGAAATTGAAGTTTTTTGAATCCTGTTCTAAAGAAATTTTAGTTATTTGAATCCTGTTCTAAAGAAATTGAAGTTTTTTGAATCCTGTTCTAAAGAAATTGAAGTTATTTGAATCCGGTTCTAAAGAAATTGAAGTTATTTGAATCCTGTTCTAAAGAAATTGAAGTTATTTGAATCCTGTTCTAAAGAAATTGAAGTTATTTGAATCCTGTTCTAAATAAATTTTAGTTATTTGAATCCTGTTCTAAAGAAATTGAAGTTATTTGAATCCTGTTCTAAAGAAATTGAAGTTTTTTGAATCCTGTTCTAAAGAAATTGAAGTTTTTTGAATCCTGTTCTAAAGAAATTTTAGTTATTTGAATCCTGTTCTAAAGAAATTGAAGTTTTTTGAATCCTGTTCTAAAGAAATTGAAGTTATTTGAATCCGGTTCTAAAGAAATTGAAGTTATTTGAATCCTGTTCTAAAGAAATTGAAGTTATTTGAATCCTGTTCTAAAGAAATTGAAGTTATTTGAATCCTGTTCTAAATAAATTTTACTTATTTGAATCCTGTTCTAAAGAAATTGAAGTTATTTGAATCCGGTTCTAAAGAAATTGAAGTTATTTGAATCCTGTTCTAAAGAAATTGAAGTTATTTGAATCCTGTTCTAAAGAAATTGAAGTTTTTTGAATCCTGTTCTAAAGAAATTGAACTTATTTGAATCCTGTTCTAAATAAATATTATACATTTAAATCTCGTTTTAAGAAGTTTTGGTGATTTAAATCATATTCTAGATAAAGTTTCTTTCTTTAAATCCATTTTCTAAAGGAATTTTGATTGTTTGAATATTGTTCTAAAGAAATTTTAGTTTATAAAATCCTGTTATCAAGTCAGTCATCTTTATCATTGTAATCATGGTCTCAATATTTGTTTTGAACAGGATTCCACCAACTAAAATATTTCGAATGAATATCAAAGAGATGCCATGCGAATGGCAGTATCCAGTTTTCTTTCTATTTCTAGTTTCTTATAATTTTTATGACATTTTGAAAATAATATTCTTTAAACAGGTTTAATCTTCACTAATTTGTGTTCATTTTCCTGTTTATTCAAATTAAGCGACTCAATTAATATCTGAATTATTTTCAACAAAAATTCTATAATAATCATTAATCTCTTTTGAATAATCATTCACTTTAATAAGTACACATTTAAAATCAAAAAAATATTATTAAGAACAAGATTTGCATATCAATTCCCATAATCTTCAATCATCTACACGATTCCTTTTTGTGGTTTTATACAAATAAAATACATACAAAACATCATGCCATATCTCTTTTGGAGTAAGCAGAGAGGGCAGATCTTCATGCCTTTCTATCTATCGCACACAGATCTCGATCTCAAAACTTTAAACGCATTTTTCTTGAAACTACTTTTTTCGACCTGGTCGACATAAAATCTCAAGTTCTATTCAATCCATTGCTTTCAAATTTGGTATGAAACTTTAAAAAATGTTTTTATATCGTCCCTACCTTGAAAAATTTGAAACTATTCTTATTACTGTTTTTAAAGAATTAAAATATTTGAAAAAAGGGTGAAAATTTTGATATTTTTTTTGACAGCCAGCATTTTATGAGTTTTTTGTTTTTTCTTTGGTACCAACTATAACGACATTATTTTGTATCAAGAAACTGTGTATGATTTTTGTTTCGAATTTACGAAAGGGGTTAAATCATGTCGATCAGCTCGTGCTCTTTTTTTTACGGCAAGATATAATAGCTGATAACATCTTCAATTAAAGAAAATCTTTTCATTCTCAAATCATCAATAAACAAACTGTAAATAAATGCATACGAAAAATGTTTTTAGTTTTTTTTTTATGTCTGAAATAACGCTCGAAATTCACACCTCTACAGTAGAATACCTCCTTAACATTTTGAATTTACAAATACAAAAATGCCCATAAAGTGTAAAGTGACGTTTCACTCGCCAGTTCTCGCTTCATTGGGCATCATTAGTGCGCGGTGCCATGCCTCTCGCCACCTTGCCGCGCTGCTCAGCACCGAGTCGCGTGTAAATGTAATATAATTCTTTCATAGTTTTATTTTGATTTCTCCCATTCCAATTGATACCACATTATAAAAGCAAGCAGAACATCTGGGCAAAAGTTGACCTCATGAAGAAAAAGGCATTTTATAAAAAAAAAAAAAAAAAACATGGTTATAAATTTTGTTTTCACTTTATCATGCACATTTTTTATTTCTAAAACTCCATGGTAGAACAGGTATTGTATTTTTTTTTAGAATAGATATGACCGAAGTCATAGGTATGCTTATATACCCTCGAACATTAGGCGGAAGAAGTGCCTGTGTCGTTCAAGGGGAGTGCGTTACCGTGCCGCCATGCACCTCTCAGTATTGTTATTAATAATAAAAGGACTTTCGTTCGTTTTTCGTTGCCGGGTCTCGTAGTCGAGGATCCCCCTGCCATTCCAACGTCAATTCGGTTAGAAAGCTAAGCTGTACTGTGGAGTTTTTTTAAAGTAAATGAGCCGTTGCAAACCAGCAAACTCACCGGTCACACCGCTGTATTGAATCCGATAGAATACCTGCTGAATTGAATTCGATGGCTCTGAGCCCGAAGAGTTGAAAAATAATAGTGCCGAAGACAAGGTTGTCTCTCGGCGCCTGTGTAATGAAATATATGTGGTATAAATATCTTAACTTTGTCATGTGTCTACTGACAACGCATGCTAATCTTATATATACTCTCATTCACCCCAAATGCAACCAATGTTCCGCTTATCTAAGAACCTATAAATATTAGCATTATCTGTAACACGATATAATCACCAAAACCGATGTTCTTATCCACATTCAAATAAATATTATAAGTTATATTATACCCTTGTCAAATTTATCGATGCTAACCATGTACTAGATCCTATAAATATTAGCGTTATCACATTAGTGTCAACCTACTCAATGTATTATGTTTAAGTTTATCATCTCGTCGGCGGCTATCTCATCCACATCCAATAAAGATTTACTATCACTAAGTGGGAGAAGCCGCGAGCGAGATAAATCACTGATATCGATTTGACCTTAAGGGCAAGGATAACATACCCGAAACATTCCTTCCTAATCTAACGAGGAGTCGTGGTATAGTTATCTTTGCTTTAAATAGGACGCCATATTTGAGGCAGATATCATTATTCTAAAAGCCACTAAGATATTAACATCATAGTTATTATAATACTGTTAATATTATACTTCAATGTAATTCAACCTTCATACAAATAAAACTACACAGTTGAAATTCTAAAAGTGTTTTCGTTGCAAAAGGCCATAACAACTTAATGTTTTCTTTCTTTTCAGGTGGGTTCAGTAATAATTTTCCTCGAATAGCAGAGATATTGTAAGTAACATATGTTCTATAAACCTTTTTTTTTTTTTTCGGAAATACCAACATGTGTGTTTTTTTTGTTGTGTATCATAGAACTCGAAATTAAAATTCAGTCTAACAAACTTGGCCACGGAGGTCGCCAATGTATTATTTTCAATTTGTCAATAAAATATACAATATGTTACAATAATAATAAAATGACAATTTATATAGCGCCGTTTAAATAGCAGACTTGCCTCAAATAGCGTTCTTATTCGAGATTCGAACCCACTATTATTGACAGATTAAAAATATAATCAATAAATAAACGAATTGAGTGCGCGAATGGGAAAGTGGCAGCTGCAGCTATTACATTAGGTACTTCCCCGCGTCTGCATGTGTTTAAAAATACATTATATATTTGGTAAGAAAACCAAGGGAAGACGAACTACAAAGAAACCTTTGTAGATCTTCCGATATGTGATAGTAACACATTCGGTTTTAGGTGTAGTGTATGTGTATAATATAATCACAAATATTAATAAGCTTCCTAAAGCTGTACATACCTCCCATATCTCTACAGACAGAGATTGATCCAATTTTAATATTACTCGAGAAAACGAACGTTGACCAAAATTTAAACCATCAATTTCATATTACGAAATAATAGTATGATTGTTGCTATAAAAAAATAAGCATGATAAAAATACGAATTTCATATTACGAAATTATAGTATGATTGCTATAAAAAAATAAACACGATAAAAACACGAATATCATATTATGAAATTATAGTATGATTGCTATAAAGAAATAAACAAGAATTTCATATTACGCAATAATAGTATGATTGTTGCTATAAAAAATAAACACGATAAAAACACGATTTTCATATTACGCAATAATAGTATGATTGTTCCTATAAAAAATAAACACGATAAAAACACGTTTTTTTTTTTTCATATTACACAATAATAGTATGATTGTTGCTTTAAAAAATAAACACGATAAAAACACGAATTTCATATTACGAAATTATAGTATGATTGTTGCTATAAAAAATAAACACGAATTTCATCTTACGAAATAATAGTATGAGTGTTGCTATAAAAAATAAACACGGATTTCATATTATGCAATAACAGTATGAGTGTTGCTATAAAAAATAAACACGGCAAAATGACGACAAATATATTATGAGCGACTAAACCAATCCGGAAATAGACTATAAATATATTATTTATAGTTAAGGCATTAACATTGTGGAGGTTTAAAGACATTGTAATTTGTTTTATCAAACACTGTTTATTCCACTTTTTTGTAACGGTATAACCCTACTGGTTTCAAGGCTTTCACATCTTGTTTGTGTTTTGTTTGTGCTCCCCTGATGATGAGGTGAACACCTTGAAACCGGTAGGGTTATACCGTAACAAAAAAGTGGAATAAACAGTGTTTGATAAAACAATTTAGAAAGACTACAAATATATTGGAATATTGTACACAGCATCAGGAATACTCAGATAGCCGAAAAACTATCACGTCGTTTCTCTGTTAAGGTAAGCAAATAAACAAAAGGCCAGAATATCTTACGGCGACACAAATCTTACCATATTTAATTCATACACCTTCCCGTACAACACATACTATAATTTATTTTCGAGTTCCATCGGCAATCGAACCCCGAACCCCCGGGTGGAAGCCAAGCGTTCTACCAACTAGGACACAGAGATCGCAGCGTGATGGAATGTAGGTTTGTATATCCATGTTGTTTATTTCCATTTAAATTTCGTCTCGAGTTTGAACTCAAGTTACCTGCTACGAATATTTTATTAATGAACGCCCAAAACAGGTTTTACTATTGGACAGCACTACAGTACACCGCCTCCCTCCCCCACTGCAGTATTTCTTGTTTACTTTTGAAAACATTTCAAAAACTCGATCGACTGTTGACATTTTTCGACTTCAAGTTCGTCAGACTCGAGCAGTGTTGAAAATAATATAATATTTTAATAACATTTGTCAATGTTGTTTGATTTTTTTAATCTTAAGTAACCTCGTAGTTGTTCGTGGCAGAATTTCATGCTTAACAGTAGTTGTTTGATTTTTTAAATCTTAAGTAGCCTCGTAGTTGTTCGTGGCAGAATTTCATGCTTAACAGTAGTTGTTTGATTTTTTAAATCTTAAGTAACCTTGTAGTTGTTCGTGACAGAATTTGATGCGTAACAGTAGTAACAGTAGTATATGGACAATCACTTGGAAATAGTCAGAGTCTCATGTCCTCCTTCACTTTCTTACGAAGGCTCTTCTTGAGTCTTCCTCTGCGTTTATTTAGGAGTTCCTTATTCTATATTTTTTAACCTTTCCCTTCCTGTGCTAAAATAATCCGCGCGTTCCGGTGCTGTGTATTCAATACACATGTAAAAATAAGCTATTTAAATTCGGAAAAATAAGAATATTCATAGCCAATCACTTCAATTAATCAAATTTTAAGTCAAAAGTGATAATAATTGAAATTGAATTGCTAAAAACATGAAAAAAAAAACGTCGGCCGACATTCACAAAACGGTCAAAGAGACCACCTCAAATGGATGTCCGAGGGCTACTGAAGCGATAGAAGCGAGCGAACTGAGATTCTATTTCTTGCGTTCCCATATACCGAAGTAGAGTGAGAGTGAGACGTGAATAGCGTCGCTTCCTCACCCATTGTGGTTTTTTAGAATGAATATACCTACGTCACACACTGGCACACCTTTGATTGTATTGGTGAATGTATTCCCGATTTTCACAAAATATCTCTGATGTGGCCGATAAGTGCTAATTATTATTAATATTATTTTTTCACTCAATGCGTTAATGTATTACGCAGGTATACCTAAAATTTGAACCCAGTATTTATTATATTTACAGAGATATTAAAGTTTTTAGGAGCAATGTGTACTAGTTACACATCACAGGGAAGGAAGGGTTAACAATTTACGGAACTCAAATATATTCTCTAAGATATAAAAAAAATATCTATCGTTTTACCGTTGTACATGTCTAGTGACAAACTGGAAAGACACACCATGTTAAATGGTGCGTAAGAAGCAAAATTTTATACTTTTGTGCTTTCTATAATTATTGAAAAATTACCTACAAATGATTTTGGAAAAATAATTATAATAAAAGAACAGTTTATGAAGCGACATTTAGAGCGCAGACACTCCTCAAGGGCGCTCTAACTCCGGATTCAAACCCACTTTTATTGATAGATGGTAAGAAAACCGCAGAAAATTTACCAAGAGATGACGAACTACAAAGAAACATTTGTAGATCTTCTGATATATGGTAACACCACATTTGTCTGTAGGTATAGTGTAGAGTTTATATAATCATAAATTTCGATAAAACGTTTCTAAAAGGGTTGTTTTCAAGTGATTCCTAAAGTTACACCTGCCACCCATATTTCTAACATTTAGAGGCAGAGCATTCCACGTCACAAGACCAGCAACGGCAAAAAGCTCTTATCACAATACCCTGCCTTATTGGACCAATTCGAAACAATCAATTCATTCGTTGAAGACAAAATCTATCCCAAAATTGTACTGCTTTCTGAAGGAACATTTTTCAGACTGTTTCAGAAAGCATTGGGCGAGGGCAAGTATGTAATATGAAACTCAAGTTAATTTAAAAATGTACTTTTTGTCGTTGTTTAGAGACAGGATAGATGAAAATACCTACATGCTTCGTTTGATATCTATTATATTTCATACAACCAGCAAACCCATCTGGAGGTTAATGCAAAATACGTGAGGAACAAAAAATATGTCCGTCAAATAAAGTAAAATGTAATGTGATATTGAGCAAAAACACTGCCTTGGCAAGTGATACTTAACACGAAGGTAAAGAAAAAAAAACGGAGAAGTGAGGATATATTTTGATAAAAAAAAACAAGTTAAAAATGAGCAAACATTAATTTAACTAATACGAGTATATTCAAATTTCGGTCACAAATATAATAATTTTGGCCACAAATATAATAATTTTGGTCACAAATATGATAACTGATCAAAAAACTATAGTTGAGTTCAACATCTCGTGCGGCTTTTAATTAAATGATGCGATGATAATCTAAACTTGAAACTTCGACAACGGTTAGTCAAATGTTACGTTTGGTCAGTGTTATTATATGGAGTGGATTCATGGACTCTCAAAGTTGGTAGTATGAAGAACCGACTGGAAGCATTCGAAATGTGGATGCACCGGAGAATGCTACGGATACCCTGGACGGATATGGTCAGCAACACAAGGGTTCTTCTACGAGCCAAAGTTGATAGAGCGTTGTTGACTAATATTAAAATCTGAAATCCTATTTGAGTCATGTGCTTAGAGGAGAAAAGTACAAATAACTGCACCTGATCATCCAAGGCAAAATAGATGGTCGAAGAGGTGTTGGCAGGAGGCAAATCTCCTGGCTCCGCAATATACGTGATTGGACTGGGATAAGGAACGTTCGGGATCTTTTTCGGGCTGCCGGGGACAAAGATGCGTACTCTCAGATGATATTCATCGTTAGGCGGACCTGATATGACACCAGGAAGAAGAGAGTTCAGTTTGATCCAACCATCAGCCACTCAGTTATGGGGGATTAAATTATATTTGTTTTGTTAGGTTGATTGTTTTTGTTGTGCATTGCATTGTTTAAGCATCATATCTTGAAAGATATTTTATTTATTTGTTTATTAATTATTACACATGACAAGAAATATACACAATTTGCGAAAAAACAGCAGGTAATTTAATTTGGACATACAATTAGAATGGATCTGGGTTTATCGCCTTTCATTTGTCGTATCCCCAGTAAACTAGGCTTTTGCCTGTATCTCACTGAGGATATTTAGCATGACAAAATAAATCGATACTTATTTCCGATTACACAAAAACAAAGCACCTTTGCACGTTCTCATCAACCTGACAAACAGTGACACTCAATTACAACTAAAAATATCATGCGAAATTAAACTCGTCACACATCATCACTCCAGAAAGACCAAAAATATTCATCCCCCAATATACCGCACACAATCATAAGAATAAAAACAAAAATATACAGAAACACAAATACAAAAACAACAAGAACAAACCCACACTCACGAGCCCACACAAATCTTTTCCACTCGTCATTCATCCTGAAAGCCCAAGTACTCAAAATCCAGTCGTAATAACAACCACGCTCCGATCGACTGTCTAAATGGTTTTCCAACCTTTACCTTTATTGAATTCGGCACGCCATTGTATGTCATAGGCGCCAAATAAGCATATTGCCTTTGGGCAAAAGAGGTTTTAACTCTAGGGATGGTGGGATATATGTATCGTAAATGTGTAAGTTTTCTTAGAGGATATTGATTGATATTTTATCTATTTGATTTTTAAGTTTTACTGTATTATACGAGTATAAAGGGCACTTTAGTGTAATTTATTGTATTAAAAAATAAAATAAATTCCCGCCAAGTGTGGTCTATACTAGATGATAGAAATCTTTTATAATTTTGGGTGTGACGTTTTGTAGTGGCAAAGAAGGAACTGGCATAAGACTTTTCTTACTGCGACAAAACACCACAATGTGAAAAGGATAGCAACGACGACCGACCAAACTTTCGACGTCACAGGAGAAGAAAAATAACTAGCATCGCTAAGATGATAGATAGCCTATGAACAGTATTCAACAAAACACGCCGAAACAGCAAAAAGAAACCATACACAATGATTGAGATTAAAACACATCCTCGCTTGGACCGTGAAGTTCTATAAAAGTCAATAAAATCACAGCAATCCCTTAGTCGCTGCCCTGGAGGCTTACGAGAGTAAATCCGACCTACCCTTCCGTTATAAGCACAGGCTCCCGAAGCATTATCTGGTGCCTGACTAGTCCACCTACAGTATTATAATTCGGAAAATCTAGGATGAACCGTATGACAGGTCACAAATTTGCCCCAATACAACCTTGTAACGATGTTCAGTAATTTTAACTATTTTATCAACTTTAATATAAGCCTCGATTCTAATAAATAGCAAGTTATTTAGGTAAATACAATACATAAAACTAACAATAATGACAAATTAATACATCTTGTCACAAATAAGCAAAAATGTGGCAGTTTGTTAAAATCAAATAATATTTGGTGACGTTTGTCAAAAGTCACTACGTTAGTCTGCATTGGCTAGGGGTGGGGTATTCGATAATTGGATTTTCAAAAATCGATTTTAATTAAATGTTCGTAATTAGTATTAATTCACAGTGGATCTCGGCCTATTTAAATATACATATAAATCATACAATACATTAGAAAGTCAGTATAATGAAAATTAGGAGTTAAAACGTCAGTTTAGAGAAAAGAAATTGTTCGATTTGTAAAAAAAAACGATTTTACCCCATCCCTTTGTGACAAACGTCGCACGGTTCATCCTAGACTTTCCGAAGTATAGCTGAGACGACCAAGGCTGAGTGAATGTGATGGAATTCAAATAGTTTGAACGAGTGGACTTGTTCTTGCTAAATAATTAGTTATAAGAATTTTTATCTAGTTATAAATAGTATGTAGATGTTAATTATTTCTAAGAACTCATATATTAAGATTATAAAAAATCAAATGACATGTAGGAAAATAAGAGTAAGTATGATACGTACATAAATGATAACATATAATTAAGATTAGTTAAGTAATAAATGTGTATATATGTCAGGTAAAGTCTTGACAAATATTTTAACCATATATTACTTTGTTTAATAATAAAAAAAGTATTGAAGTGCCAACTTTTAGGTATAGAAGTGAAACGTAGATGTGGATTCAAATAAGTGGTATGGAAATGCGCGCACTTAGTATACACGGGGTGATGATTTAAAACAGAATACGGAATAAAGTAAATAGAGATAGATGGAAACTTGAGACTGATGTTGTAATTTATTTTTATCAAACACTGTTTATTCCACTTTTTTGTAACGGTATAACCCTACCGGTTTCAAGGCTTTCACCTCATCTTCAGGGGAGCACAAACAAGACTAGTGTAGGGTAGGGTTATACCGTTACAAAAAAGTGGAATAAACAGTGTTTGATAAAAATAAATTACAATGTTTTAAATTTCCACAACGTTAATGCCTTAACTATAAACAACATGAGACTGATGTATTTAATAAATTAAAAAGAGCACTATGAGATGGTTTGGACATTTAGGTAAAATAAATAAAGAAATACTGATAATATAAATATACAGTGTAAATATGAGTGGAAGGCGTGGTAGAGGAAGACCAAAGAAAGTGGGGTAGAATCAAGTGAATACAATTTTGTAAATAGGAAATGTTAAAATTCAGATAAATCGTAGGAGTCGTATGATAAGGTGTATAGATGTAGAAGAAACGAAAAATGTGTCCCGCGATAAGAAAGTCGAATGCATTCTCCTCTCTGCCTACTCGGACAGAGATACGGCGTGCGTATGTACGAGTATTAATTTTGTTTGTGTAAAATTAGTCACGAATGTGTGATACTCGTATAACGGAAAGTTGAATTCTTATTCTTTAAATAAATCCTAGTTGTAGTCTCACTTTCCGACCTCATTCCAACTGAATTTAATAAGCTATGCTCGTGAGATACGTTTTACAAACTTAAAAATAAGGCGCTCTTGAGTTTATTACGAAACAGCGCTATACAAGTCATTAAAAAAATATAAATTAGATTTTTTTTATATTAGTAAAATAAATAATAAAATGTTTTTTTTTTAAATTTAATATAACACATTTTCGTCTACTTAAATCGTTTCAATTTGGTTAAATTGAAACGTTAATTTTTAAACCTCTATTTGTAAATGTGTTTACTTGTTATAAAAAAAAAGAGTTTCTTTTCCTATTAATATTTTTATTTATTAACATAGTTTTCTCTTTCAATCGAAATTGAAAGTTCAACTAACTCCATTAACATTAAAAAAATACACATAGAAACAAAATAAATTTACCTACCTTGTTTAAATAGGTACCCCTTTTATTAAAATTTCTCTCACTCAATAACACAAACACAACAGCACTATAATAAATCAATTTAAAAAGAAAGAAGAAATCGTAATAAAAAAAATTATAAACGGTATTTCAAATTCGAAATTCGAACGACCCACTTTTCGCGCGCGCGCCAAAGAAATTATTCAATGAATCTTCCGCGAAAATTGTAACGACGGAATAAATATTGATAGAAATAAATAAATGGTAATAAATGGACAGAGACCGTTCGGATTATGTACGTCTCGCGTAAGAGCTGTGACACGTGTGAGGAGCTCACGCGAGCTGCTTCTGTCAGAGGCGAATGTTGTGTATTCTACTGCTGGTGTTGTGCATGGCAAAGGTGGAGCCTTGAGTCATTCCTTGATTGTCGTGGAATCCAACTGTTATTCATTCTTGCGAGTGCTTCTGTTGTTGATGGGTGTTGTTAATGCTCACTTGACTTTGTGAATAACATCACAATGTTCGACTTTTTTTAAAAATTGTTTTATCACAAATTTATTGAACTTTTTTCTTGGTTATATGGCAATTTTTTGATTTATGCTTTTAAATTTGTGTAATAAATGACGCATGATAGTGAACCGTAGACGTTCAAAAGAACTGAAAATAGCCAAATAAATGCTGTAGAAATGCGTCCATTGAGAAGACTACATGCAGTGAAATGAATACAGAATGAAGTGATTAGATACGAATGTGAAATAAGGCTATAAGTTGTGTTAAGTAAGATGAATAAGAGAACGTTGAGATGATTTGAGAATGTGAAACGAACAAATGAAGAATGACTAAGAAAACAGATTATATAATGCAAATGTGAGTGGAAACCGTTTGAGAGGAATACCGTGGAAAGTATGGTTGGATCGAGTGAATGATATTTTGAAAGGAGGGAACTTAGAAAGTCAGAAAAATCGCAGAAGTTGTGCGAGAAGGTGTATGAATATATAAGACGCTAAGGATGTGTGTCGAGATATGAAAATATGACGCTCTCTGCCTACGCTGACAGGGAAATAGCGTGATGATATTGATATTGACTCCCCTCAAGGGCGCTCTAACTCGGACTTTGAATCCACTATTATAGACAAATAAATAAAAAAAAATAGGTGTGTTAGGATAGGAAGGTGGTGACTGCGGCGATTAGATTAGGTACTTGCCCGCATAAGACGTATTTGGTAAGAAAATTTAACGAGGAAGACAAAAATAATCTATTCAAATTAGGTACTTCCCTTCATTTGCATATATTTAGAAAAGCATATATTTGGTAAGAAAACCGCAGAAAACTTACCAAGGCAAAATTAACTACAAATAAACTTTTATAGATATTTTGATAGGTATGTGGAAATAACACATTCAGCTTTAGGTGTAATGTAGATTATGTGTGTAGTGTTCATATGTAATCATACATTTTTATAAGACCTCCCAAAAAGAGTTCTCTTCAAGTGCTTCCTAAATCTAGACACGCCACCCGTATATCTAACACTTAGAAGCAGACCATTCCAAGCCATAGGACAAACAACGGCAAAAGCATTGTTATAATAATTTGTCCTATCGAATCAATTTATTTGATAAATACGCACACGATCTCAAACTTCTATATACTGTGCTCCGAATGAACACGAAAAAAAATAGATGCGTGAGACTCTCGCGCGGTAGAAGTGAAACTTCTTAGCTCCTAGGAAAAGTTGATTTTATGCATTGCTTTTTTTCCATTTGTTTTTAATTAAATTCTAATATGATACGCGAGCGTATATTGGTCGCCTTATGCTACGTGTACACACAGTACACGCGGCGCATGCGTGTAGCGTGTCTATGATGTATTATGGATTTAAAAAAAAGTAATATTAAAAAGAATTAATTTAATCTAAATTTATTTCACATATTTCATTTTAATTTTATTTATTTTATTTTTATTAATTTAAAAAAATTTAATTTCATTCCTTCACTCAAAATAGATGAAGCGTTTCACTTTTCGTGACGTTCAGGCTAATTTGCCCTACCGCGCCTATAGAAATATCACTTTAAAACTTCATAGTTTGACACTCTGATACCATCGCATCTTTATTATTTACCTGAGATGTCACTGCTAACATTTTTCTGTCTAGCTTTATCTGTCGTCTGTAGGGAACCCTATCGCGTTATGCACCTCTTTCGAAGCATCACTCTTCAGCCGGGTATAGGGTGTGGCGTGGGAGTGGCTTTGACCCGTCAAATATCAGGTAGGGAGCTTCATTGCTTCATTAGGACGGCGTTACCTGATGTGCCCTATTATGTCAGCCCGTCGGGTTTATCTGGAGCGCTATTGTCACCCTATCTGGGGCACTATTCCGGTGCAGCGTGCCCGGCCCTTTCTTTTAACTGGGTCGACTAGAAGTGACGCTATCACCTCTGAATATACATAAATTTAAATATTGACAGAATAAACCATTTTTTCGATCCATATAAACTATTGTTCGATTCATAAAGACTGATTTTTTTAACAAATCGATTTGTATTTTTTTATTTTCAAACAATTATTTTCTGATTTTTTTTGGGTATCACCGGGAATAGAAACTAAAACATCCAGATGTAAGACAAACATCTTATCAACTATGTTACGGAAGTCGCGTGTGTGTACTAAATTTCTTAAATACTTATTAAAATGTAATTATGTATGCGTGTATATTACGCAGATCTATTCGGAACGCTCTGAAAAGTAATTATTACGAAGTGGGGAAAAATTGTAAAAACAGATGTCACCCATATAAAATATTGTCGATAGTAATTTGAATAGTTTTGATTAGTAATTATAGATGTCGTACTATTTTGAGTTTTGTAAATAAAATGAGATGCGCGCTGTAATGATTAAATTATAAAATTGCAATATTATTTTATTCACGTCTTTAAATAAATAAATATAAGTTTATTATTAGCAACATAGTATTTACACATATATTTATTCTGAAATAATACATATATTTTAAGGCAATGGAAAAGAAAATTAATTTTGGGGAGAAGATATCAAAAGGTCTTGCATCATTTCATAACATCATTCTAAACGACATACATCCCCACCAATAGAGGGGGAGCCCAACCGCGAGTACATCATATGTTTTTCCACTTACATTCTTTTGTACACGTAAATTACTATACATAAATAATGAATGTTAATAATTAAGCAGTTAATACAATAAATATAATAAATATATCTTTATGTGATTTTTAATAATTGCGAGTTAGGATTTTATATTTTTGACATTCAGTTGTCAGTTGATACAGTTGGACATGTACGATAACGTGACAACGCAAGTAAGGTGCACTTCGGAAACTTCACCAGAATTTCCTGTAAAGGTGGGGGTACATCAAGGATCGGTACTCAGTCCGCTACTGTTGGACTATTTAACTAACCAGGAAATGAACAATCTCCTAAAGATCCCACTATTTGCAGACGATATCGTATTAATAAGTGAAAAATATTAAGACCTGCAAAATAGTCTGGAAAGGTGGAGAAGAATCTTGGAGGACAATTGATTGAGACTGAGCAGAAAGAAAACAGAGTATCTGTACCTACCATTCGAGAACACAAATGCTGTCACTCCCGTAATGCAAATGGATGGAGAAACATTACCAAATTGTGACTCCTTTGAGTATCTTGGGTCACTCATCCATAGCGATGGAGGATGTGCAGCAGATGTAACACATATAATTAGTGTGGGATGGATGAAGTTTAGATCAATGACGGGAGTTCTATGTGATCCGAAAATGCCAGAAAAGTTAAAAGGAAAAGTATACCAAACGATTGTCAGACCCGCATTCCTCTATGGCTCCGAATGCTGGACGATGTATAACTCTTACTCTAGGCAACTAGAAACTGTTGAAATGCTCATGCTAAGATGGTCAGCTGGTGTGTCCCTAAGAGACAAAATAAAAAGTTCACGCATTCGTAGAAGCCTAGGTGTTACAGACATCAACAACAAGATGGAGGAGCGGCGATTGAGATGGTATGGGCACGTTGAACGCAGAGCACCCGATCACATTGTGAACCAGGCAATCTCCATAGATCTTCCTCGAATAACAACCAGAGGAAGACCGAAGAATTCATGGGTGGTGCAAAAAGATAACCCGATGCAGAGGCACGGCCTGGGGGACGTAGTCCGGGACAGAAGAGCATACAACCTGAGGACGAGGAGAGCTGACCCCAACAGTCTTCGCATACGGTGAGTTGGGATGGATCCAGGGAGAAGAAATTGTCAGTTGATACACGGTATTGTTGTGTTTGTGCGGTCTATTATTTGGAAAATAATAAAATATGTTTCTAGCAGTGTTTGTGTAAATTTGATGGCATTTTGTTTTTGAGAATACATATATTTTTTGTTTGTTAGTCCTCAAGCGCCGTTTTACGAGTAGAACATAGTCTTATAACAGTTCAGAAACATAAAAACTGAAATCATGCATGTCACGGGTTAATCTTCAAGCAACATAATTACGACTATATTTCAAATAACCGAATTATGTTTTTCATTAAGAGTATTATTGAACTAAAATAAATTATTAATTTAAACATTGGAATTGGATGACTTGACAAAACATAAAACGAATGTACTTAAGACCTTCGTAACGTTAAAACGATTTATAGATGTTCACATTTTTATGAACTACATTTTATTCTTCACTAGAGCAGCAGACCATGGTAGTTATCCTGGAGTATTAATCACCTTCTGACAGAGATGCGGAGGTGCACCGGGGTAAGGACCACCCAAGTTATACGTTTTAATGCATTTAAATATCCAGGGATACGAAACCCGCGGGACATTATAAACTCAGATCTTTCCGGAACACTCTGAAGTTTGTTCGAAGTAAGAAAAAATTGTAAAGTCTTATAACTGATGTGGAAACGCATTATTGTCGATATTTCTCCATACACATTATTGTCGATACTTCTTCATTCACATTGTTGTCGATACTTTTCCATTCGACATATTATTTATAATTGAGGCATTAACATTGTGGAGGATTAAATACATTATAATTGGTTTTATCAAACACTGTTTGCTCCACTTTATGTAACGGTATAACCTTACTGGTTTTAAGGTTTTCACCTCATCATCAGGGGAGCACAAATAAGATTGGATTCTGCTAGAACTGGGATACATATACACTTCTAACGGTAAACGTTCGGGCTAGGAATTGTGGGTGGAGCCAGGCAGGAGACAACTTCAGCGAGCAGCGGCGAGATTCTGGGAATATATTTGTTTGCCAGATGTTCACCCCGATATTATCGATGCTTTCCCATTCACTCTATTGTCGATACTTCTTCATTCTCATTATTGTCGATACTTCTTCATTCACATTATTGTCGATAATTCTACATTCACATTATTGTCGATACTTCTCCATTCACTCTATTATCGATGCTTCTCCATCCACATTATTGTCGATACATCTCCATTCACTCTATTATCGATGCTTCTCCATTCACATTATTGTCGATACTTCTTCAATCACTCTATTATCGATGCTTCTCCATTCACATTATTTTCGATACTTCTTTAATCACATTATTGTCGATATTTCTTCATTCACTCTATTGTCGATACTTCTTCATTCACATTATTGTCGATATTTCTCCATTCACATTATTGTTGATACTTCTCCATTCACATTATTGTCGATACATCTCCATTCACTCTATTATCGATGCTTCTCCATTCACATTATTGTCGATACTTCTTCAATCACTCTATTATCGATGCTTCTCCATTCACATTATTTTCGATACTTCTTCAATCACATTATTGTCGATATTTCTTCATTCATTCTATTGTCGATACTTCTTCATTCACATTATTGTCGATATTTCTCCATTCACATTATTGTTGATACTTCTCCATTCACATTATTGTCGATACTTGTCCGTTCACATTATTGTCGATATTTCTCCATTCACATTATTGTCGATAATTCTACATTCACATTATTGCGAAATTCCCTCGCCATTCCAACGTTAATTAAACTGGAAAACGAAGCTGTGCCATGATGTTTTCTACTCTTTCTTCTTTTTTCTCCTCTTTAAGTGAGCGAGACGTTGCGCACCAGTAAACTTACTGACCACACCGCTTTACTCGATCCGATGGCACAACTAAAAGTGGAATGATCGGAGCACACCAACAGGTTTTTTCCCCTTTTTTTCGAAATAATAGATATGACCGAAGTCGTAGGTATCTTTATATCCTCAAATACAAGACGGAAAAAAAATCTGTGTTATTCGAGGTGAGAAGCACAACGCGGGGTTCAAACAGGTGACCTTCCGCACGGAAGTCCAGTGTTTTACCGCACGGCCATGCACCTCTAGAATAATCGGTATTAATACTGTTGTTTCATGTTCTAGTCTCTTATGATTGAATTTATTGTTATAGGAGTGGAAGGCGTGGGAGACATAGACTAAAGAAAATACGGTTGGACGAAATGAACAATATATTAGATAGGATAGAATAGGAGAGTTATATGGATGTACGAGTATGTTGAGATTAAAAGGTTTGCCGCTCTATCCTCCTTACCCACTCCGGCACGAAAATGTCGTGATGGTATATATGAGAACACCCTCTTTGAACAAGAAGAATTAGTATTAAGAAATAATTTTTTTTCGAAAAAATATTTTCCGCCCCTGAGGATTAGTATAAATATAAAGCGAATGGAAAGATATTCCGTGTGATTGAAAAGCTAGTCCCAGCCCTTAGTGGCATGGGTCTCCATTTCGACAGCCCTTTGCCTGACATTAGAGTGACATTACCTAAAGGGCACAGGGCTGGGGGGGGTGGCATATTTCTCCTGGGGCACGTGCCAATGTAATCAACACGCCCCCCCTCTCCTTTTATTGCGCCCTCACTGGCCTACTTCTACATATTAGAGATTAAATCGGATTAGAAAGTCTCAATTATAGATTTGCACAAAAATAATTGTTTACTATGCCGTATTCATGAACTGAACTATAGAGAACGTCCCTACTCTAACACAGAATGCCCTTGTTGAACTTACTCTCCGATATCAATATAATTCGTGGCATAGTTGATAAAAAGCCTGTCTTTTAAACCTGGGGCTGTGGGTTTGATTTCCGTTGCAACAAGACTTTTTTTTAAATAAAAAAAGACTCCAGTCACTTTAGGCTTTTGTAACATCTTTCCGGTCGTTTGGAAGAGATTGCCGTATAGCAATAAGCCCATAATATTTGACTGTATACGAAGAAAGTGTAATAATTCTTTACAATATTTTATTTCTTCTAGGATAAATATGACCTAAATGCGCTAAAAATACCCAATCCACATTTAAACTTTTTTAAAGATAATACATAAAACAATCAACTGCGTTTTATTTAATACCGGTTGTATTTAATATCGGTTGTAAGAGATTGCCGCAAGCGACGAAAGCCTTAGAACCTAGGGCTTATGTTGTCGAGTATAATAGAAAAGCGTAATAAAATCTAATTTCAATAGTTGAGTATTCTATCATCATCATTATCATCAACATAACGTCATATTTATTTTCTGTGTTTTTTTTATCTTCTTGTTCTACGTGTTCAAGGGTGTGGGCTGAAAAACATTTGGTGTCCCCGTGGCTGGGCTCGCCCTATATTAGTGGGGTGTATCTTGGCCGGGGGGATGTTATTAGATGAGCCCAGACCTTTTGATAGCTTCTGTTTTTAATGTGTTCTTGAAATGTGTCTAAATGTATTATGTACACACTATGTTGCTATCAATAAACCTGTATTTATTTATATCTCTTTTGAGGTAGGCAGAGAGGATGGATATTCACAATTTTTTCTCGGTCTTTCGCTTCTGCCAACTCTATGCACATCGCCATGCATTCTCTTCGATTTTCTAGTTTTTTTTTACTTTTTTGCAATAGAAAATAGTTCTGGCGAGAATGCACTGAAATAACTCTAATTTTGGTTATTAGAGGTACTTTGTTTCCATTAGAAAATAGCTCTGGCGAGAATGCACTGAAATAACTCTAATTTTGGTTATTAGAGGTACTTTGTTTGCATTAGAAAATAGCTCTGGCGAGAATGCACTGAAATAACTCTAATTTTGGTTATTAGAGGTACTTTGTTTGCATTAGAAAATAGCTCTGGCGAGAATGCACTGAAATAACTCTAATTTTGGTTATTAGAGGTACTTTGTTTGCATTAGAAAATAGCTCTGGCGAGAATGCACTGAAATAACTCTAATTTTGGTTATTAGAGGTAATTTGTTTGCATTAGAAAATAGCTCTGGCGAGAATGCACTGAAATAACTCTAATTTTGGTTATTAGAGGTACTTTGTTTGCATTAGAAAATAGCTCTGGCGAGAATGCACTGAAATAACTCTAATTTTAGTTATTAGAGGTACTTTGTTTGCATTAGAAAATAGTTCTGGCGAGAATGCACTGAAAGAACTCTAATTTTGGTTATTAGAGGTACTTTGTTTGCATTAGAAAATAGCTCTGGCGAGAATGCACTGAAAGAACTCTAATTTTGGTTATTAAAGGTACTTTTTTGGAATAGAAAATAACTGTGGCGAGAATGCACTGAAAGAACTCTGAAAAAGCTAAGCAATTCAGGACAATTTAAGTGAGAGTTGATGATTTTATCATTCAATATTCTTTTTTTTGTCAGAGGTAAAAAATTCATTCGAGGTAGCTACAGTAAAAGTCAATAATAGGAATGCCCAATTTAAAGTGAATACACCCCAAAAATCTTTGCCCCAAAAACCCTTTCAACCGCGCTTATATGAACATCATAGCAAGGGGACAAAACAGGGAAATTATAGTATATTCGATTTCGTACTAGCGAAGTACTCTTATATATACACAACAGAGTTAATGTTTTAATTGAAGATTTTTTTGGATATCTTCAAAATAAATCCCACCATCCTCGTGACCTTATCGCATTATAATTGTCAACCTGTGCCGATCTACTGCTGGATGAATGTCTCTCCAAGTCGACTCGGTTTTGTGCTCGCTGGTACCATGTGATGCTGCCATACTTCCTGATTTCATCCATTCAGCGTACTTTGGGTCTTTTTCTGAGCCTCTTTATGCCTCTTATGTAGCACTGGATTATTACGGATGTCCATCGGGAGTCTGACATTCTGGCTACGTGCTTCGCCCACTGCCACTCCATTTCTTGCACACCTTCTATCTTTGTTTTGTTGCGAATCCAAGAGTTTCGTTTACGGATTTTAGTATACTATATCATCACCATCACCATCAGCCTGTATCTATCCACTGCAGGATGTAGGCCTCTCCAAATTGTCTCCACAAAATCCTGTCCTTTGCACATTGCTGCCACATAATACCTGCATGCTTACGTATTTCGTCCACCCAGCGCGCCTTAGGTCTTCTTACAGGCCTTTTTATACCTATTGGGTACCACTGGATTACTTCATACGTCCAACGATGGTCTGTTGCTCGGGCGATATGTCCAGCCCACTTCCACTTGAGTCTTTTTGCAACCTCTATAACATCTTCAACCTTTGTTTGGGCTCTTATCCACTCTTACGTTTATTACGTTTTCGGTCTCTTCTGGTATAACCTAGCATGCACCTTTCCATGCTGCGTTGTGTTGTTTGGAGCTTTTGTAACATAGACACAGTGATCGTGGTTAGATAATACATCTTGCTTGTGAGAGGCACATGTTTAAGAATATCCTTAATACACCTTCCGGATTCTGGTGTTTGTGTTGTTTTATCCTTTGTCCGCCCACTCTATGACTTTCTTTAAAATTTGGCGACCGTTTGCTGATTTAATACTCTTTCATCATCACGCTTCAGCCAATTAGATATTGCATCATCGGATAATTGTTATTTACTTTTAACAAATTGCAACCTACCACCAAGTGTAAATACTCATCTGGAACGGCGGCACCAATTACGGCAATCATGGCGCTCTGTCATCATTGCGCACCGTCCTGATCTATTTTGATAGTTGCCATATATTCACAACCAAGGTTAACATTGTTTACGCTTTGTACGCAAAAGGCGATTTTTATCCATATTAAACTTTACCAATGAGATCATGATATTTATCTGTAGGGGTAGGTAGAAAAACCATAGCGCCAGACTTTCCTATCTTAACACACATCCTTCGTCTCTTCTACATTCATATATCTTAAAATAAACAGAACTTGATAGTTATATAGAGTGGAATAGATAGCTTTTTTATAAATTAATCGGAAGCCCATTCTACACTATACGTCGGTGCTATACTAAAAAAATGTAGCATGGTCCCTGTGACAGTTCACAAATGTGCCCCAATACAACCTTGTAACGACATTCAGTCATTTTAATTATTTTATCAACTTTAATATAAGCCTCGATTCTAATAAATAGCAAGTTATTTAGGTAAATACATTACATAAAACTAACAATAATGACAAATCAATGCATCTTGTTACAAATTAGCAAAAATGTGTCAGTTTTTTTAAATCAAATAATATTTGGTGACGTTCGTCAAAAGTCACTACGTTAGTCTGCATTGGCTGGGGATGGGGTATACAATAATTGGATTTTCGATTTTTTTTATACCTAAAATTAAATCTTCGTAATTAGTATTAATTCATAGTGGATCTTGGCCTATTTAAAGATAGATACAAATCATACAATACATTAGAAAGTCAGTATAATGATAATTAGGAATTTAAACGTCAGTTTAGAGAATAACAATTTTTCGATTTATAAAAAAACAATTCGATTTAAAAAAAAAACGATTTTACCCCACCCCTTTGAGACATGACATTTCAAACGTCACAGGGACCATCCTACACTATCTTGAGTATACAATAGGGAGATTCGTACTCTTTGCTTAATGTGGGAGTGCGTGAAGTGCCGGGCTATAGCCCTACCAGGATATAGGCGTTTTATGACTCCTGATTGAACGTGTAGGAACTACTGTCGTCGCTGAATATTGTCGTCACACACAGTCAACGACCGACGAAACGACCTTCGGATATGTCCAAAGGTCGCATACCAAAACATTGAAATTGTTTACCCACAAATACTATTTACGATACATTCCACAGTAGAAAGAGAACGCATCGCGCTGTCTCGCCGTTTTTGCCAACAAATTGTCTACCCACAATATTATCTGCGATGTCTGCAATGTTTCAATCGACCATCTCTGCACGCACAGAAGCGAGATAAAAATATATTGCGGGCGCACTCCCGCGCCCGTTCTGAAATGTATAAATACCTACTTACCGATAAATAAAGCATCATTAATCACTATTTATTATTCATCGATTCATTCACTCTCTGCTTCCGCATTGCTAATTGACGTATTTTATTTAAATACCAAACAATCAAAATCATCATCGCGTCCTTCAAGGACATCCGCTAAAAACGTATAGGCGAATTATGACGAAAATTGGACATAGAATATGTTGACAACATACACACATAACATGTTACCATCACGTCATCTTTTCTATCTCGATGTACATTGTTCTACTCTTCTACATCTCTACAATTTCTACGACTTCCTTCTTTCAAAATATCATACAGTTGATCCAATCATACCTTCCTTGGTCTTCCTCCACAATGCTTTCCATTCACATTTGTATTATATATACATTTATTTTGTATGTCTTTCTTCGTTCATTCGTTCTGCATGCCCAAAGTGCTCTTCTTCATTTTACTCAACACCTCAACGCCTTAAGTTAATGCCTTAAGTTAAGATTAGACATGACTGAGAACGCCTTAAGTTCTCAGTCATGTCTAATCAAGTATTATATATCAGAAGGCATTGAACTGGTTGAATGCTAGAAATAGACGCTAAATTCACATACTGTCCCTATTATATAATATCCTTAACTGTCCCGCCGCCCCCTCTTATCTCGCCGAAAATTTTAAGCGTCTTTTCCATTGATTAGCGCTACGCTCAAACAGAGATTGTCTATTGGCCTTTACAGTTCACCACTCCTATTTTTTTACGTCGTCCTTTACTGTCCATGCAGTGAGACTCTGGAATCAGTTACAAACCAATATAAAACTCGCTCCGTCCTTGGCATGTTTGAAGAAGCGACTGAAAAAACTTTTAATTTCTAGTCAGTAAAATAACGTGTTTCATTCCTGATTTTTCTTTTACTTTCCTTTCCACCATCCCTTCCTTTCCTTTTGATTTATGATATCTCATGTTATATTAAAAATAATGTTCAGGTGACTGTCCGTCTTTGTGGGGTTCGTGGACACATGCTCACGTATGTGTTTATGAATTTCGTGGGGATGGATAGTCATTTGAATGATTTATGCGACCACATAACTTGCTTAATTTACTTTTGTCTGGTTGGTTGGAAGAGATTGCCGCCTGGCAATAATCTCGCCAGATTGTATTTGCAATAAAAGTGGTAAATAAATATATCAAAATGGAAAATAATAAAAAAATGAAATATTGATTTCGTTTTATTTACAATGCGTTAAAATGCACTATTTGAATCCAGCTTAAGTAGCGACGTAGAACTGCAGGCGTGGCGCCACACAAGTGGTCGTGTCTGTCTCCAGTCTTCTATTCATGTATTTATAGTCCTCTTTCTATTCCGTCTGGCAATAATTCTGAAAAGAAAATAAAACAACTAACAGATTATTCCAATAAATAATACACGTTTAAATCTGTAACACTTTCACACTTTTATCAAGGTGATAAGTTAACGAAAGATAAGAATGGAAAAGTTTTATGAGTACAAAGAATGGTTCATTGGAGATTTAAGAAGTGTACGAGAGTAGTGATAACGTATCAATCAACAATTCCCGGGACTAACCAACAGATTGTGCCTCTAATAACAAATCCATACCATTCTCAGTTAGTATCAATCTTTAGAAGTTACTTGTCAAACTTTCATGACATTCCTACATTGTGTCATTGAGTTATAGTGGTTTTAGTGACGTTACTTTTGCTATTTTCAAAACAATGGAAAAAACTGAATTTCGTGTGTTGATAAAACATTGCTTTTTAATCGGAAAAAATACCGTTCAAACTCAGCGATGTCTTGAAAAGTGTTATCCGGGCTCTGCTCCGTCGAAAACAACCATTTGTCGGTGGTATGCTGATTTCAAACGCGGTCGTACAGACACAAATGATGCTGAACGCTCTGGTCGTCCAAATGAGGCTGTTACACCAGAAAACATTAAAAAAAACTCAAAATCGTGATAGAACATCGCAAAGTAAAGTTGCGTGAGATAGCTGACATCCTGAAGATATCATTTGGTAGTGTTTACACTATTTTGGATGAACATTTGGTCATGAAAAAGCTTTTTTCGAAATGGGTGCTGTGGAACAGAAACAACAACGCATCGATGATTCAGAGCGCTGTTTGGCACTGTTTACGCGAAATAAACAGGAGTTTTTACGTCGGTATGTGAAAATGGATGAAACTTGGCGGAATCAAATCGGCAGTCAGCTGAGTGGAGAGCAGCCGGTAAAAGTCGTCCGAAGCGACCAAAAGCTCAACAGTCGGCCGGAAAAGGTTATGGCTTTCGTATTTTGGGATGCGCATGGTATAATATTCATCGATTACCTTGAAAAGGGAAAAACCATCAATAGCGAATATTACATAGCGTTATTGGAGCGTTTGAAGGCAGAAATTGCAAAAAACGGCCCCATATGAAGAAGAAAAAAGTTCTTTTTCATCAGGACAATGCACCGTGTCACAAGTCGATGGTAACGATGGCCAAATTGCATGAGTTGAACTTTGAATTTCTTCCACACCCACCGTATTCTCACGATTTGCCCCTCAGCGACTATTGGCTGTTCGCAGACCTCAAATGATGCTCCAGGGAAACAGATTTGACTCCAATGAAGAAGTGATTGCCGAAACTAACGCCTATTTTGAAACCAGATATAAATCGTTCTACACGGCTGGCATAGAAAAGTTAGGAAAGCGTTGGAATGAATGTATCGCCATTGAAGGATACTATGTTGATGAATAAAGAATAATTTTGGCAAACAAATGTTGTTTTAGTAGTTAGTTCCTCAACTTATTGATCGATGTGTTACTAGTAGAAACAACGGTTAGTTTGATACAGCTGAAAATAGCGAGCATTTGGAAAATCAGAATAAGATCAGTCTAGAAGAAGTACGAACGACTTTAAAATACATGAAAGAAATTCAAGTTGCGATGAAGTGAGTACAGAACCAATAGTGTATGGGGGTGAACGAATAATCGAGAGGTTTAGATAGTTTTTCAACAAATATTGGGGATCTGACTATACACTGAAATAATGGAGGAGGGTATTGATTGTTTCGGTGTATAAAGGTAAGGGTGAAATAATGGAGTGTGGAAGTTATAGACCCACTAGTTTGCTGAGTGTATTAAGAAAACTGTATGTAAAACTTCTGATAGAAATAGTAAGGAAGACTGAAAGGAAAGTATGGGATGCTCAGGGTGCCTTTTGAACAAGAAGAGTGTGGATCAGATTTTTTCTTTGCGTATGCTTGTGCAAAAATGTATGTATGGCAAAAAGTAAACAAGTATATTGTGCGTTTGTGGACTTGGAAAAAGCAAATGACCGCGTGATAAGATACAAACTATAGAAAATATTGAATGAATATGGTTTTGAATGTAAACTAATAAGTGGTATTGCGTCTTTATACGCCGAAAGTAGAGCATGTATTAGAGCGAATGACTTTTTGACTGGATGGCTTAATATTTCGAAAGGGGTATAACAAGGATGCGTTGTGTCACGCTGGTTGTTCAATATTTATATAGATTCATATATGAAGGAACTTCAGAGGTCAATTGGTGGCATATATGTGTATGAATTGGGAGTGGCGTTGGCGGATGAAGATGATTGCAGTTTTATAAGTAAAGTGTTTAAGATATATTATACAAAGAGAAAGATTTGAGAATGAATGTAATAAAATCCAAAGTAATAGTGATAGAAAAGTGTCAAAGAAAAAGTAAATGTGATACTATATATGGGGGAATTATGAAACATATTTAGGTGGTATTTTCTCAGCTGATGGAAGAACTAAAAGGGATATTCAACGATGTGTAGGGATAGAAAACAAAATCAATGGGGCACTAAAACATATTTACTCGAATCGAATAGTTTAAAATTCTACTGCGATAGTCCACAATAATATTTTAGTAGCAACATTGAAAAATTTTATTGAAAGGTGGACGTAAAAAGACTGAAAAGAACCGAATTAACGCTGTGAAAATGCGTACACTAAAAGAATATATGGGATGACAATGCAATGAATGTAGCATTAGGGATGAATGAGAACTTAAGGCTATTGTGTTGAATAAACGAATGAATGAAGAAAGACTAACAAAACAAAGTTGTAGTGCAAAAGTAAGTGGAAGGTGCGGTAGAAGAAGATTTAAGAAAGTATATATTTCGAAAGGAGATAACTTAGTCAGATAAATCGTATAAGTTGTGTGAGGTGTATGGATGTAGAAGAGGCGAAGGATGTGTCGAGGTAGGAAAGTCTAGCACGCTGTTCTCTTTGCCTACTCCGATAGCAATATAACATTATGGTTTGTATGGATGTATGTATGTTTAGTATATGTTGTTTATAGTTAAGATTCGATAATTCTATGTATGTTTAGTATATGTTGTTTATAGTTAAGATTCGATAATTCTATGTATGTTTAGTATATGTTGTTTATAGTTAAGATTCTATAATTCTATGTATGTTTAGTATATGTTGTTTATAGTTAAGACTCTATTATTCAGACTGTATAATTCCAGCAACTTCCAACAATCCTAATACCCATAAATTCGCCGCATTTAACTGTACGCTTCATAGATTGCTCAGTGTCCCATTAACCGACGAAATTTTAAAAAGGAATTAATAACCATAAAAAAAATTGCTACAAATAATGGCTATCCTGGAAGCCTCATTGATTCACCTTTAAAAAACAAAACAAAAAAGAAACTTATAAAATATTATATATTTAACGACACCTATACGCATACCTATAAATGGAGCAAAGTCCTATTTATAAAAAACATATCATATGAAATAACCAAAAATATTCCAAGTCACATAAAGTCAGCTTTTTACACTAATTTTAATCTCCGGAAACTCTTATTTAATGGGAAAGGCAAAAATGGAATACTTAGCAACAGTGGTGTGTATAAACTTTTATGTGCTGACTGTGATAATTTCTATATAGGAAAGACAGGAAGATCTTTTGAAAAGAGATTTCGTGAACACAAATCCGCCTTAACAAATCCTCTAATTTATTCTGAAATGGCTAATCATTGTCACCGTGAAAACCATACTTTTTCTATCGATGATGCCAAATTCTTACATATCAGTAGTAACGGAAATAAATTGGACAGATTAGAGGCCCTAGAAATTTCTAAGTCAGTACATCGATCCGAACATCTGTTGAACAGTTATTTCCCAAAAATCTCTCCGCTCTTGGCCGAAATCGTCCCATGCCTCCCTCACCCCTCAGTCCCCAACCATTGAAGCGTGTATATCGGTACCAGTTCGAACAGCATTTAGTCTTGTTTGTGCTCCCCTGAAGATTAGGTGAAAGCCTTGAAACCTGTCGGGTTATACCGACACAAAAAAGTAAAATAAACAGTGTTTGATAAAAATAAATTACTATGTTTACTATATATTGTTTTGATTGTTAAGGATGTATGTCTTCAATAAATAAATATGTTAAAATTAGTGTGATTTATTTCTTTAGCTTTCAGAGAGTTTGAGACAGGGCTCAGAAAAGAAGAGCTTAGTTACTCGTTTGTGAAATGACACCAGTAAATAAAACAACAGTAAAGACGATGGTTGAAAACTTTGACTGAAGAATGCCAATTGAACAATTAAATATTAAGCAACAGGACGGTGACTTTAGCATTGGAGGCGGACACTAATCAACACCTCGATACTAAGTGACATTGTAAACACCCGATAATGCATTATGGCTGCCAACAATGCCTTGGAGTAGGAGTGAAGATCACGAATTGTAACATAATACTATATGTGTATACGTTATTTCTATGCCACCGTTCAGTAATCAAAATCTCTATAAGAGCTCTTCCGAGCTATTGCAGCATCATTATAAGTGCCAATCATCAAGTTCAGGACCCAAGATACCAATTTTAAAGTCACCAGCAAGCAGTATTGATATTGAAATCTACGAAAAGTTTCATGAGAAGAGCGGAAAAAGAAGACTCCTCCGAATAAACTACGTTTTCTGAAGTGGAAATAAAACTAGATGGAGATCCCGAATTAGATGGTACCACGAGACAAACTACCTTGTTTTAGATGGAGAGTTCTGAATAGACTTCAAATAAGGGTGATTAGATGTGCAAGATAACTTCATCAAAAGTCTCTACATCCAATTCGAGTGACAGTTTGGTGCGCCGTTTAAATTGGTAGAATAATTGGTTCATATTTATTTGAAAATTATCAAGGTATTGATGTGACTGTCAAAAGCGATCGATACAGGGCAATGATCCAAAAAAAATGGTACCACAACTACGGGAAGATTACCAGTATATTTAGTTAAGACAAGACAAAGCTACCGCTCATACGACCAGGGCTATTATGCAGCTTGCAAGGGAACATTTTCTAGATATCCAAAAACGGTGATTAAAGATGTCTCCCGCGATCACTTGATTTGAATGCAACAGACTTTTTTCTAAGAAGTTTTAAGAAAAAGTATGCGTAAATAAACCATGGACATTAAACATCTCAAAACTGAGCCCAGAAACATTAGATAATTTCATGAAAAATAGCCTAAACAGTGCACGTTTTAGCGAACAAGAAAGAGACGGCTATTTAATCGATTTTATTTTCCACACCTTATGTTAAAAAAAGTTTATAAATTAAGGACTATAGTATATTACCGTCAAAACATTGTATTTAATTTTCTTCAGAAGTTATTAGGGAAAGAAATAGGATAGTTCTTTTGGCGCCATCTGTACAACGTAGCAAAATGGGGATTACTACGCGATGGATCGTCTCTCTTTATTTGCAATGAGGAACATTTTGCAATGAAGAACTTGACATAAAAAAGGGGTCATTCTGTACCGATTTGCCGGTATTATTTTTATTAGCAGTCCGCTGCTAAATCCAGTAAACCAAGCACAACTTACCGATATATGATATTTTTATAATTTCTGCATCCAATAAAACACAACGTATCTCCAAGATGCGTGAGGAACAGGAGACATAAGAATATGGTGATCGTCTTCTTCTCTTGGCGGTACTCGTCCTCCGAGCCAGTGTAGGACTCCATCACGAAGACGATGCATGTCATCTGACTGACCATGGCAACCAGGCCGAATAACATCTCCATGTACCAGGGTGCGGGGGAGCAGGCCAAGTGGCCGCTGAAGAAGAGGACAGAGACGAAGGAGCCGGTCCCTGCGGTGGAGTTGAGCAGGAAGTTCCTCCAGTAGCCAGGAAGAGGAATCATGAATTCTAAGATGCAGAATAGAAGACATATGGAGAATATCTGAAATTTTGAAGAGTCATGTTTATTTATAGAGGGATCTATTGGAATGATACAAATGAATATAGGCACTAGAATACAAGAACATTAGTGTTGTCTATCTAATAACAATAATTCAGAATTCACAAACCATATAATAAACTTTCGCAAACCATATAATCAGCTTTCCTAGTGTATGGAAGAGGGCTCTAATTATTCCGATCCCGAAAATTGACTCACCCACGTCATATAAAGATTTTAGGCTCATATCTATTCTGCCCATATTACCCAAAGTTATTGAAAAAAATATTCATATACAAATTGACTCCCACCTTAATCAATTTGAATTGTTTAATCCATTGCAGTCATGACGTGAGACGTGGAATGAGCTTTAAGCAACTGATATTGTTATGTCGACTGGATTTCAGCAATGCATTCAATACTGTAGACTTTGATCTGCTTATGGCTCGAATGCGTTCATTACGATTATCTGAATCGGTCACAGTCTGGTTTTCGAGCTATTTAAAGGGAAGACAACAATTCTGTAAATACCAAGAGCGTATATCTAAATGGACTAATCTCTCTGCAGGCGTTCCCCAAGGTCGAATTCTCTCTCCACTCCTTTTTTCTATATTCATCAACCCAATAACATCGTCTATTAAATGTTCTTATCATCTGTATGCGGATGACCTGCAGATATACGAGTATATTCATTTTGATCCAAATTTCTTTCACGCGGCTTTGAACAATTTAAATGCGGACCTTCAATCGATCTCGGAGTGGACTGGGGAGCATGGCTTACTCATAAATCCTAAGAAGTCTCAAGCGATCCTCATTGGCAGCCCTCAGCTTCTCGGTAAATTCAACACTGACTTACTTCCTCCAATATTACTTGATGGCTCTATCATACCATTACATAAAACCGTTAAAAACCTAAGTAAGATCATATAACTTCATACCAGAAGGCATTGAACTGGTTGAATGTTAGAAATAGACACCAAATTCACATACTGTCTATATTGTATAATATCCTTAACTGTCCCGCCACACCCTCTTATCTCGCTGAAAATTTTCAGCGTATTTCCAATCATGGATTAGCGCTACGCTCAAACAGATATTGTTTATTGGCCTTTCCAGTTCAACGCTCCTCTTTCTTTACGTCGTTCTTTACTGTCCATGCAGTGAGACTCTGGAATCAGTTACAAACCAATATAAGACTCGCTCCGTCCTTGGCATGCTTTAAGAAGCGACTGAAAAAACTCTTCATTTCTAGTCAGTAAAATAACGTGTTTCATTCCTGATTTTTCTTTTCCTTTCCTTTCCACCATCCTTTCCTTTCCTTTTGATTGATGATATGTCACTTTATATGAAAAATAATGTTCGGGTGATTGTCCGTCTTTGTGGGGTTCGTGGGCATGTTCTCACGTATATGTTTATGGATTTCGTGAGATTTTGCAGTAAAGGTGTTAAATAAATAAATAACATGACACCAGTCTGACATAAGCACTGCTCTCGTTACAAATCGGGATCGGTCTTCATGAAGAGAACCTCGGGATAGGAGGTAGAAACACGTGTAGCGGGGATTTATATAATTAGTGGGATAACAAAGTAATTTATTGTTAAATATTATATTTAAATATCAAAATCTACTAAGATGACAATACACAATAGTATTTTAATGACAAATTTGATGTATGGGAGTGACACGTGGATGTAAAAAATGATTCGAAAGGAGCTGAAAATATCTTGTACAAATATGTGCATTGAGAAGAATATATGGAGTGACAATGTATGACAAAATACGGCTTGAAGTGATAAGGGATAAATGTGAACTTTATGTGTTAAGTAAGACGAAGAACAACACGCTGAGATTTGGACATGTGGAACGAATGAATGAAGAAAAACTAACAAAACAGATATATAGTGCAAATGTGAGTGAACGGCGTGGCAGAGGAAGACCAAGGGAAGTATGGTTGGATCAAGTGTATAATATTTTGAAAGAATGAAATGTAAAAAGTCAGAGAGAGAGAGATAAGGTTTTTGGATTTAGAAGATTCGAAATATGTGTTTCTTATTCTTTGTTCTCTTTGCCTACCCCGACAGGGATATAGTACGATGTATGTATGTATAACCTGGAAGACTTCCCGGAATTCGATTTATTTAACTCTTCTACGAACTCGATTAGATTGCGCATATACGGGAACTGGTTTGGTGTGGATCTCTGACTGTCTCATCCCTGACTGTCTCCTGGTTAACAATTTTCAGCATTATTTAAAGCCTACCTACTACCCTCTTACCAATCTCCTAACATAACTAAGTGTACATATTGAAACCATATGCGAAAACTGTTAAATGGTGTTTCGAAACCCATAGATATCAGTAATAATACCGACATAAACACTGTATGTTTTCCTAATAAAAAAAAAATTTAAAAAAAATAAATAAAAAATTAAAAAAAAATTAAAAAAAAAAAAAAAATATATATATATATATATATATATATATATATATATATATATATATATATATATATATATATATATATATATATATATATATATATATATATATTTATCTTTATATATATATTTCTTCTGTACGTGTGTAAGTCACTGAACTCCTCCTAAACGGCTCAACTGATTTTGATGAATTTTTTTTTGTGTGTTTGAGTGACTCCCTGAATGGTTTAGATTAACAATTGAATCCGGTAGGTGGCGCTGCAATCGAGTTTTAGGAATTTTTATTTTTTATTTTTTGACGAAACCAAATTTTTTATTTTTTTTAAATTCTTCGCATATCAGAACATATAACCCCAAAATTTCACTTCCCCCCCCCCACCAACCTCATATATTTTGAAAATGAACAAAATCATAAGTTCATGAATAATTGACTGTTAAACCCTTCTAAGAAGTTCATGAATAATTGACCTTCTGAGAATAATTCATAGTTATTTTTGTGTACCATAGGTGGCGCTGATGTCGAATTCTGTGGTATTTGACGTACGCATCCAATACATGCGCAAGTCATATGCGATGAAATTTTTTGTGTATTTGATGAAATTTTTTGTGTGTGTTTGAGTGGGTCCCTGAATGGTTTCAATTTACAATTGGACCCGGTAGGTGGCGCTGCAATCGGAATCTAGGAAAAGTTTTTTTTATTTTTTGTTGAAAATTTACTTTTTATTATTTTAAGGTTTTTTGCATATCAGAACATATAACCCCAAAATTTCACACCCCCCCCCCCTCCTCTTTCACCAGCCTCATATTTTTTAAAATGAAAAAAATCATAAGTTCATGAATAATTGACCGTTAAAACCTGAGAAGTTCATGAATAATTGACCTTCTGAGAATAATTCATAGTTATGTTTGTGTACCATAGGTGGCGCTGATGTCAAATTCTGTGGTATTTGACGTACGCATCCAATACATGCGCAAGTCACTTGCATCGTAGCTTCGCGTTGTTTTGACATTTCAATTTCTGTTCGCCGTGTTTCGATATTCCATGTATCACAATTACGTGAATATTGAGTGTATTATTAATCGACAAAACATATTGAAATAACGTTTTAAACCATAAATGAAGTGTACTTAAACACATAGATTGTGCAAATGTGTAAGGTGCCGTGCTGAAGTGAATATCTTGCATGATCTTCAATAAATTTAAATTATATACATGTGCATTCAATGACAATCAATCTAACCTGCAAAAATTTATTTTATGTGCTTATTTGTGTCGATGATTCTATATCATTTACGGAGTGTTAAATGGCTCATCAAAAATAAACAACATGTAAGTTTGTTCAACAAATTATATCAATCAATCAACAGTGGCTCTACAACCCAGGTCGGGTCTTGGCCTCCTTTAAAGCACGCCTCCATGACTGGCGGTCCTGTGCTGCTGTTCGCCAGTTCTGGATGCCAATGAGCTGCGCATCCCTATTGACACCATCCAGCCATCGAAGCTTCGGCCTTCCTGGCCTTCTTCGACCCCCCGGTGTGCCATTCAAGAGCCCTCTCGGAATGTCCTCCTCACTCATTCGCTGCACGTGTCCAGCCCACCTGAGTCTCCCAATTAAAATCTCCTGTGTTATGGTAGGGTCTCCATACAGACCGTACAGCTCCTGATTATACCTGATACGCCATTCTCCGTTATTGCAAATGGGGCCATATATTTTGCGCAGAATCTTCCTCTCAAATGTCCCCAGAGCCCTCATGTCCACTCTACTTAGAGTCCAACATTCTGAGCCATAGGTGAGCACAGGTCGGATGAGTGTTTTATAAAGTAGAGTTTTGGTTTTTCTAGAGAGATGTCGTGATTTCATGTACCTCTGCAGTCCAAAATAGCATCGGTTTGCAGCTATCAATCTTCGATTTATTTCAGTGGAAACATCGTTCTTATTTGTCACCATGGTACCGAGATACACAAATTCAGAAACGGTTTGGAAGGTAAAGTTGTCTATTTGTAGACTTATTGGGTTTTGGCGTCCATTTACGGGCATATATTTTGTTTTGGTCTCACTGACTACTAAGCCTAGGTTTTTTGCCGATGCTGCTAGTGCTCGGAAGGCATTTATAAGTTCATGTTCCGACCTCGCTATGATGTCAATGTCATCTGCATAAGCCAGGAGCTGCACAGATTCACTGAATATATGGCCTGTTGTTTGTATGCCGCTATCCCTAATGGCCTTTTCCAAAGCCATATTAAACAGCGTACACGCCAAAGCATCTCCTTGTCTAAGTCCATTAAATGTTTTAAGAGGTTCAGACAGATCCCCTTGCACTCTGACACGGCACTCAACGTTGGACATTGTAAGCCTGACTAGGTTAATGATTTTGACAGGAATATTAAATTCAGCCATAGCTTCATAGAGTTTTGTCCTATTGACCGTGTCGTAGGCAGCCTTAAAGTCTATGAAGAGGTGGTATGTATCAATGTTGAACTCTACAGTCTTTTCCAATATATGTCTAAGTGAAAACATTTGATCTATTGTTGACCTTCCCCTACGAAATCCAGTTTGGTATTTTCCAATTATGCATTCGGAGTATTTCTGCAATCTATTACAAAGAATGTTTGAGAGTATTTTATATGCTATATTTAAAAGGGTGATACCCCTATAATTGGAGCAACTCATGGGGTCTCCTTTTTTGAGCAGGGGACATATTATACCACAATTCCACTCATTTGGTAGTATTTCGTAGCGCCAGATGTCACAGATGATTTTGTGAATATGATTGTGGAGAGCCTCGCCACCATGCTTGAACACCTCAGCGGGTAGATTATCACATCCAGGTGCTTTGTTATTATGGAGATTCTTTATGGCAATTGAAATCTCAGCCAAGGTTGGGGATGGCTCATTATCATCAACATCAGTGGTGTCGTATTCTACTTGTTGGTTCCCGCTTGTTGCTCCATGTTGGTTACCATTCAAAAGGACGTCGAAGTATTCCACCCATCGATCCAGAACCTTTTGCCTGTCGTTTAAAATATTTCCCCGACCATCATAACACATAGTTGTTCTAGGCTTGAACTCTTTCCGTTGGTTGTTGATTTTACGATAGAAAAGTCTGGTGTTATTCTGTGAATGCGACAGTTCTGCCTCCTTTATTTGGTTTTCCAGGTATACACGCTTCTTCTTTCTGTGCAATTTCTTCTCTTTCCTCCTTAACTCTTTATACTCCAGCACAGCTTGTCGTGTATGATGCCGTTGTTGCATCCTGAGATATGCTTCATTTTTTTCATTAGTAGCATGTTGGCATTCAGCATCAAACCATTCTTCTCGTAGTGGTGCCTGCCTATTTCCCAGAACCTCATTAGCAGTGGAGGTGACTACAGATTTAACAGTCTCCCAGTGTGTATTGACATCATCCTGGTCCAGGTTCATATTCATGTCGGCATCGTCCAATCTTGAACCGATCAATGTTTTGAATTGTTCTGCGGTTTCTGGTGCTTTTAAATGGTCTGTATTAATCCGGGTTGAACGTGTACCCCTCCGTTTTTTCGCATTGGAAATCCTACATCGAACCCTTGCTATTACTAAGTAATGGTCAGAGTCTACATTTGCTCCGCGATATGTTCGTGTATCCATTAAGTCGGATCTATGCCTGGCGTCAATTAAGAGGTGATCTATTTGATTGACATTTCTTCCATCCGGGGTTTTCCACGTTCCCTTGTGTATATTCTTTCGTGGGAAGCATGTACAAATTATAACATCTATAAAATTCAAATATAAGTGACTTATATTTATGTGTTGTGTGTTTATTAAAGAACAATGCCACGTCTTCGTGGACGAGGAGAAAATATTGGTCGACGTACACAGAATTCACAAATAATCCACACCCGTCGGTTAAATAGAACGGTAGAAGATCAATTGATGGACAATGCAAATTTAAGAGACCAGGTTGCAAACACACGTGAAAATGAAAGTCAAGAAGAACTCAACAAACGCTTTCGAGTAAATGCAGAGACAAAGACAGGCGCGTCAACGAGCCACCGACGCACACAGAGTTCATGAACGACAGCGCCTGCAAGTGCATCGCGCATTGACACGTGCATCACTTCTCCACCTTGCGTTCGAATATGAGTGGGACATCGACTATTCGTCACATTCACAAATTGTCATCGGCGCTATTGACAAAGAATGCCAACACTGCCAGGCATTCAAATATAAAGGTGAATCGGTTGGTTTATGGAAAATTTGTACTGCCACCATTGAATTCGCCGCCAGAACCATTGAAAACACTATTGGCTGGAGCCACACCTCAATCATAATTGTTTTTGCGTAAAATTCGTAAATTCAATTCTTGCTTCTAAATGACATCATTTGGTGCAACAAAAATCGTTCAGAATGAGAATGGTCGCAATTTTTAATCAACGTTTAAGATTCAGGGCCAAGTGTATCATCAAATTGGTTCTTTTATCTCAATGCCTGATGCCGATCCAAAATTCTTGCAAATCTACTTCATGGGTGATAAGGAGCCACAAATAAACACACGGTGCCAAAACAACCACATCGAGCAGATGGAGGAGCAAGAAATTGTGGCGACTTTGTAACTGATTTTGAGAAATCACAACCAGTTGGTCCAGTTGTTCAATAACGTTTCAAACAGGCTGCAAAACGACAACTACATGATCGTCATCAAAGCAGACAAAGTACCATCTGGAGAGCACGCGGGCCAATACAATGCACCAACCGTTAATGACGTTGCAGTTATTATGGTTATCGACGCAGATGAACGTCGAGATATACGGATTCAACACAGAGATACCACGGTGCAGACAATATCGATGTTGACGCTATTAATTTTAAAATACAACGGTCATTGCCTGGCAATGAGATGTCGTTCAAATCGATCGACACTGTTGTCGATCCTGACGAAGCAGTCAACTATCCTGTTGAATTTTTGAATTCACTGGATTTACCGGGAATGCTACCACATAACTTGCGATTAAAAATTGGTTCACCAATCATTTTGCTTCGGAATTTAAATGCACCTAAGCTATGCAATGGCATGCGATTGGTCATAAAAAAATCATAGGAAATGTTCTTGAAACTACCATTTTGAACAGCAAGTTTCAATGTGAAGTTATTCTCCTGCCACGGATCCCAATGATCCCTTCAGACTCACCCATTCCAATCAGACGCCTGCAATTTCCAATTCGCAATGACTATTAATAAGTTACAAGGGCAAACAATGTCCATTTGTGGGTTGGATCTAGAAAATCCATGATTTTCACATGGCCAATTATATGTTGCGTGCTCTCGCGTTGGTAAACCATCAAGTTTGATCATTTATACACCTCAGGGATTGAAGAAAAACATTGTTCATCAACTCGCATTAAGATAAAAACAAAACAAAATTTATTTCTGTTAGTATTACAATTTAACATTTATTTAAATACTTTACTTTTTTTACATTAATAAAAAATATGACTGTCATGGAAATGAATTGAGTTTTTTCTTTGTTTGCTATTGTTTATTCATAATGAAAATCGTTTAAATATGCATCGTATGTTATTACTAAGGCGTCACATTCCTCTGCTACTCGCAGTCCATCTTCGGTGTACATATGGTTCAGAAAACAGAAGAATTATATATAAGTATATAGTTTATCGAAAATTCAAATATCGAAAAAACGTTTGCTGCACCCGCTAATAGCAGGCAAGCCAACGTTCGGGCAGGACAACGTCTGCCGGGTCAGCTAGTATATATATATATATATATATATATATATATATATATATATATATATATATATATATATATATATATATATATATATATATATATATATATATATATATATATATATATATATATATATATATATATATATATATATATATATATATATATATATATATATATATATATATATATATATATATTTTTTTTTTTTTTTTTTTTTTTATTTGTTCCCAAGTCTTACTAACAATCTGTTTGTAAAACATCTGTATTCTCAGTATAAAATAACTTCAAGTCTTCACTCACCATTTGCAACACCCTGAACAGAGCCGAGTTGGAACACCAGAAGAGGTACACGTCCCCGGTCTTGAACACCAACGCACACTCTACGGCCCATTCATTGCAGTCCACACGATCGTTCTCCCAGTTGTCTGCAGGTCTCTGGCCCTGCATTCAGTCTATTTTGTCCGGTCTTTCTTCAGACGCTTTGGATTCAACTTCAGTAGATCGCGTTCCACCAATATTCAGTTGCTACGAATTCACAAGTCTTCAATTCACTCAATCTGTATTGATATTTAGCTCCCAGTATTCACTCAATTTGTATTGATATTTAGCTCCCAGTATTCACTCAATTTGTATTGATATTTAGCTCCCAGTATTCACTCAATTTGTATTGATATTTAGCTCCCAGTATTCACTCAATTTTTATTGATATTTAGCTCCCAGTATTCACTCAATTTGTATTGATATTTAGCTCCCAGTATTATATACTCAATTTGTATTGATGTTTAGCTCCCAGTATTCAATTGATATTGCTTCTGGTCTCGCTGAAATTAAATTGCTTTGATATCACTGGTATTCAATGGTTGTTATATAATAGACATCTCGTTTCACTGATCTATCGGATATTATTTATTAGCTTTTCTGGTTAACTGGGATTCCGTCACTATTTCCACACGCATTAAAATTCTTTGATCTGACTGATATTCAGTTTCTCTACATTTACTAGTATAAGTTACAGTTACGGTATTTAGTTTTCTGATATGACTGATATTCACTAGTATTTTAGTTCACTGGCGTTCTGTCACAATCTCATAGTTATTCAGATGCTTTTATCTGACTTACATTCAATTTCTCTACTTTTACTAGTATAAGTTGTGGTTCACCCGATGTATTCAGTTTTTCTAGTCTGATTGATATTCACTAGCTCTTTCAGTTTACTGTTGTTTCGTCACTATCTCACAGGTTTGAAAGTTGCTCAAATTACTGATATTCAGTAGCTCTGTTTTTACTGGTGTAAATTGCAGTTATCTCTCAGGTATTGCGTTTTTCTGATCTGATTGATATTGACTGGCATTCCGTCACCCTCTCACAGGTATTAAGTTGATTTGATCAATATTTAGTTATTCTTATTTTACTTGTATTAAGCCATAGTTATCTCACAGGAATGTAGTTCTTTTGGACTTAAGGGAATTCCGTCACTCTCTTACAGGTATTAAGTTGATTTGATCAATATTTAGTTATTCTTATTTAACTTGTATTAAGCCATAGTTATCTCACAGGAATGTAGTTCTTTTGGACTTAAGGGAATTCCGTCACTCTCTTACAGGTTTTCAGTTGCTCTGATCACAGATATTTAGTTAATATGCTTTTATTAGTATTAAGTTGCAGCTATTTCGCAGGTATTCAGTTATTATCATCGATTGATATTCACTAGCTATTTTGGTTCACTGGAATTCCGTCACTCTCTTACTAGTGTTCAGTTGCTCTTATCACTGATATTCAATAAACCTGCTTTTATCGGTATTGAGTCACAGGTATTCAGTTCTGATCGATTGATATTCACTAGCTCTTTTGGTTAACTGGAATTTCGTCACCTTCTTACAGGTTTTCAGTTTCTCTGATCACAGATATTTAGCTAATCTGCTTTTATTGGTATTAAGTCGCAGCTATTTCACAGGTATTCAGTTATTCTCGTCGTTTGATATTCATTAGCTCTTTTGATTCACAGAAATTTCGTCACCTTCTTACTGGTGTTCAGTTGCTCTTATCACTGATATTCAGTAATTGGTATTAAATTGCAATTATCTTACAAGTATTAATTTTTTCTTACCTGATTTGTAATCACTAGCTCTTTTGGTTCGCTGGTATTCCGTTATTATCTACTGCTATTTAGTAGCTCTGCTTTTACTGGTCTTAAGTTCCAACAATCTCACATACATTCAATTGTTCTGATATGATTGATATTTAATAGCTTTTTTGTCGTCTATCGTTTCATCCCTTTTCCACAGATATTCAGTTGCTCTGATCACTGATATTCAAAATCTATAGTACACTAGTATTCAGACACTATTATTTCATAGATATATCCGTTAGTATAGTATTTCTCATATATTATTTAGTTATTCCGGTGTTGTTAGAGTTGAATTATAATTGCTCTGGTTCTTAAACCACTTTAAAAATTCAGACGTTTTGATTCTACAAGTATTCATATTCTCTATTTCCAATATTATTCAATCGTGAATAGTTTTCACTTGTATTCAATTGTTCTAGTGTTAACTATATTTAGTTATTTTCGTTCTAGTGGTGTCCAGTAACTTGACTGGTATTCAGTAATTCAAGTTCTTTGTCACTCTTGTCTTGCACAAATTTATTTGTTTTGTTTCAACTGTTAATCATTATATCATGATCAATTTATATTAGATTTATTTCCTAAATATTTCCAGTCGATCCGATTCTTAAGATGAAAAATTAAGGTTTGAATCTAGTTTTTAGATGTTTTGGTTATTCAATCACTTTATTATAACTGATATCATACTTTGGTTTTGCGGCAAGTCACTCGTTTTGTGTCAATCAGTATATATATCATGATCAATTTATATTCGATTTATTTCCTAAATATTTCCAGTCGATCTTGTTCTGTAGATGAAAAATTAAGGTTTGAATCTAGTTTTTAGATGTTTTGGTTATTCAATCACTTTATTATAACTGATATCATACTTTGGTTTTGCGGCAAGTCACTCGTTTTGTGTCAATCAGTATATATATCATGATCAATTTATATTCGATTTATTTCCTAAATATTTCCAGTCGATCTTGTTCTGTAGATGAAAGATTAAGGTTTGAATCTAGTTTTTAGATGTTTTGGTTATTAAATCACTTTATTATAACTGATATCATACTTTGATTTTGCGGAAAGTCACTCGTTTTGTGTCAATCAGTATATATATATATATATATATAGTATATCATGATCAATTTATATTCGATTTATTTCCTAAATATTTCCAGTCGATCTGGTTCTTTAGATATAATATTAAGAGTTGACTCTAGTTTAAAATTAGTTTAGTTATTAATTCCTTCTATTTAAACGGTTATCGTGAGTTTATATATCTAATTTTGACAGCACATTCAAAATATAATACTTGACAAAATGCGCACTTCGCCTGAAAGGTTTTACATGATAATTCGTGTTTTTCAACTCACGCGATTTAATTTTGGAATGTTGAATGTGGTTTAGTTTATTTTTTCTTCTTCTTCTTTTCTCGAAAATGGCCGTGAACTCCATATATGAGGAGGTAACATTAAAAAAAATATCATGTTCATCGGATACAAAAAATGAGTTGATAAAGCAGATTTTTTTCTTATCGATGGTACGGAGCCGTTTGACATTTTCATTTCAACGAAAAAAAATCACATAAATCATTTTAAAATCGTAATAAAAAATCAGTATTTTTTCAAAAAGAATCTTGTCCAGACTTCAAACCAATCAAAAAAGATCATGTCCGAATTGACCAATCATAGCTTTCAGATTGTGTCTAACTTCATACCAGTTCACCAGCAACTGTCAGTTTTAAATCGTACGTGCAGTGTAATGTCATTATACAGCTTTATCTATCTACATATATTTATTGTTTTATAGTAATATTTCTTCTTATTTTGTAACACTTTACTTATTTTATTTGATTTAAATAAAAATAAATTACTCTAACCAATTATTTTTTGCAACACTTGTATAATATTTTTGAAAACGAACAAAATACATCGTGTCCCAGACCTGTTCAATCAAAAAATATTAAAGTAAAAATTGTTCTTACAAAAAGGATCATGTCCATATTTTAAACTAGAATAATTATTTTAATTATTATGATTCGATTTTAAACAACAAATCAAGTCACCTTAAAGCCGAGGCCACACCAAAATGCTTCATTATATGCTAAGCTAGATTTTACGTGACTCATATACTAGGTGACTTTATGCCTGACCACACCAAAGTGCTACGCACAAATTCATTTGACAGTTGGGAGAGGTTGATTCAACACACGATGTCTCAAAACTAACCAATTTCATTATATGTTAACTTACCATCTTTATTTACTTCCTGTGCAACTTCATTCCATTCTTATTACAGGTACACTTTTCCATAATTTGCTCGATGGGTTCCACAAAGGCTCCCTTTTATACACAGCTGTCATTAAAACTTCCGCCATGTTGTAAATTAATCAACACATCTGTTCGCTACGAGATTCACTCGATGTCTAATTGTCATGCAACGTGGCGCGAAGCGTGCAGTGTGGCCACTGCGATAGTATGCGGTACGTTGATTCGCTAGGATATGTCGCCTAACTCGCAACATAGCTCTAAGCATCAAGCGAGGCTCCTTCTTGTGTGGCCGAGGCCTAAGCTAGTTAAAGGATTTCAGATATTTTTACAATAAATTATTATGTCATATAACACATCGATCAATAAGTTCCGGGACTAACTAATAAAACAACATTTGTTTGCCAAAATTCTTCTATATTCATCAACATAGTCTCCTTCAAGAGCGATGCATTCATTCCAACGCTTTCCTAACTTTTCTATGCCAGCCGTGTAGAACGATTTATCTTTGGTTTCAAAATAGGCGTTAGTTTCGGCAATCACTTCTTCATTGGAGCCAAATTTCTTTCCCTAGAGCATCTTTTTGAGGTCTGCGAACAGCCAATAGTTGCTGGCCTAAATCTGGGGAATACGGTGGGTGCGGAAGCAATTCGAAGTTCAACTCATGCAATTTGGTCATCGTTACCATCGACTTGTGACACGGTGCATTGTCCTGATGAAAGAGAACTTTTTCTTCTTCATATGGGGCCGTTTTTTTGCAATTTCTGCCATCAAACGCTCCAATAACGCTATCAGCATACCACCGACAAATTGTTGTTTTCGGAGGTATGCTGATAGCGTTATAGCAGACGGAGCAGATAACACTTTTCAAGCCATCGCTGAGCTGGAACGGTATTTTTTCCCATTAAAAAGCAATGGTTTATCAACGTATGAAATTCAGTTTTTTCCATTGTTTTGAAAATAGCAAAAGTAGCGTCACTAAAACCACTGTAACTCAATGACACAACATGTCATGACAGTTTGACACGTAACTTCTAAAGGTTGGTACTAACTGAGAATGGTATGGATTTGTTATTAGAGGCACCATCTGTTGGTTAGTCTCGAGACTTATTGATCGATGTGTTATTTTTAATGCAAACAGTTTTTTTGCGATTTCCCAACATTCTGATATGGTGGACATGTTAGTTTTTGAATATAACCTCCTCATATATGAAGGAGTATTCGTTAGTATCATCAATTGATATCAACTTCATATGATTTAATTTGTTCAGTTTATTATTTCTTTACAAATTTATAGCGTGTTGCTTATCTTGATATGTCATGATGATCTTGATTGATATTTGTTTATTTACAAATACTCAGGAATGCGGATAAAAATTGGAAGTGACAGCGGGTAAATAATAACAGTCTTGACAGCTGAGTGAATGACAATACTAATATGTTTATTTCTCGGCGCGCAGATATTTTATACAAATAAGTGAACCAGTTCGCGCTACATGCTCCGTCTCACTCTGGCACGTGAATTGGCGGTAGCTTATTTATTTGTATTTGGAGATGGCTAGACAAATCGCGGGTACTACAAAAATAGTAAACATTGTCGCTGTTCTTAACGTGTAGCAATCTATGAATACTTCATTGGTCATTGACCCTGTATGTTTATTATTTCAACAATAATTAATTCAATTTAATTATGTTTAACAATTCATTTATCCATTTTGACAATTATTTATTTATTTATTTACTAGGTAGGTATCCTACAAATTCAATAATAAAATTATTTTAAGGTTAATTTTCATTGGCTGATCAAGAGAGAGGACACTTATGATCTTTGCGACAGGTCGTAATACAATTGAGGCCCACCTGCTTGACTTGAACTCACATATGTTATGTACATATCAATACGCCGTGTTCCTTGCGGGGAAGACAGGGAGAACTGAGCTCCCAACTTTTCTATCCATGCACACGACTTTCACCCCCTTCAAATTCATACATCTCATCATGCACAATATTTTAGTATTAATATTATTAATTCTCACTTTACTTTCATTCAAAAATCTGGTCCATTTGTTCCAGCTACGTTTTTCTCGATCTATTTGTTCCATGCACACCTCGCACTTTTGATTTGTATATTCGCTTAATCATTCTTTCATAATTAATTCTCTCCTGGTAAAGATGGTAAAGATTCTATACAATACTAACATTTAACATTCTTACTGTATTATCTTACTTAATTCAACTATACGGCTTCTGTCCGTCAGAATATGTTCAGCCTAGGTAAAATTTGTCTGATCTAGAGAATGGTAAAGATTCTATACAATACTAACATTTAACATTCTTACTGTATTATCTTACTTAATTCAACTATACGGCTTCTGTCCGTCAGAATATGTCCAGCCTAGGTAAAATTTTGTCTGATCTAGAGAATGGTAAAGATTCTATACAATACTAACATTTCACATTCTTACTGTATTACCTTACTTAATTCAACTATACGACTTCTGTCCGTCAGAATATGTCCAGCCTTGGTAAAATTTTGTCTGATCTAGAGAATGGTAAACATTCTATACAATACTAACATTATTGATGTATTACCTTACTTAATTCAACTATACGGCTTCTGTCCGTCAGAATATGTCCAGCCTAGGTAAAAATTGTCTGATCTAGATAATGGTAAACATTCTATACAATACTAACATTATTGATGTATTACCTTACTTAATTCAACTATACGGCTTCTGTCCGTCAGAATATGTCCAGCCTAGGTAAAATTTGTCTGATCTAGATAATGGTAAACATTCTATACAATACTAACATTATTGATGTATTACCTTACTTAATTCAACTATACGGCTTCTGTCCGTCAGAATATGTCCAGCCTAGGTAAAATTTTGTCTGATCTAGAGAATGGTAAAGATTATATACAATACTAACATTTAACATTCTTACTGTATTACCTTACTTAATTCCACTATACGGCTTCTGTCCGTCAGAATATGTCCAGCCTAGGTAAAATTTGTCTGATCTAGAGAATGGTAAAGATTCTATACAATACTAACATTTGACATTCTTACTGTATTACCTTACTTAATTCCACTATACGGCTTCTGTCCGTCAGAATATGTCCAGCCTAGGTAAAATTTGTCTGATCTAGAAAATGGTAAAGATTCTATACAATACGAACATTTAACATTCTTACTGTATTACCTTACTTAATTCCACTATACGGCTTCTGTCCGTCAGAATATGTCCAGCCTAGGTAAAATTTTGTCTGATCTAGAGAATGGTAAAGATTATATACAATACTAACATTTAACATTCTTACTGTATTACCTTACTTAATTCCACTATACGGCTTCTGTCCGTCAGAATATGTCCAGCCTAGGTAAAATTTGTCTGATCTAGAGAATGGTAAAGATTATATACAATACTAACATTTCACATTCTTACTGTATTACTTTACTTAATTCCACTATACGGCTTCTGTCCGTCAGAATATGTCCAGCCTAGGTAAAATTTGTCTGATCTAGAGAATGGTAAAGATTCTATACAATACTAACATTTAACATTCTTACCGTATTATCTTACTTAATTCAACTATACGGCTTCTGTCCGTCAGAATATATCCAGCCTAGGTAAAATTTGTCTGATCTAGAGAATGGTAAAGATTCTATACAATACTAACATTTAACATTCTTACTGTGTTACCTTACTTAATTCAACTATACGGCTTCTGTCCGTCAGAATATGTCCAGCCTAGGTAAAATTTTGTCTGATCTAGAGAATGGTAAAGATTATATACAATACTAACATTTAACATTCTTACTGTATTACCTTACTTAATTCCACTATACGGCTTCTGTCCGTCAGAATATGTCCAGCCTAGGTAAAATTTGTCTGATCTAGAGAATGGTAAAGATTATATACAATACTAACATTTCACATTATTACTGTATTACCTTACTTAATTCCACTATACGGCTTCTGTCCGTCAGAATATGTCCAGCCTAGGTAAAATTTGTCTGATCTAGAGAATGGTAAAGATTATATACAATACTAACATTTCACATTCTTACTGTATTACCTTACTTAATTCCACTATACGGCTTCTGTCCGTCAGAATATGTCCAGCCTAGGTAAAATTTGTCTGATCTAGAGAATGGTAAAGATTCTATACAATACTAACATTTAACATTCTTACTGTATTACCTTACTTAATTCAACTATACGGCTTCTGTCCGTCAGAATATGTCCAGCCTAGGTAAAATTTGTCTGATCAAGAGAATGGTAAAGATTCTATACAATACTAACATTTAACATTCTTACTGTATTACCTTACTTAATTCCACTATACGGCTTCTGTCCGTCAGAATATGTCCAGCCTAGGTAAAATTTGTCTGATCTAGAGAATGGTAAAGATTATATACAATACTAACATTTAACATTCTTACTGTATTACCTTACTTAATTCCACTATACGGCTTCTGTCCGTCAGAATATGTCCAGCCTAGGTAAAATTTGTCTGATCTAGAGAATGGTAAAGATTATATACAATACTAACATTTCACATTCTTACTGTATTACCTTACTTAATTCCACTATACGGCTTCTGTCCGTCAGAATATGTCCAGCCTAGGTAAAATTTGTCTGATCTAGAGAATGGTAAAGATTATATACAATACTAACATTTAACATTCTTACTGTGTTACCTTACTTAATTCAACTATACGGCTTCTGTCCGTCAGAATATGTCCAGCCTAGGTAAAATTTTGTCTGATCTAGAGAATGGTAAAGATTATATACAAAACTAACATTTAACATTCTTACTGTGTTACCTTACTTAATTCCACTATACGGCTTCTGTCCGTCAGAATATGTCCAGCCTAGGTAAAATTTGTCTGATCTAGAGAATGGTAAAGATTCTATACAATTCTAACATTTAACATTATTACTGTGTTACCTTACTTAATTCCACTATACGGCTTCTGTCCGTCAGAATATGTCCAGCCTAGGTAAAATTTGTCTGATCTAGAGAATGGTAAAGATTCTATACAAAACTAACATTTAACATTCTTACTGTATTATCTTACTTAATTCAACTATACGGCTTCTGTCCGTCAGAATATGTCCAGCCTAGGTAAAATTTGTCTGATCTAGAAAATGGTAAAGATTCTATACAATACTAACATTTGATATTCTTACTGTATTACCTTACTTAATTCCACTATACGGCTTCTGTCCGTCAGAATATGTCCAGCCTAGGTAAAATTTGTCTGATCTAGAGAATGGTAAAGATTCTATACAATACTAACATTTAACATTCTTACTGTGTTACCTTACTTAATTCAACTATACGGCTTCTGTCCGTCAGAATATGTCCAGCCTAGGTAAAATTTTGTCTGATCTAGAGAATGGTAAAGATTATATACAATACTAACATTTAACATTCTTACTGTGTTACCTTACTTAATTCCACTATACGGCTTCTGTCCGTCAGAATATGTCCAGCCTAGGTAAAATTTGTCTGATCTAGAGAATGGTAAAGATTATATACAATACTAACATTTCACATTATTACTGTATTACCTTACTTAATTCCACTATACGGCTTCTGTCCGTCAGAATATGTCCAGCCTAGGTAAAATTTGTCTGATCTAGAGAATGGTAAAGATTATATACAATAATAACATTTCACATTCTTACTGTATTACCTTACTTAATTCCACTATACGGCTTCTGTCCGTCAGAATATGTCCAGCCTAGGTTAAATTTGTCTGATCTAGAGAATGGTAAAGATTCTATACAATACTAACATTTAACATTCTTACTGTATTACCTTACTTAATTCAACTATACGGCGTCTGTCCGTCAGAATATGTCCAGCCTAGGTAAAATTTGTCTGATCTAGAGAATGGTAAAGATTCTTTACAATACTAACATTTAACATTCTTACTGTATTACCTTACTTAATTCCACTATACGGCTTCTGTCCGTCAGAATATGTCCAGCCTAGGTAAAATTTGTCTGATCTAGAGAATGGTAAAGATTATATACAATACTAACATTTCACATTCTTACTGTATTACCTTACTTAATTCCACTATACGGCTTCTGTCCGTCAGAATATGTCCAGCCTAGGTAAAATTTGTCTGATCTAGAGAATGGTAAAGAATATATACAATACTAACATTTCACATTCTTACTGTATTACCTTACTTAATTCCACTATACGGCTTCTGTCCGTCAGAATATGTCCAGCCTAGGTAAAATTTGTCTGATCTAGAGAATGGTAAAAATTCTATACAATACTAACATTTAACATTCTTACTGTATTACCTTACTTAATTCCACTATACGGCTTCTGTCTGTCAGAATATGTCCAGCCTAGGTAAAATTTGTCTGATCTAGAGAATGGTAAAGATTCTATACAATACTAACATTTAACATTCTTACTGTATTACCTTACTTAATTCAACTATACGGCTTCTGTCCGTCAGAATATGTCCAGCCTAGGTAAAATTTGTCTGATCTAGATAATGGTAAACATTATATACAATACTAACATTATTGCTGTATTACCTTACTTAATTCAACTATATGGCTTCTGTCCGTCAGAATATGTCCAGCCTAGGTAAAATTTGTCTGATCTAGATAATGGTAAACATTCTATACAATACTAACATTATTGCTGTATTACCTTACTTAATTCAACTATATGGCTTCTGTCCGTCAGAATATGTCCAGCCTAGTTAAAATTTGTCTGATCCAGAGAATGGTTAAGATTCTATACAATACTAACATTTAACATTCTTACTGTATTACCTTACTTAATTCAACTATACGGCTTCTATCCGTCAGAATATGTCCAGCCTAGGTAAAATTTGTCTGATCTAGAGAATGGTAAAGATTCTTAACAATACTAACATTTAACATTCTTACTGTATTACCTTACTTAATTCCACTATACGGCTTCTGTCCGTCAGAATATGTCCAGCCTAGGTAAAATTTGTCTGATCTAGAGAATGGTAAAGATTATATACAATACTAACATTTCACATTATTACTGTATTACCTTACTTAATTCCACTATACGGCTTCTGTCCGTCAGAATATGTCCAGCCTAGGTAAAATTTGTCTGATCTAGAGAATGGTAAAGATTATATACAATAATAACATTTCACATTCTTACTGTATTACCTTACTTAATTCCACTATACGGCTTCTGTCCGTCAGAATATGTCCAGCCTAGGTAAAATTTGTCTGATCTAGAGAATGGTAAAGATTCTATACAATACTAACATTTAACATTCTTACTGTATTACCTTACTTAATTCAACTATACGGCTTCTGTCCGTCAGAATATGTCCAGCCTAGGTAAAATTTGTCTGATCTAGAGAATGGTAAAGATTCTTTACAATACTAACATTTAACATTCTTACTGTATTACCTTACTTAATTCCACTATACGGCTTCTGTCCGTCAGAATATGTCCAGCCTAGGTAAAATTTGTCTGATCTAGAGAATGGTAAAGATTATATACAATACTAACATTTCACATTCTTACTGTATTACCTTACTTAATTCCACTATACGGCTTCTGTCCGTCAGAATATGTCCAGCCTAGGTAAAATTTGTCTGATCTAGAGAATGGTAAAGATTCTATACAATACTAACATTTAACATTCTTACTGTATTACCTTACTCAATTCAACTATACGGCTTCTGTCCGTCAGAATATGTCCAGCCTAGGTAAAATGAGTCTGATCTAAAGAATGGTAAAGATTCTATACAATACTAACATTTCACATTCTTACTGTATTACCTTACTTAATTCTCTCGGTTTTCTTCTACCACGACCCCGGCTATCGTTCGTGTTGTTTTTTTTAAATTTAAGGCAAATAAAACCATATTGATATTTTTCCAATAAACCAGGAATATTTTATTATCTCTCTCTTATGTAATTAAATTACAATAAATCGTAGTAAAAAAAAATTATAAAATATTTACTAAAATAATATTTTTTCTGAAATACACGCAGCCAGAAACTAATGGTGATTCAGTAAACATTACATATTGCATCATAATTTATTTAAAAGTAATAAATATGCTTGAAATTTATTTTGCTTTTAATTTTGTAAAATTTCTTAAAGTCTTTGTTCTTAATATGTTGAAAAATACAAGTTATCAAATGAACAATAAAATGATCGATAAATATTATGACTATATCTATGCGTTCATATATTTTGTACAAACTAGCTTGTCACTATGAGAAAAGTTTTTTTTTCTACTTAAAACTCTATGAATTCACACAAAAATGTTGAAACAGGACACTAAGTCATGTCCTATTTTGATTATATATCGTGGCAATAGATATTTTTAAGTATTTATTTAACGAATTTATTGTTTTGCTTTAATATAAATATAAATAAATCATTTTTTTAAATTGACTATGGAGTTTGAAGATGAAATACATGGATCATTTTAAACATATTTATATTTGCTACAGATTTAAATTTACTATTGAGTTTGAAGATGAAATACATGGATCATTTTAAACTTATTTATATTTGCTACAGATTTAAATTTACTATTAAGTTTGAAGATGAAATACATGGATCATTTTAAACTTATTTATATTTGCTACAGATTTAAATTTACTATTGAGTTTGAAGATGAAATACATGGATCATTTTAAACTTATTTATATTTGCTACAGATTTAAATTTACTATTGAGTTTGAAGATGAAATACATGGATCATTTTAAACTTATTTATATTTGCTACAGATTTAAATTTACTATTGAGTTTGAAGATGAAATACATGGATCATTTTAAACTTATTTATATTTGCTACAGATTTAAAATTCCTTTTAGTCAATTTCCAAATTTCAGAAAGATAATTCGCGTGTATGAAGAGGTTACTGTATATTATCCACTACTTAAAATAAACTTAAAAATAATACAATTTATGTGGTCATTGTATACTTTTATTTTATGTGTATCTTAAAAAAATGCTTTAACAGATGATTGTGGAAATGATGAACTAAATGATATGATGTCAATCTTCTTGCTTCTCCGGTGCTTCATCCGTCACGTCTTATTTATCCTTGGTGTAGTGGATGAGGGCCAGTACCGTATCTAGCAGATATAGCGCACCCTGGAAGATGCACAGGGAGCCTAATGCAAGACCGACCTGAAACATCAATGATCGTCGTTAAAAAGTATACTAGAAAATTGTATTACACTTTCGTTGTATACAGTACAAGCTGGCAGGGTTATTGCCATGTGGCAATCTCTTTCAACCAACCGGAATATGTTAAAGAGGCCTTAACCTGTACACCGCGTTAAAAATCAAATTCCACGAATCCTGTGCACGGCACAATTTCGGCGTTTTTTAATTTCTAAGTTTAAACGCGTATTTTGTTTAGAACCACTGATATTTGATTACACCACCAAGTAAACATGACATTCAAGTAATTTTCTGATAATAAATAATAGTCATTACTCTTAAGGAGACTCATTAAATAAAGGAGATAAACTAAACATTACGTAAAATACACAAAGGAATGCTACAGATCAGATCACAGGCGTTTGTGCTTCCCGCGAAGAACACGTTAAGTAAAAACCAGACTGAAATCCTTTTAAAAAAAATCTGGGCTTAAAAGTATCAAAAAATAACGAGACAGACTGTTCGACTTTAATCTTATTTCTGTTGCTTTGTAAAGAAATCAATATACAACATTTAATATAAAAAAAAATAGATACGTGAGACTCTCGCGCGGTAGAAGTGAAACTTCTTATCTCCTAGGAAAATTTGATTTTATGCATTGCTTTTTTCCATTTGTTAACGATTTTTTTAGGATTAGGAAAATGGTAATATTAATTAATTCATATAAATAAATTTCATGAATTAATTAATATTTAAATAATTAATTAAACATTATTAATAATTATTAATTATTAAATAATAATAATTAATTATTAAATTACTTAATTACTAAATTATTAATTAATAATTATAATTATTAATGAAAAATTAATATAATAATTATTAATTAATTAATAATTATTAATATTCATTATTAATATTATTATTAATATTAATTATTAATATTAATTATTAATATTAATTGACATTATTAATATTAATTTTATTAATAATAATTATTTTAATTATTAATAATAATTATTATTAATATTAATTATAAATGAATTATTTATGTTATATTTATTAAATTATATTTATTATAGTTCGGAAATTCTAGGATGAGTCCTTTGACGGCTCACAAATTTGCCCCAATACAACCTTGTAACGATGTTCGGTAATTTTAATTATTTTATCAACTTTAATATAAGCCTCTATTCTAATAAATAGCAAGTTATTTAGGTAAATACATTACATAAGGTTGTATTGGGGTAAATTTGTGAGCTGTCACAGGACTCGTCCTATAATTTCCGAGCTATAATTATAATTAATTAATTTAATTAAATATTATTTAATTAATAAAATAAAATAAAATTAAATGTAAATATTTTGATATAAAATTCAATATTTAATTTTATATTTAATAAATACGTTTATAAATTTATTTATTTATCGTTAATTTATCAAATAAATTTATTTATCGTTAATTTTTATTTAATTAAGAGAGATTTTCTTTGATTAAATTCCACGTAACCGTTACCTAATCCGAAAAAATGTAATAAAAATCGTTAACAAATAGAAAAAAAGCAATGCACAAAATCAGCTTTTCCTAGGAGCTACGAAGTTTCACTTCTACCGCGCGAGAGTCTTACGCATCTGTATTTTGTTGTTTATAGTTAAGGCATTAACGTTGTGGAGGTTTAAAGACATTGTAATTTATTTTTAACAAACACTGTTTATTCCACTTTTTTTTATGACGGTATAACCCTACCGGTTTCAAGTTACGCTCCCCTGAAGATGAGGTGAAAGCCTTGAAACCGGTAGGGTTATACCGTCATAAAAAAAAGTGGAATAAACAGTGTTTGTTAAAAATAAATTACAACATCTGTATTTTTTTATATACTCGAACTCATTTATGTGCGAATATTATAATACTAGTTGCAGCCCGTGAAATATTCACGGAAGTAAAACAAATTCTACATTTATGAAAATATATATTCATAAATGTAAAATTTGTTTATATATACGAGTATATATCATTTATACATTGCCCCCTTTTACACCGGTTCAAAAATTGTTAGCTAGGTATTTAAAATTCGTTCAGTATTACGGACCCACCGAGATTCAAATTTCGAATTACTTTCGGAGAGAATCCAAGTATTCCTCTCTCGCTCTCTTGTATTCAAAATTCAATTCTCGTATTATTTTTTTGGCGACAACCATCGTATGGGTTTTGCCCTATTTATACTATGATGCGGCCCTCGATTTTCGCACATTTTACTTTCGCTATTTCGTACATTTTTTAAAATTCAATTTTTTAAAACTTTTTGTCGATAATGCAAAAATTGTTCGCTTCCATGCAGTCGCTCCCACTTTTTTGGAAGAACTATAATATATGGAACGCAATAAACAATATTGGAGACTCGTGGGCTGAAATAAAAGAGTCAACAATGAAAGGTTCCTGGAAACAATTATGCCCACAAATGATGAGTGATTTTATAAATTCTGAAGAAACTCCGGAAACTATCACAGATGAAATAGTTAGCCTAATGAATGAACTAAACTTGGACGTCAATAACGAAGATGTTACCGAGTTGATTGAATCTCACTCAGTACCTCTGTCAAATGGATACTTAATTGAACAACAAGAGTTCAATGAAAGTGAGGAAGAAGAAGCTGATAAAATCGTCAAGACTTTGACAATAAAAAATATGAATGAATCCTTCATGCATCTTGACAATTTTTTTACTATCATGAAAGAATGTGATCCCAATGGAGAACGTATATCTCAAGTACGCAGGGCGATTGAGAAAGACACAGCATGTTATGGAACTCTTTAGCAAGAAAAGAAAAAAAATGTGGTATTCAACTAACTCTTGACAACTTTATAAAGAAAACACCTGAAAGCATTTAAACACGCCTCGTTAACTTAATTATGTATATTGATAAATAAATATTATTATTGATAAATAAATATTTTAAAATAGAATTTTAGATGTTTTTTTTACATCCCTCTACTTTCGAACATTCAACATTCGCACATATTTTCAGGAACCACGTATGTGCGAAAGTCGAGGGCCGCTTGTATAAGATTGTACATAAATTAGTTTATACATAAATTAGTTTTATCTGATGCCCTCTCAAATTTATGTTTTGGTTAAAAAAAAGTTGTTGGCGGAGTTCAGAGCAATAATAATGACCGATCAAGATTTTATTACACTCAATGAAGTCGATGCATTTTACCAAAGATTACAAAAAGTATACTGACCTGGCGTTCTGTGTAGACATGCTTGTAGTGTTGTTCGCCTTGGTAGCCATGCCAGTAGTGCAGGGCCGTACCACCAACAGCGATCCACATGAAGATGCCCACAAAGTTCATGATCACTTCAGTCATTTGCCTAAAACACGAAAACAACGCAAATATTATTTTCACTATTGTAACCCAAATTTACTTTAAGTATGACGATAATACACCTTATCTAATCATTCCAGAAAAATGCTTCTGTGATTGCATTGGAATTTCCTTTCTGCAGCTCTTCTTTTGAGCAGTTAACGCAGCATTGTTGGCAACCCATTCGGTGTGACATTGATTGAATGTCACAGCGCATGCACTGTTATGGGTCAATTTTTCCAATCCTCCATCTGAAGAGATTCTTCTTCTTCTTGGCACTGTCCAAACTCATTGCCTAGTTAGTCTGTTGAGGTCGGCTCTTCTCGTTCTCAGTATATTCTTTGGTTCTGGGTGTCGCTTTCATCTAGGCTATTTCTCTGCAGGATTTTTGAGCATTGAGTCATCCAGGAGTTCTTTGGTCTTCCTCTGGACGGTTGTCGATGAAGATCCTCAGATCCAATTTCGGATCACATAGAACTGCCGTCATCATCGTTAACCCTTCCCTTACGGTGCTAAAATTGAAACGCGCGCTCCGGTGTTGGGTAGTGAGTACGCGATAAAAAATTAGCGATTTTAAATCGGAAAAATAAGAACATTCATAGATAATCCCCTTAATTAATTATAATTGAAGTAAAAAATTATAATAATTGAGATTTATTTGCTGAAAACATTAAAAAACCATCTGGCAACGCTCACGGAACGGGCGTACGTCTAATCTATTAGCAAACCCAGAAGCAACTGCGGCGCGAAGCGGTATAGTGGCTTACCCCGGCGTGGCTCACGCTTGCGACGATTGAGACAACTGAGCTCCTCGCAATTCAGTGGAGTATGCAAGAGTGAGATGCGAATATAGTGTCGCGCTTCCCGCATACTATTCACCTATCGTCAAGACACAAGGTCGAGGCACTCACAGCGTTTAAATGAGAATTTGTTTCCGATCTTCACAAAACACCCACGATGTAGTCCATAAATTCTGATTATTATTAATATTATATGTTAAATCAATGCGTAAATATATTATGGAGGAATACCTAAAATCTTAACCTTGTATTTATTATATTTATAGAGATATTGATGGTTATTAGAAGCAACGTGTAGAAGATACGCAACACAGGGAAGGAAAGGTTAAGGATATTATACAAAAGGGGCAATAATATTAATCAGTTCTCACCTTTTGTGCTCTGTGGTGCCGAAGCAATAAGCAATGATCTGGACCGTGGTGTAGATGAAGTATCCCACCATGACCCCTGAGGCCACTATCTCAGCGTCAGGGTTCTTCTCCTCGTTCAGGTTCCATGTTCCGCCCACTCCCAGGAACTGCCCGGAGTATCCCGTGCGATACAGGATCAAAATGATAAGATTCAAAACCTGCAATCAATAAACAGTCCTGTTATTTTACGTGTTTTTTTTCTGGAATCATTAAATATACATGTTATTTTAGCGTTTTCGAGGGGTTCGAGTCCTGATTTAGATCGCCTTTGAGGAGAGTTTGCTTTCTCTTCTTCTTCTCAGTGTCATGTCAGGTCCCCCTAACGTTGAATATCACCTGAGAGTAGACATCTTTGTCCCCGGCAGCCCGAAAAAGATCTCCAACGCCTCTTATGCCAGTCTAATCACGTATATTGCGGAGCCAAGAGATTTGCCTCCGACCAACACCTCTTCGGCCTTCTATTTTGGCTTAGATGATCAGGTGCAGTAATTTGTACTTTGCTCCTCTAAGTACATGCCCCAAGTAGGACACCTTTGGGATATTAATATTAGTCCGCAACTCTCTATCAACTTTGGTTTTTTGAAGAACCCTTGTGCTGCTGACCATATCCGTCCAGGGTATCCGTAGCATTCTCCGGTACATCCAAATTTCGAATGCTTCCAGTCGGTTCATACTACCAACTTTGAGGGTCCATGATTCCACTCCATGTAATAAACGTAGGACGTGGAACAAACGTAGCATTTGACTAACCGTTGACAAGTTTCAAGTTTAGATTATCAAGATATGATTTCTAAACGACACTATATAAAATGTCCTTTTATTATTATTATCATTATTAAGGTAAACTCAGACTAATAGTTCTTTTAAAAATCTTGATATCAATGGAAATTGAACCTGTAATCCCCGGGTTTGAAGACAGGTGTCTTACTAAAAAGGCCACAGAAGTTGTCACTTGTTAATAATGATTGATTTATAATAATAATAATTAAATGACGATTTATAAAGCGCCGTTTAGAGAGCGAACTCTCGTCAAAGACGCTCTAACTCGAGACTCGAACTCACTGTGATTGACATAAAAATATTACAAAAGAAATGTATATAAGTTGAGTGTAAGGATAGGAAAGTAGTGGATTCACGGTGAATGCCGACATCAAAATAATGCCCTATTTTTATGCAGTCTATAAATTTAATATAAACTGCCAAAAATTCAAATCGTGTAGAATAAAACATCATGTTTAGGCGACTTAATGTCAATAGGACTTTTGATGCTTTAGCAACTTTGTTATTGTATTGGTCTATGAATGAAAATTACCATCGTAAAATTTGTCGACTCATACGAGTGTGCATTGCTTCTACTAGTTGTTTCACAATGCAATTATAATGTAAATATTTACATAGCCTAGATTTCATTGTCTGCACTTTTTTAAATGCTGATATAGTAAAATGAGTACTTAAGCGCATTAGACAAGATGCAACATTTAATAAAAAAATTATTTGTTTAACAATAATATTGGAAACTCGAACATACGCTCAATACCAATTTTTCGTACATAATCGTATTTTCAATAATCATTAAATTTAGAAAATAAACTTTCTTTATAAAAAAATGACGCGTAAAATTGTGCACTGTTGAACTTGTACGGCATCGGTACAAATAACAGTATCATAGGTGGATTGTGCTGTGCAATGCTCGGAGAATTCGGGTCAATTCCAAAGGCGTAGATCGGTGAAAGTTTGTAGTGTAGATATTCCTCTTATGGCAGGTTGTAGCAGGTCTCAAGTAAAACACAGTAGGTCGAGTGAACTGAAAAGTGATTTATTTTGAACGGCCGATCGCTCATCGTAAGCGTAATTCTCCGCCACTGCATGTGCTCACACCTCGTAAAATATCACCATTTTCGTGAGTTTGCGCAACGCAGAGGCCGGCTGGCCAGCGATATAGTCTCGACGACCGTCCATAAGTCTACATTTCCGTTGCGATCGTGACAACGCACGGACCCAAACAAATATAAAAATACATACAAAACCAAACAAATATCTCTATAATATGCCTACGATGAATCCTCGATTTTTTAAACATATTGCTCATGGCCTTGGAGACAGTTTGGAGAGGCTTGTGATCACTGGAAGCGTGGAAGGATGACGTACAATAGGAATAACCCCAAAATGTTTGACTGACCAAGTAAGAGACGCAACGGGACTACCCTTAACAATTGCTCTTCGAAACGCGAAGTGCAGAAGATGGATGAAGAGGAGTCGTTAAAGGCTGTTATATTGTATTTTATTGTATAAGAGAAACCGTATGACAGTCTGCGAGAGTCGCTGACTTTGTGCGTAGCACCTTAGAACTGGGAGCAGGTGGCTCAAGATTGTGAAGAATGGGGAACCATCTGTTCTCGGGCTGATGGTGACTCAACGGCTGGAAGCGAGAAACAGTAAACGGGCTGTGAACATGCGTCAGCATTGTCAGACAACTCAGCAGGGTCCACATGTCTGTGACATCTGCGGGAGGGAGTTTGTATCTAGGATCGAGCTGTTCTCTCACAGAAGATCACATGATCGACGTGGAAGAGAAGTTCAATATTGACGTTTGGAGTGCTTAGGGGATCCTCGACTACGAAGCCTAGCAACGACGACGATGCAGTACAACCTGGCGGACTTATTGCCATGTGGAAAGCTTCCAACCAACCAGAAAAATGTTAAAGTGGCCTTAAGCGAAAACCAGACTGAAATCCTTTTTATGAAACAATCTGGGTTTCAGAGGAATTTGAACCGGCAACTTCCAAGCTGGAAGACAGGCGTCTTACCAACTACGCCACGGAGGTCGTCCGATCGGCTACGTGGTGTCACAACGACAGGATGACGATGAATAATAATATGACAGAAGTAATAAATTTCAAATGACGAAAATTGTACCATTGACTTAAATCAGTTATTTACTAAAAGCAATCAAGAAACGTTATGTTATGTACAGTACCCTGCGGTAAGTAATACACATCGGGCTTAATACAGAGACTGTCGGCCATAATCGGCTAACTTCGGCTTTGTAGAGCGTCGTCTCTGTTGCACGATGCGCTACGCTTACGCTTGACAATCGCGACGGAACACGTGTATGAATGACAGAGACGACGCTCTACAAAGCCGAAGTTACCCGATTAAGGCCGACAGTGTCTTTCTTAAGCCCGATGTGTATTACTTACCACCGAGTACTGGACACATATATTTGTACACAGTTCTTATACTATTTACTAGGATAATTATTTTCACACTATTGTATTCAATCAAACTTTCATTGTATACATTAAAACCTGACGAGTTTATTGTCATGAGGCAATATATTCAAACCAATCATCAACATGTTATAGAGGCTTAAAGTGAAACCCTTTTTTTTAAATAATCGAGTACCAACGGAAATCGATTCTGAAAACCTCGAATCGGAAGGCAGGCATCTCGAACAAATAGCCACGGAGGTTGTCAGCTATTGTTATCCATTTTAATGTAATTACTTTTACAATAAATTTATCGTATTCAAGAATCTTCCTCCGTACCCATATAATACGGATAATTCAAATTAACTAATTACTATCCAGACTGATCCCGTCTCCGCTAACTGTAGTCACCCGCCCACAGCTAGTCTGCCGGCAGCCGACGAATTATCCAGGAATGTAAAGTGATCACAGTTATTATCCAACTTCTGGACGAAAGGGCTTGAACCCTGATGATGCCCAGTTGGTTCATCGTATCGTACTCCCATTTACTAAGGTCATGATTCTCTATGGTGGATTGAACCCATTAGAGTTAACCTTTACTGCAAGTATCTGGTGGGATCAGAGGTGATTCAGAAAAAAAGTTATATTTTTATTTATCTTTTGGTTAAAACTATTCGTCGTGGCGAAAGTGTTTTTACCCGATGTGTGGTCAATTTTATTGATTCAGAAATTTGACTGTTGAACAAATTCTCAAGTTAATATTATAATATGTTTTATTTGCAAGGAGATGCACATGGCCGCGCGGTAACGCACTTATTTTCCGTGCGGAAGGTCGCCGGATCAAATCCCGCACTATATTTATTTATTTATTTTACACTTTTATTGCAAATACAATCTGGTGGGCTTATTGCCAGGCGGCAATACAACCAATCAGACACAAGTTAATAAAGCAAGTTACGTGGTCGCATAAATCATTAAAATGACTATCCATCCCCACGAAATTCATAAACACATACCCACGAACCCCACAAAGACTGACAATCACCCGAACATTATTTTTCCTATAAAGTGAGATATCATCAATCAAAAGGAAAGAAGGGATGGTGGAGAGGAAAGGAAAAGAAAAATCAGGAATGAAACACGTTATTTTACTGACTAGAAATTAAGAGTTTTTTCAGTCGCTTCTTCAATACATTATGACGAGTACTTATATTATTTGGACACATTGCTCATGTCATTTAGAGTTTTTAAGAGTTTTTTCAGTCGCTTCTTAAAGCATGCCAAGGACGGAGTGAGTCTTATATTGGTTTGTAACTGATTCCAGAGTCTCACTGCACGGACAGTAAAGGACGACGTAAAAAAAGAGGAGCGGTGAACCGGAAAGGCCAATAGACAATCTCTGTTTGAGCGTAGCGTTAATCCATGATTGGAAAGATGCTGAAAATTTGCGGCAAGATAAGAGGGGGCGGCGGGACTGTTAATGATAGTATACAATAGATACAGTATGTGAATTTGGCGTATATTTCTAACATTCAACTAGTTCCATACTATACTACTCTCGAATGACACAGGCATTTTTTCCGCCTGGTATTCGGCGGTATTAAGATACCTATGGCTTCGGTCATATCTATTTTTTTTTAAAAAGGGTAAAAGTACATGTCGGTGTGCTATCAGATCTAGTACAGCGGTGTGGCCGGTGAGTTTGCTGGCGTGCAACGGCTCACGCGCTTAAAAAACAAACTCTGCGTCACTGTTTCGCTTTTAAACTGAATCGACGTTGACATGGCGAGGGAATCCTTGACTATGATACCTACCAAAGACCTTATTTGCAAGGGAGAAGTTCCAATTTAGATACTGATATCAATACATTTAATATACTATATTATATATTGTTTATAGTTAAGGAATTAACGTTGTGGAGGTTTAAAGACATTGTAATTTGTTTTATCAAACACTGTTTATTCCCCTTTTTGTAACGGTATAACCCTACCGGTTTCAAGGCTTGCACCCCATCTTCAGGGGAGCAAAAATAAGACTAAATTATGTTCGAACTGGTACCGATATACACGCCCCAACGGTTGGGGACATTCGGGTTGGGACCTGAGGGCTGAGGGAGGCATGGGTTGATCTCGGCCAGCAGCGGAGATACTTTTGGGATATATGTGTTTATCAGATGTTCACCTCGGTGTACTGACTTAAATTTTTTAGGGCCTCTAAACCAATCCGGAAATAGACTATAAATATATTATTTATAGTTAAGGCATTAACATTGTGGAGGTTTAAAGACATTGTAATTTATTTTATCAAACACTGTTTATTCCACTTTTTGTAATGGTATAACCTTACCGGATTCAAGGCTTTCACCCCATCTTCAGGGGAGCACAAATAAGACTAAATTATGTTCGAACTGGTACCGATATACACGCTCCAACGGCTGGGGACATTCGGGCTGAGACCTGAGGGCTGAGGGAGGCATGGGATGATCTCGGCCAGCAGCGGAGATACTTTTGGAATATATGTGTTTACCAGATGTTCGCCTCGGTGTACTGACTTAGAAATTTTTAGGGCCTGTAATCTGTCCAGTTTATTTCCGTTTCTACTGATATGTAACAATTTGGCATCATCGATAGAAAGAGTAGGTTTTCACAGTGACAATGATTAGCCATTTCAGAATTAATTAGAGGATTTGTTAAGGCGGATTTGTGTTCACGAAATCTTTTTTCAAAGCATCTTCCTGTCTTTCCTATATAGAAATTATCAGAGTCAGCACATAAAAGTTTATACACACCACTGTTGCTAAGTATTCCATTTTTGCCTTTCCCGTTAAATAAACGTTTCCGGAGATTAAAATTAGTGTAAAAAGCTGGCTTTATGTGTAAAAAGCTGATTAGTGTAAAAAGCTGGCTTTATATTATTATATATTACGCTTTCGTTGTATACAGTGCAACCTGGTAGATTTATTGCTGTGTGGTAATCTCTTCCAATCAACCAGAAAAATATTAAAAAAGCCTTAAACTTATCAATTTAAATATTGTATAAAACCAAATATATCGTTAGCAGGAAATACAAGAAGTAAATAATGTGTTGTTTATAGTTAAGGCATTTATATTTAACGACACCGACAAAAGATTATATATTTAACGACACCTATAAGCATACCTATAAATGGAGCAAAGTCTTATTTATAAAAAATATATCAAATGAAATAACCAAAAATATTCCAAGTCACATAAAGCCAGCTTTTTACACTAACTTTAATCTCCGGAAACTCTTATTTAATGGGAAAGGCAAAAATGGAATACTTAGCAACAGTGGTGTGTATAAACTTTTATGTGCTGACTGTGATAATTTCTATATAGGAAAGACAGGAAGATCTTTTGAAAAGATATTTCGTGAACACCAATCTGCCTTAACAAATCCTCTAATTTATTCTGAAATGGCTAATCATTGTCACCGTGAGAATCATACTTTTTCTATCGATGATGCCAAATTCTTACATATTAGCGGCAACGGAAATAAATTGGACAGATTAGAGGCCCTAGAAATTTCTAAGTCAGTACATCGATCCGAACATCTGGTGAACAGTTATATCCCAAAAATCTCTCCGCTCTTGGCCGAAATCGTCCCATGCCTCCCTCACCCATCAGCCCCCAACCATTGAAGCGTATATATCGGTACCAGTTCGAACATAATTTAGTCTTGTTTGCGCTCCCCTGAAGATGAGGTGAAAGCCTTGAAACCGGTAGGGTTATACCGTCACAAAAAAGTGGAATAAACAGTGTTTGTTAAAAATAAATTATAAATAAATAATAGATGAGATCTGAATTCTCCGTATAGTTTCTCATGCGTGCATGTAATCCTGGTTAAGAACCACAGCCATAGAGAATGGAGATGTTGACTTTATAGGAAACTAATAAATTATCTGTACTGAATTATATTATAAGGGTTAGATGGTTTTTGTTGTCTCCGAAGACGAGTGACAGTGGCTCCCATCTCCACCTTCAGCTATCTCCAGCCGGGCTTATTAACCCTATTGACCCGTCTCTCCCCACAGCAGACCTCCTCGACCTCCTCAGTGTGATGCATCTCCTATACGAGTGGGTAATTATCCTGATTACGTAACCCAGCCGAGCATCGCGGAATATGGATCAGGGTTTTGAATCTAAGAATCGTGTCTTTTTAGAGTATTTTTTTTACGTTATATCATTAAAATGTCTAAAAATATTAGACGATACTAAAGTATATCTCAAACTTTTTTTTAGTAATTTTAAACTTAAATTACGTTATAAAAACTGTATCGGACGTATGCGTCACCCAAAACATATGATGTATTTGTTTTCCTGTTTGTTTTATATTTTAATGTTATTTGGTATTTTTATGTATAATTTTATGTTTGTTGAGGTCCGTGCTGTGTCACAACCGTAACTGAAATGTTCTTTATGCGCGGCCATCGCGAGACAGTATCAAAAGTCGGCCGGCCCATGCATGTTTAGCGAAATGTTTCTTGTCTGAAGAGATGATGATAGTAGTTGTTGGTAAATAAATAAAATACGTCAATTAGCAGTGCGGAAGGAGAGAGTGAATGAATGTTTTATTTATCGGTATGTGGGTATTTATACATTTCAGAATGGGCGCGTGAGTGCGCCCGCGATATAATTTTATCTCGCTTCTGTGCGTGCAGAAATGGTGAATTGAAGTATTGCAGACATCGCAAATAGTATTGTGGGTAAACAATTTGTTTACGGGACCGGCGAGACAGCGTGATGCGTTCTCTTTCTACTGTGGAATGTATCGTAAATAGTATTGTGGGTAAACAATTTGTTTACGGAGCCGGCGCGATGTCCGGCCGCGTCAATGTTTTGGTATGCGACCTTTGGACATATCCAAAGGTCGTTTCGTCGGTCGTTGACCGTATGTGTTGACAATATTCAGCGACGACCGTGGTTCCCACACATGCGAAGATTTGCGAGAATTGTGATATCTCGCAAGTCATGACGGCATGCACGGGCGAAAACATGCGCTTGCGATGAGCGATTGGCCGCAAATAAGGAGCACCAATGTCTAAAAAATACATTCTCAGTTCACTCCAGTCTACTGCCTTTTACTTGCGACCATCTACGACCTTTTCACCGTGAATCGAAATCTTCGAGCATTAAGTAGTAGCCATCCACCTATTTCTACAGTCCTTTGTACCAGTGCCGTACAAAAACTCTTCACACAAGCCCGTACAAAGCGATATCATGTTTTTATAGTAATTCATAAATCGATATATTTTTATTTCAATTGATGTTTAATATTTCAAATGGGATAAAACAAAGATTTGTTATGTCACCCTGGTTGTTTAATATATACATATGTTCACGTGTGAAGGAACTACAGAGGTCAATGGGTAACATGCATACTCGTACGAGTACAATACCAATATAAACACTTTAAGTTATTAGTTCTGTGGCGTCAAATGGTCAGCTAAGTGTTAAAGATATGAGTGCAGCTTCAGGGACCACTTGAAAACAACCTTTTTTACGGGGTATTATATTAGCCGGCGAGTGAGATATGTATGGCGCAGGGTGCGGGGTGGACTCCGCTCCGTTCGCAATTTCGGTTGGTACTTACAGGCAAGTGTCAAGGACATTTCATTGCGGCGGATATAGCCGATGCGCATGATGTGCGTTACGTATTATTACGACTACTTACGACCATTCTAAATGTATAGTAGTGACATCTTGCAGAGAGTAGAGAAGTGAATTACCAATGTATGTCACTTATTGTAAGTCTTTAGGATAAATCTCATATAATTATCATAATTACAGTTAAAATTTCCAATTTCATTATGTACGAGTATCTTGAGTGGAATACACATATATGCGGATTGATGTACTCGTATGCTGATGATATGGTAGTGTTACATACAAAAAATCGTTGGCAAATAGAAAAAAAGCAATGCATAAAATCAACTTTTCCTAGAAGCTAAGAAGTTTCACTTCTACAACGCGAGAGCTTCACGCATCTGTTTTTTTTTTTAAATCTGGGTTCCAGCGGGAATTGAACCTGTAACCTCCTGAATAAGAGACAACCATCTTACCAGTTTGACCACGGGTGTCATTACGCGATGAAGAAAAATCCTAAGGTGCTATATGTTCGACAATATTAGAGAAATCATTCAAGTAGAGAAACATACTAAACGAAGTAAATATAAAACCCTTTTTCAAGTAACATAGAGAAACATACTAAACGAAGTAAATATAAAACCTTTTTTCAAGTAACATAGAGAAACATACTAAACGAAGTAAATATAAAACCCTTTTTCAAGTAACATAGAGAAACAAACTAAACGAATTAAATATAAAACCCTTTTTCAAGTAACATAGAGAAACATACTAAACAAAGTAAATATAAAACCCTTTTTCAAGTAACATAGAGAAACATACTCAAAGAAGTAAATATAAAACCCTTTTTCGCATGGTCACCATTATTAAGCGGATCCAAAACTCTCGAGTAGAAGACGAACGTATTCTATCTTTGAATATCCCTGTGGTCCAAGACTTATTTACTATAATTGGGGCCCCGGACATTGGGCACACGCGAGATACCACGGTTCCACACAAATGATTGTACATTTTCTATTCGAATTCTCGATACTGCTGCAGCGTTGTGGCATATTTTTTTATTTAATATCTAGGTTATAATGTCTTCAAGGTCTTAAAATGACACATCAAATACCGTACATCATTTGTCATATCATCAAAATTATTCATATGATAGTATCACAATTATATTTGTTCATCCGTAATACCTTTTTTTTATTAATCAGGTGTTAACATAAGTTGTGTTCGTTTTTTTTTTCAAATTTCAAAATGAGCACCAAAAGTAAAACAAAATGGTAAAGGTTATACGTCATTCGAAAGAAAAGTTTCTGCTCTGCAATATATTGTGTTTGCTTTTACGTTACATATATTATTTTATTTGATTACAAGCCTTCAAAATGGAATGTGAAGTAGACGAAAGTGAGCATTTTCGACAACTCCTTCTGTTCGCGTTCAATTGAGGGAATAAAACTGCTAAATGGGAGGGAATAAAACTAGTATGAAACTTTGATAAATGTTTTTTATAGCGTCCCTACCTTGGAAAATTTTTACAATTTTTTTTAAATTAAAAAATTTGAAAAAAAGGGTATAAATATTACAACTTTTTTCAGATAGCCGCTATTTTACGATTTTTTTCCTTTGGTACCAACTACAACGACGTAATTTTTTATTTAGAAACTGGGTATGATTTTTGCTTCAAATTTACGAAAGGGCTCCAATCATGTCGACCAGCTCACCCTCCTTTTTTTATTTTCTTGATAAAGTGTTCTATAACATGTTGTGTCTTTCTCAATCACCCTACGTACTTGAGATATACGTTCTCCATTGGGATCACATTCTTCCATGATAGTCAAAAAAAATTCTAGATGCATGAAGAATTCATTCATATTTTTTATTGTCAAAGTCTTGACGATTTTATCAGCTTCTTCTTCCTCACTTTCATTGTGTATTTCATTTAACTCTTGTTGCTCAATTAAGTATTCATTTGACAGATGTACTGAGTGAGATTCAATCAACTCATTAACATCTTCGTTGTTGACCTCCAAGTTTAGTTCATTCATTAGGCGAACTATTTCATCTGTGATAGTTTCCGGAGTTTCTTCAGAATTTATAAAACCACTGATCATTTGTGGGCATAATTGTTTCCAGGAACCTTTCATTGTTGACTCTTTTATTTCAGCCCACGAGTCTCCAATATTGTTTATTGCGTTCCATATATTATAGTTTTTCCAAAAAAATTGGGAGCGAGTGCATGGAAGCGAACAATTATTAAATATCGACAAAAATCTTTAAAAAATTGATTTTTTTTAAATGTGCGAAATAGTGAATTGTGCGCAAGTAGAATGTGCGAAAGTCGAGAGCCACCTGTACCCTTCGTATTTCTTTGAATTATGAACAACGCTTTCTTGTATTATGCTGCGACTAAGTGCTATGGAAGGCTTATGGAGATTAGTGAGGTGGATTAATCATACACTTTGTAATGCTGGCTTTATTGGTTACTATCCGTGACTCATGGGATTCCTTTATACATATTAAGGTTACTAATCAAGAATGGATAAAATTAGTGTTCTTACTAAGATATGGGCTTTAAGGTGGTTATGACTTGTAGTGAAAATGAATGATATTACTTGTAGTGAAGTGTATGATATTTTGAAAGGAGGAAACGTAAATATTCATAGAAATCGCATTAGTTGTATAAGAAGGTGTGTGGATGTAGAAGAAGTGAAGAATGTGTGAATGTGTCTGTCAAGATATGAAATTCCAAGTAAGGGAAATATTTTTTAACCTTTCCCTTCCTGTGCTAAAAAAAATCCGCCCGTTCCGGTGATGTGTATTCAATACATACATATGTAAAAATGAGCGATTTAAAATCGAAAAAATAAGAATATTGATAACCTATCGCTTAAATTAATTAAATTTGAAGTCAAAAGTGATAATAATTGAAATTTAATTGCTGAAAACATGAAAAAAAAACATCGGCCGACTTTCACAAAACGGACGAAGCGATCACCTCGAACGAAAGCCGGCTGGTTACTAAAAAGAGAGAAGCGAACGAACTAAGATTCTATTTATTGCGTTCCCATATACCGAAGGGGAGTGAGAGTGAGACTTGAATAGCGTCGCTTCCTCACCCATAGCGGTTTTTTAGAATGAATATACCTGCATCACATACTGGCACACGTTTGATTGTATTGGTGAATTTATTCCCGATTTTCACAAAATATCTCTGATGTGGCCGATAAGTGCTAATTATTATTAATATTTTTTTTTAAATTAAAGCGTAAATGTATTACGGAGGAATACCTAAAATTTTAACCCAGGTATTTATTATATTTATAGAGATATTCAAGTTTTTAGAAGCCATGTGTACTAGTTACACATCACATAGAAGGAAGGGTTAATTAAATGACTTAATAACGGTAAGGTAAAGTGAACTGTTTTGACTTGAAATATTTTATTTTATTTGTGAGATCTTTGTTTGATTACATTTAATTATTTTGAATGTTAATTAAACAAGGTAATTTACGATATATATTTAGTTCATGTGGATAGAACATATTTCGCGATTACAGATTACTCAGACAAGATAACATATCTCTGTGTGATTTATTGATTTTTTATTTTTTCCATATATCATACACTTGGAATGTTTTCTACGAATATTGATAACGGTCCTATATAAAATTATTCTTTTATTTTGGCGTTAGTGACGACAAATTGAATAATTCATTTAAGGTTTCGGTTTCAACTTTGTGGGGCACCATCATAGTATAAATAGGCCAAAGCCCATACAGAATTGAATTTTGAATACAAGAGAGCGAGATAGGAATACTTGGATTATCACCGAAAGTAATTAGAAATTTGAATCTCGGTGGGTCCGTGATAAATGAAAAGATGGAAACTATACTGAACGAATTTTAAATACCTAGCTAACAATTTTTGAACCGGTGTAAAAGGGGACGATGTATAAATGATATATATAAACAAATTTTAAATTTATGAATATATATTTTCATAAATGTAGAATTTGTTTTACTTCCGTGAATACTTCACGGGTTGCAACTAGTATTATTATATGTACGATAAATTAATGTGTACATAAATAATATATACCATCACGCCATATTTCTTTCGAGGTAGGCAGAGAGGACTGAGCGCCGCCGGGCTTTCTCATCTTGACACATATCCTTTAGCCTCTTCTACATCCATACATCTTCTACGATTTCTTTGATTTTCCTTCTTTTAGAATATCATTAAATTGTTATAACGCAATTAGCTGGCTGTTTCGAAGAGACAATAAACTCGACATATTATCTATTAATTTTTTCACCTCAGTCCATATTCCAGACGCGCATTTTTAGATAGATTTCGATACAAATACTACTACCTTTTGCAGAAGGTTTCATGTCATAAATTCCGGAAAATGTCAGTGCACTTTATCCGACCGTGACCAGGAAATTAACCTATGTTAAAAAGTTTATATATTTATTTTTTCCCGACGTATAATGAAACGTTTCCAATAGAATAATGCAATTCGTTTGAAAGAAATGGTCGAGTACCAACGTACATACTATAACGCCATTTCCCTGTCGGGGTTGGCTGAGAGGATATAGCGCCGGACTCTCCTATCTCGACACACACGTCCTTAACGCCTCCACATGCAACTTCTACGATTTCTTTGATTTTCTACGTTTCCTCTTTTCAAAAAATAATTCACTTGATCCGCCATACTTTCCTTGATCTTCCTCTCACATGCCTTCCAATCACTTTTTCAATTTTAACCTGTACACCGCGTTACAAATCAAATTCCACGAATCCTGTGCGCGGCACAATTTCGGCGTTTTTTAATTTCTAAGTTTAAACGCGTATTTTGTTTAGAACCACTGATATTTGATTACACCACCAAGTAAACATGACATTCAAGTAATTTTCTGATAATAAATAATAGTCATTACTCTTAAGGAGACTCATTAAATAAAGGAGATAAACTAAACATTACGTAAAATACACAAAGGAATGCTACAGATCAGATCACAGGCGTTTGTGCTTCCCGCGAGGAACACGTTAAATAAACTTTAACGACACACGAGATAAATGTTGCGAAAAAATATAGCGAAACTATTAACTTATCAATTGTGAGGAATCCACTTAAAATTGTTGAATGATTATACACAAAAAAAAATCCTAACGCGCCAAACCTAACATAGCGAGCGACACATGACGGCAGTCGAATGAATCACTTTAGAAAAATAATATATTGATCAGAAATCGTATTAACAAGAGACAACAATTTTCAAAATCTTCTACAGAGATGGCAGTATCTGTAGTTTTATAAAATATAGCAAACACAAATGTTAAATTTACTATTTATAGTTAAGGCATTAACATTGTGGAGGTGTAAATACATTGTAATTTGTTTTTTATCAAACACTGTATATTCCACTTTATGTTACGGTATAACCCTACCAGTTTCAAAGGTTTCACCTCATCATCAAGGGAGCACAAACAAGTATTATTTGTGCTCCCCTGATGATGAGGTTAAAACCTTGAAACTGGTAGGGTTATACCGTTACAAAAAGTGGAATAAACAGTGTTTGATATTACAAATTACAATATGTTTTTTATAGTTAAGGCATTAACGTTGTGGAGGTTTAAAGACATTGTAATTTATTTTTATCAAACACTGTTTATTCCACTTTGTCTTTAAACCTTCATAATGTTAATTACTTAACTATAAATAAATAAAGTTACATGGTATCAAAACAAATTATAAATAATTATTGATTTTGACTAAATTCATGTGTAGATATAGTAAAAATAATAGGGAAATAACGTTAATCATAGGAAAAAAGAACGGATGGTGTAAAGAAAAATCAGGAATGGATTCAATGTCTTAGAAATTAAGCATTTTAGTTAATTAACCGATTCATATAATTTTAGTATTTAAACAGAGTTTAAATAAAAAACAGTCATCGAATTTTACTAATTTATAAAAAAAATGTTTTTTTTTAAAACCGTCCAACGTCTGGTAATATAATCAATCGTTTGAGTTTCAAAAAGAAGCTAATTCTGCAGCCTAGGCCCAGCAACTTTAACACCCATTTCAATACAGTTTTACAATGAAAGTGTAATACAATACTACTAGGCGCGTCCAGAAAGTAAAGAACACCACGAAGAGCACCTCGCCCTGAGGCGATCCCCCACCACCGCGATCGTATGCGCGCCAGTTAGCTCCTTCTCCCACTTCAGTGCGAGCCGAGTTTTGTTGCTGAACGGTCGTGCGTCTTTGTTCTGTAACCTTTCAAAATGGCTGCGCCCATCGAAAATCCCGCCAAATGTGAAGTGCGTAGTGTCATTCGTTTTCTGAATGCACAAAATATTCGGCCTATCGAAATTTATAGGCAACTTTAAGCACAGTACGTGAATCTTTCCCACAAATTTCACGATCGCTCCTACATGAAATAGTGACAGAGCACCTTGGCTACAAAAATTGGAAAATAAAAAACCGAATCTCAACACCAGAAAAGTGATGGCAAAAGTTTTTTGGGACCGAAAGGGTTTGATCCACGTGGAGTTTATGCCAAGAGGACACACAATAAATTCAGAGGCCAATTGTGAAACTCTTCAACGACTTAGACGCGCCATCCAAAACAAGAGACGTGGAATGTTGTCGGGAAAGGTGGTTTCGATTCATGACAATGCGCGGCCTCATGCATCAGCACGAACACAGTGAAAACTTCAACGTCTTAAGTGGGACATTTTTGGACATCCTCCTTACAGCCCTGACTTGGCACCGAGTGATTTTCACTTATTCCTGAAGCTAAAGGAATTTTTGGGTGGAAAACAGTTCGCAAACGATGAAGACCTCAAACAAGAAGTGACATCCTGGCTCAAATCTTTGGCGGTAGAAGAGTATAACATCGGAATTGAAAAATTGGTTCCACGTTACAATAAGTGCCTTGACAGCTATGGCTACTACATTGAAAAATAGAGTAAGGTACTGTGATTTTGTATTTTAAATAAAGGTTTGTGTTGATATTTTTCGTTATTATTTAGTTATGCCAAAGTTCTTCACTTTCTGGACGACCCACTTATAATATAATATACAAAGAGAGGATACTCCAAGAAGACTTTAGAATTATACTCAAGCCGTGGGCTGTTAATTGTTCTTTTTTGATCGATACTAATTTATATAATTGTATTTTTCTCTACTGAATACATAATCAGTCTTCCTGAAATGTTAATTGTCTAAATAATAGGTCTATTAAGGTCTGTGGTTCCGTGAATATAAATTAATATCTCGCTTATTAACGTCTCCTGGCAAATAACATCTCCATGCCTGACTCCTGAGTCACCCATGATGGACAGCAGATCTCCAATTGGTGTACATTTGCATAGTGTGAGGGTGGTAGTCAGTGACTTGGCCAATTGACTTCCCTATTACTTAATCAGCTCTATTAATTCGTTCCAGCGCCATCAATTTCCTTTTTTTAATCATCCTTAATCCGTCCTGTTTTTATTCCTATTCATTAGACATTTGAAGTGTTTCCGGGTAATAATAATAATAATAAAATAACAATTTATATAGCATTGTTTAGATAGCAAACTATCTTTATGGAGACTCTAATTCGAGAATCGAACCTACTATTACTGAAATAAAAAAATATTACAAATAAATATATTATGTATAAGTTGAGTGTAAAGATTAGAAGAAAGTGGCTCCGGTCATTTGATTACGCACTTCCCCACATCTGCATTTGACCGGAAAAGAAAAAAATATCAATGGAAAACTAACTACAAAGAAACGTTTGTAGATCTTTCAATATGTGATAGTTATACATTCGGTTTCAGGTGTAGTTCATTGTATGTGCGTATTGTTCAGATATCGTCATAAATTGTGATGGAAGACAAATCTCGATGCATATTTTACCCATTTCTATATCCATACTTTGTCATACATTCTCTTCTGTCTTCTGTATTTCTTATCTTTTTAATATTAAGAAGAGAAAAAACGATTTTTAAAGCGCTTTTTAGAGAACAGATTGCCTTCAAGGGCGCTCTAGCCCGGAATTCGAACCCACTGCTAGCGACAGATTAAAAATATTATATTATTTGTAGTTAAGGCATTAACATTGTGTAGGTTTAAGGACATTGTAATTTGTTTTATCAAACACTGTTTATTCCACTTTTTTGTAACGGTATAACCCTACCGGTTTCAAGGCTTTCATCTCATCATCAGGGGAGAACAAACAAGACTGAATTATGTTCGAACTGATACCGAGATACACGCTTCTAACGGTTAACATTCGGGTTGAGGACTGGGGGTGAAGGGAGGGATGAGATAATCTCGGCGAGCAGCGGACAGATTCTTGGGATATATGTGTTTGCGAGATGTTCGCCTCGATGTACTGACTTAGAAATTTCTAGGACTTCTAATATGTCCAATTTATTTCCGTTACTACTGATATGTAAGAATTTGGCATCATGGATAGAAAATTTGTGGTTTTCGCGGTGACAATGATTAGCTATTTTAGAATAAATTAGAGGATTTGAAAAGGCGGATTTGTGTTCACGAAATCTCTTTTCAAAAGATCTTCCTGTCTTTCCTATATATAAATTATCACAGTCAGCACATAAAAGTGTATACACACCACTGTGGCTAAGTATTCCAATTTGCCTTTCCCGTTAAATAAGTTTCCGGAGATTAAAATTAGTGTAAAAAATTGGCTTTATGTGGCTATTTATGGGCTTTTATTTCGTATGATATATTTTTTATAAATAGGACTTTGCTCCATTTTAAAAATATTATAAAATAAGTACATATATAAATTGCGTGCAAGGATATCAAGGTAGTGGCTGTGGCTATCAGATAAGATACTTCCCCGCGTCTGCATAAGTTTAGAAAAACATGTTTGGCTAGAAAACTGCAGAAAAATAACTAAGGGATGACAAACTCAAATAAACATTTGTAGATCTAACGATATGTGATAGTTACATATTCGGCTTTAGGTGTACTGTAGTGTGTGTGTCGTGTCGTGTTCATATACCATCATATTTTTTAAGTGAAACTTCTATCTATGCGGTAGGGCAAATTGGCCTGAGCGTCACGAAAAGTGAAACGGTGTTTATATTATTATTATTAAATATTTTATTTATTAAAAAAATAATATTAATTATCTTAATATTATTAAGTAATACTAATAAATATGATTCTAATATTATTAAGTGTATTATATTTTTATTAAAAAAAAAATATTTTGAATAATAAAAATTATTATTATTTATTATTAAAAATATATATATTTTTTTTGTTATATTTTATTTTTATATTATTAACATATATTTAATAATTATTAGTTTCATTTTATATTAAATTATTTTATTTAATTTAATATTTATTTAATATATAATTTATATTTAATATATAATTATAATAATATATATATGTTATAATAATAATAATAATTACTTATATTATTATTAATTATTATTTAATTAATTAATAATATAATACAATTTAATAATATTATTAATAATATTATTTATAATATTATTAATAATATAATAATAAATGAATAATTATTTAAAAATAATTAATTTAAAAATTAATAATAACTTAAAAATATGAATATGTTTAATATTATAAATATTAATTTAATATTATTAAGTGTTTTATATTATTAATAAAAATATTATTTAGTATTAAAAATTAAAAAAATATTTTTTTATTAAATTAAGAGAGATTTTTTTGAATTAAATTCCAAATAACCATTACCTAATCCTAAAAAAAAAATCGTTAGCAAATGGAAAAAAAGCAATGCATAAAATCAACTTTTCCTAGAAGCTAAGAAGTTTCACTTCTACCGCGCGAGAGTCTCACACACGATGTTTTTTAAATACTTCCCAAAAAGCGGTATTTTTAAATACTTCATAAAAATGCACACCACACTACAGTAAACTTGAATTTTTTTCAAATCTTTCTTTTAATTCCTAATAGTTGATAATAAATTCATAAGTATCATAGTATAAATAGGCCAAAGCCCGTACGATGGTTGTCGTCAAAGAAAGAATACGGGAATTGAATTTTGAATACAAGAGAGCGAGAGAGGAATACTTGGATTCTCTCCGAAAGTAATTCGAAATTTGAATCTCGGTGGGTCCGTAATACTGAACGAATTTAAATACCTAGCTAACAATTTTTGAACCGGTGTAAAAGGGGACGATGTATAAATGATATATATAAACAAATTTTATATTTATGAATACATATTTTCATAAATGTAGAATTTGTTTTACTTCCGTGAATATTTCACGGGTTGCAACTAGTTATAATTATCTTGCGCAAAAGGTATATTTTCTGAGTCACGTTGTACTTGAGTAATGATAAAATTTCTTTAGTTTTATCATAAGAGTTACAATGCTTTGTAATCCTTATATGAAACAAAGATAACCATATTGGTTCTAAAATTACTAACATTTCCTTTTTGGAAGAAGAAAAGTATGAACGCCCACGTGGCTGCAAACTTAACATAGCTTTATATACACGATACAAAGATTGCATTCGTGTTGCGATAATATATTTTAAAATCATACATAAACTAAGAAAACGTTTTAATTTCATCCAATATTACACATCGATCAATAAGTCCCGGGACTAACTACTAAAACAACATTTGTTTGCCAAAATTCTTCTTTATTCATCAACATAGTCTCCTTCAAAAGCGATACATTCATTCCAACGCTTTCCTAACTATTATATGCCAGCCGTGTAGAACGATTTATCTTTGGTTTCAAAATAGGCGTTAGTTTCGGCAATCACTTCTTTATTGGAGCCAAATCTCTTTCCCTGGAGCATATTTTTGAGGTCTGCGAACAGCCAATAGTCGCTGGGGGGAAAATCTGGAGAATACGGTGGGTGCGGAAGCAATTCGAAGTTCAACTCATGCAATTTGGCCATCGTTACCATCGGCTTGTGACACGGTGCATTGTCCTGATGACTTTTTTCTTCTTCATATGGGGCCGGTTTTTTGCAATTTCTGCCTTCAAACGCTCCAATAACGATTTGTAATATTCGTTATTGGTGGTTTTTCCCTTTTCAAGGCGATCTATGAATATTATACCATGCGCATCCCAAAATACGGAGGCCATAACCTTCCCGGCCGACTGTTGAGTTTTTGGTCGCTTCGGACGACTTTTACCGGCTGCTCTCCACTCAACTGACTGCTGATTTGATATACACTACACTGAAAGCCGAATGATAATATTAAAATGACAATTTATATATAACCGTTTTGAGAGTGCACTTTCCTCAAGGGCGCTTTAACTTAGTATTCAAAGCCTCTTTTATTAAGAGATTGAAAAAATATTACTCAATAAAGTAACACATTCGGCTTTAGGTGTAGTGTATGTGTGTGGTGTTAATATCACATATCGGAAGATCAACTATACTAAAGAAAATGTAGCATGGTCCCTGTGACGTTTCACAAATTTGCCCCAATACAACCTTGTAACGACGTTCAGTAATTTTAATTATTTTATCAACTTTAATATAAGCCTCGATTCTAATAAATAGCAAGTTATTTCGGTAAATGCATTACATAAAACTAACAATAATGACAAATTAATACATCTTTTTACAAATAAGCAAAAATGTGGCAGTTTGTTAAAATCAAATAATATTTGGCGAAGTTCATCAAAAGTCACTACGTTAGTCCGCATTGGCTAGGGATGGGGTATACGATAGTTGGATTTTCTTTTTTTTTTATACATATAATTAAATGTTTAAAAATATTATAGATACAAATCATACAATACATTAGAAAGACAGTATAATGAAAATTAGGAATTAAAACGTCAGTATAGAGAAAAACAATTTTTCGATTTATGGAAAAACGATTCGATTAAAAAAAAAACGATTTACCCCATCCCTTTGAGACATGACATTTCAGACGTCACAGGGATCACGCTACATTTTCTTGAGTATAAGGTTTTTTTACATTCATCTTCCATTGATAATTTTTATAAGCGATTTTTTTACCAAATATGTACCGTAGTATCCAATCTAATGGCCGCACCCGTCATCTTCCTGTTCTTTAATGAAACTTATTATTATTTTTAATTATTTAACATAACGGCGTTATACGAATTACTTGAAATGAAATTGGTTGTAACCATAAAATAATATCAATTTTTTTTAATTTTTTAATTTTTTTTTTATTTCACCTTTCAGTCGAAAAATACACGGTCTATAGTTTCGTCATCCAGGCCACACTAACATCCGGAATTATTTTTTTAACCTGGCGAGTTTATTGCCATGTGGCAATCTCTTCCAACCAACCAGGAAGATGTTTAAATGGACCCTAAGTGAAAACCAGACTGGAATTCCATTAAAAAAAATCTGGATTCCAGTGGGGATCGAACCCGCAACCTCCGTATCAGCAGACTAGCGTCTTACCACCAGGCCACGGAGGTCGTCAATATTAATATTGCATACAATCTTTAATCAACACTGATGAAAACTAGCCAGTTTTTTTAATGGAATATTTTAATATTACGATAAAATCTTTTAATATATCGATCTCCGGGGCCTAGTTGGTAAGACGCATTTCTCGCGATCCGCCGGTTGCAGGTTCGATCCCTGTTGGTATTCAATTTTTTAAATAAAATTCGAGTTTGGTTTTTATTGAGGTTTGTTTAATATTTTTGGACGCTTACTCCAAGTGATTGTCGCATATCAACGAACCCTCCATATTTTTTTGTAATATTTTATTTTATTTCAACGGTGAATAACCTTTTTGATACAAAGCAATACCGTAATATATTAGGTGTTAACATCAGTTGTGTCCGTTTTCTTTTTCAAATTTAAAAATGAGCACTAACAGTAAAACAAAATGGTAAAGGTTATACGTCATTCGAAAGAAAATTTTCTGCTCTACAAGATATTGTGTTTGCTTTTACGTTACATATATTATTTTATTTGATTACAAGCCTTCAAAATGGAATGTCAAGTAGACGAAAGTGAGCATTTTCGACACCTACTGCTCGCGTTTAATCGAGAGAATTAAGCTGCTCGCGATATTTGCGAAGTGTACGGTGAAGATGCTATGCATGAAAGGACAGCTCGTCGATGGTTTTTGCGTTTCAAAGACGGTAATTTCAATCTGAAAGACATATAGAGTTCCGGACGACCAGTGGACTTCGATGAGGACCGCTTAAACCATATTATTCATGAAGATCCCCTTCAAACCACCGTAGAATTGGCTGAGCAGATGAATTATACATGACTGTAAATCGCCATCTACCATCTCTTCTTTTATTCATAGCATCTTCACCGTACAATTCGCAAATATCGCGAGCAGCTTTAGCAGCTTTGTTCCCTCGATTGAACGTGAACAGAAGGAGGTGTCGAAAATGCTCACTTTCGTCTACTTGACATTCCATTTTGAAGGCTTGTAATCAAATAAAATAATATATGTAACGTAAAAGCAACCACAATATCTTGTAGAGCAGAAAATTTTCTTTCGAATGACGTATAACCTTTACCATTTTGTTTTACTTTTGGTGCTAATTTATAAATTGGAATCAAACGGACACAACTTATGTTAGCACACAATAGTTAAGAACCAAATCTTCTTCTTAAACTTTCTGTTGACTCAAGAGTCTGTTACTCTCTTGTGATGCTGAGCTCCAGCCATTTCTTCATCGTTTCGGGGGTCTTCCTGGTGGACGCCGTCCATCCGGCACTCCATGCGGAGCTAACATATGTATGGGATTCTTGTGGAATTCATTCTCTGTACATGTCGGTACCAGTATCGTCGACGCTGTCGTCCCCATCTGACCACATTTTGGACCTCACAGACCTCTCGGATTGTGGTGTTCCTTAAACGATCACGCAAAGTCTTCCCACCAATAGCACGTAGAGTTCTCATTTCTGTTGTCCTTAGCATACTCTGGGTCTTGACAGTGTGCGCCCTCGCTTCGATGCCATATGTGAGAATACGTCGCACACAGGTCTTATAAATGCGTACCTTGCTACCTGTTCTCATATATTTATTCCTCCACATTACATCTCTCAGGCAGCCCGCCACAACTGCAGTTTTATGTACCTAAGGCCTTTCTTCTCTGGGGAGGTCATGAGAGCTGAGCAGTTCACTGCCAAGATATCTGAACTGGGTTGTTTGTTCAATTGGCTCGTCACGCACTGAAATTCTGCTTTCTAGTGGGTCTTTGGAGAATGTCATACACTTAGTTTTTGCTACGGAGATAATCATGATAAAACTTAAGAAATATATATCTCGAGATATGAACGTCTGACGCTTTGTGTTCTTTGCCTACCCCAGCAGGGAACAGTTTGATGGTGTATACGTATTGTATCGGTTTTAGCTTTTGACGTTTTTTGTATAGAATTTGTATTAAATTGGAAGAAATATTGCGTCGTGTCCATACCACTTAAATATCTTTAATTGTTGCTGACTGTTTGGCAAGTTGCAAGTAATTGTGGCATTGTTTACGAGTTATGTAGCAGAGTAGAGTAACACGAGCCCAGCTACCTATTTTTGTGGTGCCACGAGCCAAACACAAGTTCCGTGGCCTCATTAGTTTTTTTGACAAACAAAGTTGTATGATAACAAAGCATGGAAGATCTCTTATCTCTCATTTAAGAAATGGAGTCCATTCACTTGTGACTAAAAATTATATCGCTAGTTTTGGAATGCAGCTGTTATTTTTATATACCCATATGTATTATAATGTACTTATATATTATATGATCGATGAATCTGACATATGAAATGCATATTATGTTCTGTTAATATTTCTTCCATCATTCGTTTTACATGTTCAAACCATCTCACAGTGCTCTTTTTAATCTTACTCAATACATCTGTCATAAGTTTACATTCATCCGTAATCACTTCAGTACGTATTATGTCATACATTGTCACTTTTCTTAGTGCACGCATTATCACACAATTTATTCGGCTCATTTCATAATTTTTATGCATACGCACTATCCCTGTCGGGGTAGGCAGAGAGGACAGAGTTCTGGACTTTCCTTCTCGACAGACACAACTTTAGCCTTTTTTAAATCTATACACTTTCTCATATAACTTCTGCGATGTCTCTGAATTTCTACGTTTCTTTCTTTCAGAATTAATTAGTTAATCAATTAATTAATTTAATTAATTTAATTAATTCAATTTATTTAATCAATTTAATTCATTTAATCAATTCAATTAATTTAATTAATTTAATTTATTTAATCAATTAAATTAATTAAATTAGTTTAATTTATTTATTTATTAATTAATTCACTTAATCCAACCATACTTTTTCGTTGTTTTTCTCTCACGCACATCCACTCACACTTGCACTATATACTTGTTTACCTGCTGGGATAGGCAGAGAGGACAGGGCGCATGTCCTATCTCGACACATTATAAAAATATTAATCTTATAAAAAAATCACATTTAGACGTGAAGTAATAAAAAAAACTTATTAAAACGAGGAATAAAGAAAGAAAAAATATATATAATGGAGAAATATAAAATCCAAAGTATTGTAAAATGACAAAGAGAACGAAACATTTATGAGTAATAAGGGTGTGGCTCATGCCATTAGGTTAATCAAAGTGAAGTAAAATGCTAATTTAATTTATTAAACATAGCAATTGAAATAAAAAATATGTCTAACTTAAATAATTCCTCACTGAACACAGAGCAATTGAAGAGTTAAACTCATAAACCACTCAAGAGCCAAAAAAAATACGTAAAGAGTTATAAGAAAAAAAACTGTGCGGTATTTGAGTAAACTGCTTGTGGATATGTGCTCAGTGACATCTGTGGTTGTAAAACAGAATCATTTTTAGTTTGAATTCACATATATGCCATTTATGGGTATATTGTCGCTTGTTGATGGACTGTTTTCCATTAAAAAAATCAAAATATGGTTGTTATGTGGTTTATGAGTTTAACTTTTCAATTATAGATAAATGAATTGATTAAATAATTATAACAGGTCGTTTGATCTTGTTGACCGAAGGGGGCAACGGAAACCTATTTTTTTTTCAAATAAAACCTTGGCCTAGTTGGTAAGACTTAGTCTTAAGTAAGACAGTCGAGGACGATGAAAGAAACGTAAACAGGCAAAATCAGTCGACAATCTCTGCTTGAGCGTAGCGCAAGTTCATAATAGGAAAGACGCTGAATGGTTTTTTTAACCTGGCGAGTTTATTGCCATGTGGCAATCTCTTCTAACCAACAAGAAAGATGTTTTTATAAGCCCTAAGGGTTAACCAGACTAGAATACTATTTAAAAAATCTGGGTTCCAGCGGGGATCGAACCTGCAACCTTCGGATCGGCAGACAAGTGTCTTACCACCAGGCCACGGGGGTAGTCTCCATGTTCTCGGTAAGATAAGAGGGATACGAGAATTACTGTGGACTAAAAAAATGTTTTTTCATATTCCTATTTTTCGTGTGTAATAAAGTTTAAAATAATAAAAAAAAAACTGTATTTGTCTCGACAAAAGTTAGGGTGTGGGATGAAAAACATCTGATATCTTCGCGGCCGGACTATTGTTGGGGGTATATTTCGGCTGGGGAATGTAATGAGATGAGCCGAGACCTTTGATAGTTTCTCTATTAAATGTATTTTCTTCTACACATATATGTAATTTCAGGATTAATCTATACGTTTATTTACTTGTATTTATATAAATAAACGGTAAAATGTTCCTTATTACAAAAATAATAAGAAATTAAAGTCAGTAGTGAGTCAACACATTAACATGGACAGAATATGTACAAACATTAAAATAATTCTACACAATTACAACAAAAAAAATATCAGAAAGAAACAGGTAAAAATCAGGAAGAAACTATCGTACAAAACCACATGTTACCAACACAATACGGGACCGACCACAGGCGCACATCCCGCACTGCGCAAAAAAATACAAACACAAAAGACAAATCATTTAAATACAAATTGATAACAAAATATAAAAGACGGAATCAGACAGGTGCAACTCTACAAATCTCCTATAAACTAACTCCAAAAACATCCGATACTGCAGCGTCTTTAGTCTAAGTATGGGAGAATTCGCTAAATAATTTATTCTACTATATAATTTTCAAAACATGTCGCTAGGTTATTTTTTTTAATCGATTTATTTGTTCAAAACCTGGTGCTATTTTACTGTGATTTTCAAATCATGTCACAAGGATTTTTCCTATCGATTTATTTATTCAAAACCTGGTGTTATTTTACTGTGATTCTAAAAACATGTCACAAGGATATTTTTTCGTAGATTTCTTTTTTCAAAACCTGGTGCTATTTAACTTTGATTTTCAAAACGTGTCGCTATGTTTTTTTTTTCAATCGATTTATTTATTCAAAACCTGGTGCTATTTAACTGTGATTTTCAAAACATGTCACAAGGATTTTTCCAATCGATTTATTTATTCAAAACCTGGTGCTATTTAACTGTGATTTTCCAATCATGCCACAAGGATTTTTCCAATCGATTTATTTATTCAAAACCTGGTGCTATTTTACTGTGATTCTAAAAACATGTCACAAGGATATTTTTTCGTAGATTTCTTTTTTCAAAACCTGGTGCTATTTAACATAACTGTAATTTTCAAAACATATCACAAGGTTTTTTTCCAATCGATTTATTTATTCAAAACCTGGTGCAATTTAACTGTGATTTTCAAAACATGACACAAGGATTTTTCCAATCGATTTATTTATTCAAAACCTGGTGATATTTTACTGTGATTTTCAAAACATGTCACAAGGCTATTTTTCCTAAGATTTATTTTCTCAAAACCTGTTGCTATTTAACATAACTGTAATTTTCAAAACATATCACAAGGTTTTTTTCCAATCGATTTATTTATTCAAAACCTGGTTTGCTATTTAACTGTGATTCTCAAATCATGTCACAAGGATTTTTCCATAGATATATTTGTTTCAAAACCTGGTGCTATTTAACTGTGATAGTTATATGTTCATGTTCAATACGTGTCACAACGGTGAGTGCGCATCCGCTGACTAATCCCTCTATGATTCACCCTGATAACAATTCAATGAGTCTTATTGATAAGGACGCCTGTCGGTCGCGTGGAATTTTTGACGAAAATATAAAACGTATCGAACTTTAATTCTACCTGTTCTGAAACATTTGAGAATATGTTAAACAAACAGGTGGGTCGAAGTATTTCAACCATGAATTTAGGATAAGGTTTTTTTTTAAAGAATTCCTCTCTGGTTTTCATTTAAGAACTTTAGAACATTTCTCTGGTGGGTTTGGAAAATATTTGGAATAGGTTGTATTTTTTATAAAACGAACAAATATTTCAAATAAAACTAACTATTTAAAAGAGGATTAAATGTATTCTGTATTGCACATTGATTATTTTTCTTTTTTTCTTTTTTGTCATCTACTATATTTATTTTCTGTGTTTATTTTTTTGTATATATTCCTGTTTCTACGTGTTTAAGGGTGTGGGCTGAAAAACATATGGTGTCCCCGTGGCTGGGTTCGCCCTATATTGGTGGGGTGTATTTTGGCCGAGGGGATGCTATTAGATGAGCCCAGACCTTTTGACAGCTTCTGTGTTTGATGTATTGTCTGCAATTTATGTGTTTTAGAAGTGTTATTCAGGTGTGATCTTGTACATACTATGTTGCTGTCAATAAACCTAATATTTATTTATTTATTTATTTATTATTAACCTGATGGCGAGTGACACGTCCTAGTAAGTCTTAAATTCTTGTTTTTTTGTTTTGATTTTTGTTTGCTCCCTTTCCTAGAATTATTCTAGTCTTTTTTTACGGCGATGGCGAGTAACAGTCTAGTTACTCTTAAATGCTTGTTTTTTTGTTTTGATTTTTGTTTGCTTCCTTTCCTAGAATTGTTCTAGTTTTTTTTACAATTTTTACAACGATGGCGAGTGACACTCTAGTAACTCTTAAATGTTTGTTTTTTGGTTTTAATTTTTGTTTGCTCCTTTTCCTAGAATTATTCTTGTTTTTTACACAATTTTTACAACGATGGCGAGTGACACTCTAGTAACTCTTAAATGCTTGTTTTTTTGTTTAATTTTTGTTTGCTTCCTTTGCTAGAATTATTCTAGTTTTTTTTTTACAATTTTTACAACGATGATGAGTGACACTCTAGTAACTCTCAAATGCTTGTTGTTTTGTTTTAATTTTTGTTTGCTCCTTTTCCTAGAATTATTCTAGTTTTTTATGCAATTTTTACAACGATGGCGAGTGACACTCTAGTAACTCTTAAATGTTTTTTTTGTTTTAATTTTTGTTTGCTCCTTTTCCTAGAATTATTCTAGTTTTTTTATACAATTTTTACAACGATGGCGAGTGACACTCTAGTAACTCTAAAATGTTTGTTTTTTTGTTTTAACTTTTGTTTGCTCCTTTTCCTAGAATTATTCTAGTTTTTTTATACAATTTTTACAACGATGGCGAGTGACACTCTAGTAACTCTTAAATGTTTTTTTTTTGTTTTAATTTTTGTTTGCTCCTTTTCCTAGAATTATTCTAGTTTTTTATGCAATTTTTACAACGATGGCGAGTGACACTCTAGTAACTCTTAAATGTTTTTTTTTGTTTTAATTTTTGTTTGCTTCCTTTCCTAGAATTATTCTAGTTTTTTTTACATTTTTACAACGATTTCGAGTGACACTCTAGTAACTCTTAAATACTGGTTTTTTTGTTTGCTTCCTTTCCTAGAATTGTTCTAGTCTTTGACTTTGTATATTAGTTTATGAGAGTTTTTATTGCTTCACGTCTTGAATATGCGTGTGACATTTGTTATATGTAATCTTCCATATAAACTTCACTGGTCTATATTAAGTGTATAATTTATATATTATAATATAAACTAATAAACAATCATCATCATATAAACTAATAAACAATCGTCATCATATAAACTAATTAACAATCATCATCATATAAACTAATAAACAATCATCATCATACTAACTAATAAACAAAAATCATGTATATTTTCATAGAAATTTCATATTTTTAGATTAAATTCAAACGCAAAAATGCATCATACGAGTATACTCGTATACCGTGGTTTTTAATATTTTGTTTATCTCAGCAATATGTCGTATCGTAGAACGCTGATTATTCTTGAATAGGTCTTGCTTTGGCCGTCATCAATGGTAATCGACCTTCCAGTGCTTACACCATCTACGAGTGTCGTATCACCATTACAGATTGTTTTAAACCACATTTGACACACGATCGTTTACTGTATCATCGCAATACACTACATACGAGTATATATTTTCATGTCGCATTTTTTTTCTTTTGTAGGAATAAAAAAGCTTCAAGTAACAAAATATAACAAATGTTGTTACATTTTCAAAATAAAGTAAAAAATGCTTAAGCGATCTGGGTAAACAATGGACGAAACATGCTTTAATGTATGATATTATCTCTCAATAATATAATATATAATACATTCAGCATGTTTTGATTGAAGTTATACTAGAGAAAATGTAGGATGGTTCTTGTGACATTTAAAATGTCATGTCTCAAAGGAATGGGGTAAAGTCGTTTTTTTTACAAATCGAATAGTTTTTTTATAAATCAAAAATTTGTTTTTCTCTATACTGACGTTTTAATTCCTAATTTTCATTATACTGACTTTCTAATGTATTGTATGATTTGTATCTATATTTAAATAGGCCAAGATCCACTATGAATTAATACTAATTACGAACATTTAATTTTAGGTATAAAAAAATCGAAAATCCAATTATCGTATACCCCATCCCCAGCCAATGCTGACTAACGTAGTGACTTTTGACAAACGTCGCCAAATATTATTTGATTTTAACAAACTGCCACATTTTTGCTAATTTGTAACAAGATGTTCATATTAATTTGTCATTATTGTTAGTTTTATGTAATATATAGTATTTACCTAAATAACTTGCTATTTATTAGAATCAAGGCTTATATTAAAGTTGATAAAATAATTAAATTTAATGAACGTCGTTACATGGTTGTATTGGGGCAAATTTGTGAAACGTCGTCACAGGGACCATGCTACAATTTATCAAGTATAGCAACGAATCTTTTGGGTTCAATCGTAACGACATCTATTCGAAAAATACAAAAGTACTTTTAGGAAAACCTATAATTTTATTTTACATTCTTTGTTTTCAGTTAATTTTCTGTGCATTTCGGTATGACTACAGTCAGTTCAGAATTCCATTCTCTGTAATAAACAGACTTGCCTGTGGCCTTATCTATCAGAATAATCATATTTTGAATAATGTCTATATCTTATCAATTTAGAGATAATGAACATGATTGTTTGTCGCAGTTTGGTGCACAAAGAATGTATAATTTTACTTATTTTTACAATTACATATAAAGTATCTTTCAAATTTAGCGTTTTTTTTAAATCCTTGGATAAAACACAGATGGCGTCGCGAACTTGCCTGAGTCTTGCGAATTTTGAGAAGTGTAATGTATGGTATTTATAAAAATGGAGTCGTATACAATACAACAACGCGTTCAAATCGAGAATTATTTGATGTATTGTAATCCGAGGAAACAGTGATGTTAATTGACCACCAAGATCATGTGATCTGACACCGTTGGACTATTTTCTCTGGAGTTACGTGAAAAGCCAGGTCTATAAGAATGGTCCACGATCAATTACTGAGCTGAAGGACGAAATTATTCGCGTTATTGGTGAGTTAGAACCGCAATTATGCCAAAATGTCATGGAAAATTTTGACAAAAGAGTGGACATCTGTAGTGCTGCAAGAAGTGGATATTTGGCGGATATTGTTTATTGTGTTTAAATATCATACATTATACTTCAATGACCAATAAAAAGTTTTTCGAAATCAAAGCAAATTGTGTGTTTTATTGAAGAATTAAAAAAAAATAGAATTATAAAAACCGCTCAATTTGAAAGACCCTTTATAATCACCTCAATCTATCCGGAACGTTCTGAAGTTCATCCGAAGTGAAAACAAATTCTAAAAATAGATGTCACGCAAATAACATTTTACTGTTAACAATAATTTTTATAGCTCTAATTTATAATAACAGATGTCGCACTATTTTGAGTTTTTTAAATAAAATAAAGCGCGCGCTGTAATAATTCAATTATAAAATTGAAACCTTTCTTTTATCCAAGTGTTGATGAAGTTGTGGGAACCACGGTCGTCGCTGAATATTGTCAACACATACGGTCAACGACCGACGAAACGACCTTTGGATACTCCGACGAATTATATTTTACAGTCCGAAGGTCACATACCAAAACATTGACATAAATATTGTAATATTCGCGAGCGAAGATATTTAAGTAAGACGAAGAACTGAGTTTTAAGATGGTTTGGACATGTGGAGAGAATGAATGACAAAATAATGACTACGCTAGTGAGCAAGTCAGAAGTGTAAGGTGTGCGTGGAAGGGATATAACGAGAGAAATGTGGCTGAATTAAGTTGATACGATTTTGAAAGAAGGTGAGAGATATAATCAAAAGAATATTGTGCATGACGAGATATATGACTGTGCAGGAGATAAAAGTTGTTTACTCAGAGAGAAAAGTTTGGAGATATGTTCTCGTTGCATACCTCGCAAAGGACACGCCGTGATTATATGTATGATATATATGCGAGTGCGAGCGAAGATTTTATAGTTTTGACATTTAGCGATCAGGTGATGTGTCGGGGCGGTATTGTTTTGTTTAAATGCAATATTTTATTATGGAATTTGATATAGAATGACTTTGCAGAAGTAGTAAGGAGTTAACCCTGTGAATATTTGTTGTATGTGTTATATATGCGTAGCGTAGTAGCAGTGTTTGTAAATGATGTTGTCCTTTCGTTCTGTCGCATTCTGAGATAGTTCGGGTATGTGGAACGAATGAATGCAGAAAGAGTAATACGAAGAAGAGCACAGTGAGAAGATTTGGGCATGTAAAATGAATGAATGAAGAAAAACTAACAAAACAAATAAATGGTGCAAATGTGAGTGAAAGGCGGGATAGAAAATATCAAAGAAAACATTATTTAAACGTAGAAAGACAGAGAAATCGTAGAATTTGTATGTATGGGTGTAAAAAAAGGCTAAGGATGTACGTCGATATAGGAAAGTCTGGCGCTCTACGCTCTCTGCCTAGCCCGACAAGAATTTGTTGCGTTATGTTATATGTTTGTATGTACACATATTATAAGATAGTTGTCATTTAAATAAATATTTGTAAGGAAACCAATTCACGAATAATAGGTTATGCTTCAAGTGCTTATGTAAGGAAACCAATCCACGAATAGTAGGTTATGCTTCAAGTGCTTATGTAAGGAAACCAATCCACGAATAGTAGGTTATGCTTCAAGTGCTTATGTAAGGAAACCAATCCACGAATATTAGGTTGTGCTTCAAGTGCTTATGTAAGGAAACCAATCCACGAATAGTAGGTTATGCTTCAAGTGCTTATGAAACCAATCCACGAATAGTAGGTTATGCTTCAAGTGCTTATGTAAGGAAACCAATCCACGAATAGTAGGTTATACTTCAAGAATTTGTGAAATAAACACATGTTATCAGAAAATATAATTAGATAGTGAAGCGTTCGGCAACCTATGTTATATGCACGGAATTGCCACATTTAAATTTTTTCAAGCATTGTCAATACTTATAAGAAGTATAAGGAGTACGGGAAACAGAATGATCTGAATGAGAAGATGTATGGATGCGGATGAGGTGAAAAAAGTATGACATGATAGGAATGGTTGGCGTTCTGTTCTCCCCCAACAGGGAAATGGCATGATGGTATATATGTATGTATGTAAGACTACTATAGTTAAATTGTTTTTCTTTCCATAAAAATTGGCACAATGTCCATATCTATTTATATATTATACTCGTTTGTATTGGATGTTAACATAAGTTGTGTCCGTTTTTTTACAATTTAAAAATGAGCAACAAATGTAAAACAAAATGGTAAAGGTTATACGTCATTCGAAAGAAAATTTTCTGCTCTACAAGATATTGTGTTTGCTTTAACGTTACATATATTATTTTATTTGATTGCAAGCCTTCAAAATGGAATGTCGAGTAGACGAAAGTGAGCATTTTCAGCACCTTCTGTTTGCGTTCAATCGAGGAAATAAAGCTGCCAAAGCTGCTCGGGATATTTGCGAGGTGTACGGTGAAGATGCTATGAATGAAAGGACAGCTTGTCGATGGTTTTTGCGTTTCAATGACGGTAATTTGGACCTGAAAGACATGGAGCGTTCCGGACGACCAGTGGACTTCCATGAGAACCGCTTAAACCATATTATTCATGAAGGTCCCCTTCAAACCACCATAGAATTGGCTAAGCAGATTAATTGTAGTCACATGACTGTATACCGCCACCTTAAATCAATGGGAAAAGTCCAGAAGTTCGGCGCTTGGGTTCCACGTGTTTTGAGTGAATACAACAAAAATCAACGTTCGACAATTTCTGATGGTTTGCTCGCGCGTCATCGAGCTGCGCAAGGCCACAAGCAAAGGTTCCTTTTCCGCATCATTACTGGTGATGAAAAATGGTTTGAAAATGGTGATAAAAAATGTTTGAAGGGGATCTTAACCTGTGCCATGCACGATTTCAGAGTTTTGTTAACGTTTCTAAACTGTTATAAAACAGTAATTAAACGGTTTTTATTAAACGGTTTTTGAAGAAAAACAAACGAAAAATGCATATACATATACTATACATTCATAAAAACGAAATGTCGATATCATTTACAAACAAACACTGTTACTTGCGCTATGCACTGCAATATATAACACATACAACAAAAATATTAACAGGGTTAACTCACTACTACTACTTCTACAAAGTCATTTTTTATCAAGTTCCCAAATAAAATACTGCATTTAAACAAAATAATACCGCCCCGACACATCATCTGATTGCTAAATGTCAAAACTATAAAATCTGCACTCGCATTTATACATATCATCACGCTATGTCCTTTGCGAGGTATGCAACGAGAATATATCTCCAAACTTTTCTCTCCGAGTACACAACTTTCACCTCCTCCACAGTCATATATCTCTTCATGCACAATCTTCCTTTGATTATATCTCTCATTTTACCTTCTTTCAAAATCGTATCTACTTAATTCAGCCACATTTTTCTAGTTCTATCCCTTCCACGCACACCTTGTACTTCTGACTTGTATACTTGCTTAGTCATTATTTTTTCATTCATTCTCTCCACATATCCTCAGTGAGATACAGGCAAAAACCTAGTTTATTTATTTTTTATTTTTTTAACCTGGCGAGTTTATTGCCATGTGGCAATCTCTTCCAACCAACCAGAACGATGTTTTTATAGGCCCTAAGTGTTAACCAGACTACAATCCATTTTAAAAAATCTGGTATCCAGCGGAGATCGAACCCGCAACCTCCAGATCGGGAGACAAGTGTCTTACAACCAGACCACGGAGGTCGTCGAGAGTTTTCTGGGGACACCACAGATGAAAGGCAACAAACCCAGATCCATTAAAATTGTATGTCCAAATTAAATTACCTGTTGTTTTTTTTCGCAAATTGTGTATATTTATTTTCTTGTGTAAAATAAATTAAAACAAATGCTTCTAATTACATCCTCAAATCGGACGCTAAAGATAAGATAGATTTATATCAAATGGAATATATCTGGATGACTTCATCACGTAGACAACACTTTGATGGGGATATGTTATCAGTAATGGGCGTTAGTGTTTTTCCAAAAGACACCATCAAATTCCTTGGTATATCTTGAGAGTAAACTCTCTTTAAACTAATAAATAGGTTATATAGTTTCTTCGCGCTTGTACATATAATTTCGTTATAGATTTGATATTATTTCAATGATAATCCTTATCAACAAAAAAAAAAGAACAACTGGGTGTGATATTTTCCATAAATGATCTAAAGACTTACCAGTTTTATTATCTTGATGAAAATGGATCCAATAGTTTGCACAGACACCATTTTGAATGTTTTTTCGTTTTGTTTCGTTAAGTTAAACGGTTTTTTTCACTTAACCAAACTTGAGGAAGCTTTGTAGATCTGTAGATACACTAAAGGCTGGTATCACCAATGGACTATTTCACATCCGACACCTGATGTGATGAACCACGCAAAGATAAGATAATATCCCCTCCACTCCCTCTTAGTTAGTGAGTTGTTTTTAGATAAAGCTTAAATTTCGTCATTACACGTAAAGAAATACCATGTAATTTTACGTTCTAGATAATATATATAGTATTATGCTTAAGCGTAAAATAAACCTGCGTTAAACACAACGAAGTATTATACTTTCTTAAGTCTCCAGGTGATTAGAGGGTGTTGCTGTAATGAGATATCTATGTAAAAAGCTGGTTCGCAGTAGATTAGAGTGCGGCTCAATCATAAAGAACCAGATAGACAAATCCAAAATGACCTGCTAGTGGAATGAGTTCAAAAGAGATTACTTCGACACCTTATTTTTAAAGAGTATGGATTTTACCCATAGCTGTATCCCACATTTTTAATGGGTATGCTTGGTTATACTCTTTTTGCATTAGGAGAGATCTACGCACTTGTTTATCTTCTTCTGGGTTACAATCCTAGGATTGGTCTGCACCAAGTACTTGATCCCTCCACTCATCTCTGTCATCCGACAATCTCTTCATCTCTTGGTAGCTGCCACAGCGCACATCCCGAATCACCCGGTCCATGTTGCTATATCTATGGTTATTGCCCTCAATCATTCCCTCGACGATGGTAAGGAGCAGGCCTGGGTGCCTGATGTTATGACCTATCCAACTGGATCTTTGTTAGACACCTATATTTAGGAGTTGCCTTGTTTCTCCAACCCGGCTCAATACCTCGCCGTTTCGGATGTGATCTGACCAATGAACCCTGGCCATGCGCCTGTAGCACCACATCTCAAAGGCAGCCAGACGCCCGGACTCGCTCTGGCTGATGGTCCACGTTTCGCAGCCATACAGCAGCACACTCCAGACAAGAGTAGCACATTCCACGCTTGTTTATACATATACAAATTAACGAGGGGAACAATGGCAAACCTTTTGTTAATTCACAGACTTTTGTTTAATGTACCGGACAATTATTTACGCCATCTTGAATTTAGATTATTTTCGGTGCAGTATTCAAGAACTGAGCTATTAAGAGCAATACCACTCGCAAACGGAATGACCTTGTTGAATGATTTATGCAATATCTTCCATATCTCGGTGAATAAATTTAGGATTGAACTCGTTAATATTGAAAATAACGGTGACGGATTTAAGATCTGATGTCACGGAAGTAGGAAAATGACTTGAAACGCAGTAAATCTATTATTTAATTTGCCTAATGCCTTGAAGACGAAAATGAAATGAAACATTCTATAGCCGTGAAGTGAAAATGAAACAAAACATATGCAAGAGCTACTGCTTAATTACTTAAGTATTCCAATTTTGAAACACGTACTATCAAAGTTAAATAAAGTAATAGCAATATAAAATAAGGTCATTTATTTTTTAAACTAAATATTTGGTTTTTGTTGTACAATGAAAGTGTAATACAATGTATTGATACCCCTTTTATTCTTCTCAGCGTATACATTTATAAAGCATTTATGAGGTACTTTTAAGTATTTTTCTACTTCCACGTTTCACTTCCACATATCAAAGTTGATACACAAAAATACTATTATCTTAGCAGATGCCTTAACTATCTCAGGGTGATCTTCTTAATCTTACTCAACACATCATCCTTAAATTTATATTCATCTCTATTCACTTCATTCCGTATTCATCTTCCTATCGTATAGCTCATGACTAAGCATCGTGACTCCCATGATAGCCACTGACGACCCCTTCCATCCATCCGTGCACCCCGTGGCTCAAAGGGCAGTGGACTGTCCAAACTGCCTTCTTGGCCACGAGCAATGTGCTCAAAAAATCGTAGGACTCGTCGAAGGCATATTGTCACATATTGACAATCTGTCGGTGATTCTCAGTGTCGGTGATGGCATATTGTCACATATTGACAATCTGTCGGTGATTCTGTGTCGGTGACGGCATATTGTCACATATTTTTCTAAAATAGAGGTGTTAGTTCGCCTTGCTGTCCATGGATTCGTATTCTGTCATACATTTGTGTTCTCAGTGCACAGATTTATTCGGCTTTTTCAGCCTTTTTCCACGTCTGAATTTAACTTTCATACATCAAAGTTGGTACTTGAATACTGTTGTATACTTCGGAAATTCTAGGATAAGTCCTGTGATAGTTCACATTTTGGCCCCAATACAAACTAGTAACGATATTCAGTAATTTTAATTATTTAATCAACTTTAATATAAGCCTCGATTCTAATAAATAGCAAGTTATTTAGGTAAATACATTACAATAAACTAACAATAATGACAAATTAATACATCTTGTTACAAATTAGCAAAAATGTGTCAGTTTGTTAAAATCAAATAATATTTGGTGACGTTTATCAAAAGTCACTACGTTAGTCTGCATTGGCTAGGGATGGGGTATTCGATAATTGGATTTTAGATTTTTTTATACCTAAAATTAAATGTTCGTAATTAGTATTAATTCATAGTGGATCTTGGCCTATTTAAAGAAACATACAAATAATATAATACATTAGAAAGTCAGTATAGTGAAAATTAGGAATTATAACGTCAGTTTAGAGAAAAACTATTTTTCAATTTATAAAAAAACTATTCGATTTGTAAAACTAAAACGATTTTACCCCATCCCTTAGAGACATGCCATTTAAAACGCCACAGGACCCATCCTAGAGTTTCTTAACTATAGTCATCTTAGCAGATTTTTCCGAATAAGTGTTTTTTATCTTCTGGTTTGATAAATTTTATAAAATATACATTTAAACAGCAAACAGCTAAATCTCTATTTATTTGGATTGATTCACTCGCTATCTTATGATAACTACTTGTTCTAGTATCACTAGAAGTGCCTTAAAATACAGATATGCTATCATCAGCCATCCGTAGATAACAGACCACTCCCTGTTTTATTAACGTTTGCATCATGTTAATGTGGAATTAAATTGAATTTGATAAAACCCAACCCACAGAATCTTTTTTTCCAGAGATGTCAAGCTAAAGAAGGATATAAAAAAAGCGTATTTGCTGCAGGAAATAAAGTCAACAGCGTACTAAGTACCATTTTGATTTGTATTTTTTTTTGTTCATAGTAGTGGCTTTTAGATAACAGACGAATATATAAACTTCGTGGTACAGTGAGTCATCGATGTTTATGTAGGATACAGTCATACTCGTAGTGGATATTTTAGTTATATTCAAAGATTTTCTAAGGCCTCAGGCATACAGGAAGGAGCCTCGCTTGATGCTTAGAGCTATGTTGCGAGTTAGGCGGCATATCCTAGCGAACCAACGTACCGCATACTATCGCAGTGGCCACACTGCACGCTTCGCGCCACTTTGCATGACGATTAGTCACCGAGTGAATCTCTAAGCGAACAGACGTGTTGGTTAATTCACAAGATGGCGGAAGTTTTAATGACAGCTTTGTATAAAAGGGAGCCTTTGTGGAACCCATCGAGCAAATTATACAAAAATATACCTGTAATAAAATCAATTTGGAATGAAGTTGCACAGAAAGTAAAGAAAGATGGTAAATTGTTATGAAATTGGTTAATTTTGAGAGTGATATGGTATGTTGACTCAACCGCTCCCAACTGTCAAATGAATTTGTGCGTTGCACTTTGGTGTGGCCAAGCATGAAGTCATTTAGTATATGAGCCACGTAAAATCTAGCTTAGCACCTAACGAAGCATTTTGGTGTGGCCTCGGCCTAAGACTTTGACGATCTAAACATAAGAAAAATGTATATAATGAAAATGGAATAAAACTGATAGTTTTATCTTATATGAAATCACAGAAAAACATTACATTTGTGCGGATTATTACTCAACAGGGTATACACGGAAATGAAATCGCAGATCGGGTGGCAAAAAATGAAGCAATATCTGGTTCCTCCCCATTAACCTTTCCCTTCCTATGCTAAAAAAATCCGCGCGTTCCGGTGATGTGTATTCAATACTCATGTAAAAATGAGCGATTTAAAATCGGAAAAGTAAGAATATTCATAGCCATAATATTGAAGTCAAAAGTGATAATAATTGAAATTTAATTGCTGAAAACATGAAAAAAAAACATCGGCCGACGTTCACAAAACGGGCGTAGCGACCACCTCAAACGAAAGCCCGCTAGCTGAAATTAGATACAAATTTAAAAAAAATGTGTTTAACCTTTCCCTTCCTGTGCTAAAAAAATTCGGCCGTTTCTTGTGTTGTGTATTCAATACACATGTATAAATGAACGATTTAAAATCGGAAAAATAAGAATATTCATAGCCAATCGCTCAAATTAATTAAATTTGAAGTCAAAAGTGATAATAATTGAAATTTAATTGCTGAAAACAAGAAAAAAACATCGGCCGACGTTCACAAAACGGGCGTAGCGACCACCTCAAACGAAAGCCCGCTAGCTACTGAAGCGAGATTATATATATTGCGTTCCCATATACCAAAGTAGAGTGAGAGTAAGACGTGAATAGCGTCGCTTCCTCACCCATAGCGGTTTTTTTAGAATGAATATACCTACGTCACACACTGGCACACGTTTGATTGTATTGGTGAATTTATTCCCGATTTTCACAAAATATCTCTGATGTGGCCGATAAGTGTTAATTATTATTAATATTATTTTTTTCATTCAATGCGTAAATGTATTATGGAGGAATACCTAAAATATGAACCCAGTATTTACTATATTTATAGAGATATTAAAATTTTTAGAAGCAATATGTAGGTACTAGTTGCACATTACACGGAAGGAAGGGTTAATCGTGATGGGGGAAAGGCAATATGTTATTTTAATGATTATTGTATTGTACAACTTTAAATTCCTGCTTTGTTATTACTGTATCTTTCCTTGTCATGTAAAATATAAAAATAAGACAAACGTTCTATGACCAAGTCGTGGACCAATCGTCTGTTGTGTGCAAATTATTAATTTTCATTATGATTATTTGTATAAGTTTTCGCAGAAAAAATAAACTGTAACCAAAACTAGAAAGAGATTTATCAAATTAAAAGTGTTGTTTTCTTTGTCATAATTAATTTTTCGTATGACTATTCAAAACGGGAATAAATTATACACAATTACTGTAATTAATGAAAAATTTTGTTACTGCTTGGAGCACCGCCACGCCGCGCACGCGTATGTCAACCTCTTGGCGACAATGGTAGTCTGCTCTCACGGCTGTCAATTTGACAATTGCGATGTACGCTTAATGTAATCGTGTCGGTTAATATCATCAGTGCTTCAAATATTATAATTTTATCGCTTTATTACCTTAAATGTTTGATATATTGCTTTAAACATATATTTTTGTGTCTTGAGCCAAAAATGTCGTGTATATTCGAAAAAACATTATTAAAAAATATATATCTAATACATAAATCATATGCATTGAAGCTGATTAAAATGTATTTATAAATACATACAAACTATCACGCTGTTTGCTTTTCGGGGTAGGCAGAGAGAACAAAACGCCTGCTTCTTATATTTCCTTAATTTGGAATTTAAAAATGACATCTAAGCGAAAAGATCTAAGTTGGGCAGAGAAAAAAGAGATTCTTCAACAGTACGATGCAATTCTGTCTGATAAAAAGCATTCGCAACGAGACGCAGCAGTAAAATTGGGAATCAGTCAAGGGACTTTATGCAGAATTTTACATTTGAGGGAAAAACTCATGTCAATTGATCCGGATAATATCAAAAGAAAAAGGAAAAGAGACGGAAAATGTATTATAGTAGAAGAAGCTCTTCTTAAATGGTACAAATCTATGGAGTTTATGAATGCTTCAGTAAACCGTGGAATGTTGATACAAAAAGCAAACGAGCTAGCCATTGAACACAATGAAACTGATTTCAAAACGACCGATGGTTGGTTAGAACGATGGAAAAAAAGAAATAATATCCATCTAAAGCAACGGTCAGCAGGTTACGAACAGACTATCGTTAATTTACCTCGTGATGATTGGTTGAATAAACTTTATTCTGATTTACTTGATAACTATTCACCCGATGACATATTTAGTCTTGCTGAAACAGGATTGTATTCCGATATTGTACCGAAACATTTCCAAAACATGGAAATCTTCGAAAAATCTGATAAAAGTAACCTGAATAGCTTTAGTATTTTACTAGTTTGTAATATGAGTGGAAATGTAAAAAAGTGTCCGCTCGTTATAGGAAAATACAAATATCTTAATAGCTTACAAATTATTGACAATTTACCTGTTGAATTCACTGCTAATACTGATGCGTTGATGTCTTCTGAGATTTTTCTCAAGTTCCTTAATGATTGGAATAAAGAGTTGGCTTTTCAGAAAAAGAGAATTGTTTTGATTTTAAAGAATATTGCCGTACATCAAGTTGTGGAACCAAAAAATATAACGTTTATATATTCACCGGTTAGTTCCACAAAACATCCGCTGCATTGTGGAATTATTAGAGTCTTCAAGACTATATATAGACGAAACATGAAAACTTTTTATAATATCAATTTAAGAAATGAAAATAATGAATTATTAGAAATTACTAAAACTAATGAACACATGTCTGAAGACTTCGAAACGATTGAATTTAATAAAGATATAAATGAAAAAAATGAATTTACTAAAAGTAAAAATGATCGGAACGAAGATGAAACAATTATAAAACCTAGTGATGATGGGATTCGAGATTTTGAAAAAATTAATGATGAAAACCTCGACTTCAGTTTACTGGATGGCCTGCATTTGATTGCTAATGCATGGAGGTCTGTTACTGTTCATACAATATGGGAGAGTTTTAGAAACGCTGGTTTGCGAAAATCGCGAGATTCGACCGCAAACGGTAAAATGTTTCGAAACTGGGTCGATATTGATGCAAATTTACCGGCTGTTTCTACTTCGTGTAAAGATCCCATAAGTGTTCATTCTGATTTTAGAATGAACATGTTTGTAAAAGCTGAACCTTTACCAGAAATAACCGGAGACAATATACCGACGGTATTTCAAACTCGAGAAGCATTTAAGATTATACGGCAATTTTTAGAAATAAAAGGTGGGACCTCGGATGACTATAAACTCTTCTACCAGCTACAAGAAACTGTTGAAAAGAAACACAACCCTTCTCACCATTTTGAACATTTGTATGATTAAATCGCTCTAATAACGGAATAGAACTGTACAAAAAAATGAAGTGTTTCGTCAACAATGAAAGCAAAATGACTGATGACTTTTAGCATAAATATTCAATATGTAATGAAGTATTATATATTTAAAATAATCCACTATACTTAAGAAAATGTAGGATGGTCCCTGTGACATTTGAAATGTCACGTCTCAAAGGGATGGGGTAAAATTTATTTTTTTTACAAATAGAATAGTTTTTTCATAAATCGAAAAATTGTTTTTCTCTAAACTGACGTTTTAATTCCTAATTTTCCCTATACTGACTTTCTATTGTATTGTATGATTTGTATCTATCTTTAAATAGGCCAAGATCCACTATGAATTAATACTAATTATGAACATTTAATTTGATGTATGAAAAAAATTGAAAATCCAATTATCGTATACCCCATCCCTAGCCAATGCCGATTAACGTGATGACTTTTGACAAACGTCACCAAATATTATTTGATTTTAACAAACTGCCACATTTTTGCTAATTTGTAACAAGATGTATTAATTTGTCATTATTGTTAGTTTTATGTAATGTATTTACCTAAATTACTTGCTATTTATTAGAATCGAGGGTTATATTAAATTTGATAAAATAATTAAAATTACTGAACGTCGTTACAAGGTTGTATTGGGGCAAATTTTTTAACTGTCACAGGGACCATGCTACATTTTCTCAAGTATAGTTTAAAACTATTTTCTACTAGTTAAAAATGTTTTTTGGAGTTGTTGCTGTTTTGAGTTGGGTTAAATGATGTTCGATGCTTTGAAGACATCGCAGCTTTAATCCTAAGGGTGATATTAAAACAGGATATTATATTTCGGAAATTCTAGGATGAGACGTGTGACAGCTCACAAATTTGCCCCAATATAGCCTTATGTAATGTATTTACCTATATAACTTGCTATTTATTAGAGTTGATAAAATAACTAAAATTACTGAACATCATTACAAGGTTGTATTGGGCAAATTTGTGAGCTGTCAGCTGACTCATCCTAGAATTTCTAAACTATAGGTTATGATTTTTTAGCAACACTGAGACTGCAACACCTTCGAAACGTCAGCCTTCATTTAAGACAGGCATGGCTGAACTATGGCCCACGAAGTCAATTTTTGTGGCTCACGCTGACATACAGCATATCACACAGCATAAACTGCATAGCAATGCAATGGGTATTCCTGCTATAGCACATGTTTCTTCATACTTATTATTTTGTTATAAAATTAATATTTTGTTATATCTCTTTCTGGAAATGCCTTTAGAATTTCATTATGTGTAAACATAGAAAAATATATTAATTTAAAAGAATTTGCAATGCCTGTGATATTATGTTCAACTTATATATAAAATGTATAGTTTTTTTAAAAATAAATTATGTTTGAAAATTGTCTTTTGTATTTTAATCTAATTGAGTCTTCTGTAGTCTTTCAATGATATTCCAAATTAAAGAAGCATTAAAATAACCAAGAATTAATACAACACTATATTAAAGAAAATGTAGCATGGTCCCTATGACGTTTCACAAATTTGCCCCAATACAACCTTGTAACGACGTTCAGTAATTGTAATTATTTTATCAACTTTAATATAAGTCTTAATTCTAATAAATAGCAAGTTATTTTGGTAAATACATTACATAAGGTTGTATTAGGGCAAATTTGTGAAACGTCCTAGAATTTCCGAACTATTGTGATGTTTTTCAACTCTTTGATCAGGAATAATTTAGAATATTGTTCCATAATACTATGGAAACCAGCAGAATACAATGAAAGTGTAATACAATACAATATTTATGACTGACGATCTTTTGTATTTTACATAATCATATGATATAAAATTGGTTTTATATAATCATGTAATATAAAATTGGTTTTATATAATCATGTAATATAAAATTGGTTTTATATAATCATAACAATAATGACAAATTAATACATCTTGTTACAAATTAGCAAAAATATGCCAGTTTGTTAAAATCTAATAATATTTGGCGATGTTCCTCAAAAGTCACCACGTTAGTCTGGATTGGCTAGGGATGGGGTATACGATAATTGGATTTTCGATTTTTTTATGCATAAAATTAAATGTTCGTAATTAGTATTAATTCAAAGTGGATCTTGGCCTATTTAAAGATAGATACAAATCATACAATACATTAGAAAGTCAGTAGAATGAAAATTAGAAATTAAAACGTCAGTTTAAAGAATAACAACTATTCGATTTATAAAAAAACAATTTGATTTGTAAAAAAAAAGATTTTACCCCATTCCTTTGAGACATGGCATTTCAAACGTCACAGGGACCATGCTACATTTTCTTGAGTATAATCTAAAAGTTTAAAGAAAATATTACCCTGTATCATACCTATAATAAGAAAATATTGCCCTATATTCTACCTCAAATAAGAAAATATTACCCTTTATCATACCTATAATAAGAAAATATTACCCTGTATCATACCTATAATAAGAAAATATTACCCTGTAAAATATTATATCTGAATACTGGATATGATTTGCCAAGACTATAATAATTTGATTTCCTCGCCATCAGAATACTGGATATGATTTGTCAAGACTATAATAATTTGATTTCCTCGCCATCAGAATACTGGATATGATTTGTCAAGACTATAATAATTTGATTTCCTCGCCATCAGAATACTGGATATGATTTGTCAAGACTATAATAATTTGATTTCCTCACCATCAGAATACTTTGGATATGATTTGTCAAGACTAGAATAATTTGATTTCCTCATTACCGAAACTCTGGATATGATTTGTCAAGACTATAATAATTTGATTTCCTTGCCATGAGAAGTCTAGGTATGATTTGTCAAGACTATGATTGCCATAATACAATGGCTAATACATAATAAACCAGTACACACATAGGTGTCTTCCATCCACAGGATGGCTGATAAATCATACACGATCACAATAGATTACGTATCTTCGTCATATTATATATACTGTATATTGTTGGCTATAGTTCGAAAATTCTAGGATGACTCCTTTGACAGCTCACAAATTTGCCCCAATACAACCTTGTAACGATGTTCAGTAATTTTAATTATTTTATCGACTTTAATATAAGCCTCAATTCTAATAAATAGCAAGTTATTTAGGTAAATACATTACATAAGGCTGTATTGGGGCAAATTTGTGAGGTGTCACAGGACTCGTCCTAGAATTTCCGCACTATAGTTATATTTCTTAATATATTTATTTAACCATTTTCAGGAACTTGGTCTTGCTTTTTCCGATGAGCAGATCAGGGAATTGGAGTCGAAAATCCACGACATTGATTTCGTAGCCGCTTCAAAGCACGAGAGAGAGACAAGGCACGATGTGATGGCCCACGTCTTGACCTTCGCAGACCAGTGTCCCCTGGCTGCGGGCATCATCCACACCGGAGCAACTTCCTGCTACGTCGGAGATAACACTGATCTCATTCAGATCCGGGATGGATTTGATCTTCTGCTACCGAGACTTGGAGCTGTCATAGATAGCTTGGCTAAGTTTGCTGATCAATACAAGTAAATATATAATTTTCTAAAAGATCTGTTAAAATGATTGTTTATAAAAGCGTGCGATTAGAAGAATACGTTACGTGTCGATGTGTAACAGAATAAAAAATGTTATTATAATGTGAGCTCAAACTTGATATGTTATGTAAGGTTGAAATGAGCATGTTTAATGTGGTTTGGACATGTTGAACGGATGGATGAGGAAAGACGGACTGAACAAATTTATAATGCAAGCATAAATGGGAGTCGTGGTAGATACCATCAAGAAAATTATAATTCTTCTTCTTCCCAGTGTCATGTCAGATCCCCCCAACGTTGAATATCACCTGAGAGTAGACATCTTTGTCCCCGGCAGCCCGAAAAAGATCTCCAACGCCCCTTATCCCAGTCCAATCATGTGTATTGCGGAGCCAGGAGATTTGCCTCCTGCTAACACCTCTTCGGCCTTCTTTATTGCCTTGGATGATCAGGTGCAATAATTTGTACTTTGCTCCTCTAAGTACATGACCCAAATAGGACACCTTTCGGATTTTAATATTAGTCAGCAACTCTCTATCAACTTTGGCTCTTTGAAGAAACCTCGTGTTGCTGACCATATCTGTAGCATTCTCCGGTACATCCACATTTTGAATGCTTCCAGTCAGTTCATACTACCAACTTTGAGGGTCCATGATTCCACTCCATGCAATAACACTGACCAAACGTAGCATTTGACTAACTGTTGTTGAAGTTTCAAGTTTAGATTATCATCGCAGAATACGCTTCTCATTTTATTAAAAACCGCACGAGATGATTCAATTCTGCACTTGACTTCAGTTTCTGGGTCGAGGTCTTCCACTAGGATACACTCTCTATATCAGCACCGTTCAATGTAAGACGTGCTCCTGCGTGATCCTGCTGTTATTGTAATTGTAATGTAAAAGTATAATTGGACCAAGCGAATGAAATGTCGAATGAAGGAAAGGTAAGGAGTAAGCGAAACATAAGGAACTGTAATACAAAATGTATGGATGTTGAAATAAGATTTTTTTTAAATTTTTTTCTTAAAATTTAATAAAGATGAGATATGTCTGATTGAGCTAAGAAGATATGAGCTCAATTAAAAGTCAAACCGAATGAGTTACAAGAGATGATGTGTAGAATGATGTATAAAGGATGTTCCACCACCAGATCAGAGGAACAGTCCACACATAGAAAAAAAATGGATTTTTTCAAATGTTTCTAGTTGATTGGAGGGAGTTATTCTAGAACTACCGCATGGCAGTAGTTCCACAGGGTTGTGTGCTGTGTACAAAGTAAGTTTTATATGCGATATGCTCGGGTGCTGCTATCGCTCCAGCTGCTTGTCTCTCATATACACTCTTCATATGTCTTATGCCAGTTCGGATGTCTTAAGCTGTACCATATGAATTTATGTTTGTTAATATTCATATTTTTCCTGTTTTAGGAGTCTTCCAACACTCGGTTTTACCCATCTGCAGCCTGCACAGTTGACTACAGTTGGCAAACGTGCTTGTCTCTGGCTCCAGGATTTGTTGATGGATGAGAGAGCCATGCGTAATGCTCGAGACGCCCTTCGTTTTCGAGGACTCAAAGGCACGACCGGAACTCAAGCTTCTTTCATGCAGCTCTTCCAAGGTGATTCGTCCAAAGTCAAGAAACTTGACAAAAGAGTTGCGGAGTTTGCCGGATTTAATACGTGTTATCAAATCACAGGGCAAACATATTCGAGGAAAGTTGACACTGAATGTGTCGCAACCCTTTCCAGCTTTGGTGGAACTGTTCATAAGATGTGTTCTGACTTGCGTTTGCTTGCATCGCGTAAAGAGATTGAAGAACCTTTTGAATCTACTCAAATCGGTTCGAGTGCAATGCCGTACAAGAGAAATCCAATGCGCGCTGAAAGATGCTGCGCTCTGGCACGACATCTGATCACTCTGTTTTCAAATGCTGTTAACACTCACGCTACACAATGGCTAGAAAGAACTCTCGATGACTCTGCTAATCGTCGTTTAACGTTGTCCGAAGCTTTCTTGTCTGCAGATGCTATATTGATGACTCTTTTGAATATTTGTCAAGGATTGATCGTGTATCCTAAAGTCATAGAGCGTCATATTGCTCAAGAGCTTCCATTCATGTCTACTGAAAATATAATCATGGCTATGGTGAAAGCTGGTGGTGATAGACAAGTATGTCACGAGAAGATCAGAGTTCTTTCTCAAGAAGCTGCTGCTCAAGTCAAACAGCACGGAAATGACAATGATATGGTTGAAAGAATAAAGAAAGATCCGTATTTCGAGCCAATTCTGAGTCAGCTTGAATCTATACTGGACTCGACTACATTCATCGGAAGAGCTCCAGAACAGGTGTCAGAGTTTTTGGAAGATGAAGTTCAACCCGTTTTGTTGATGTACGGAGACAAGTTGAAGACTCAAGCACCTGCTGTTTTAAACATTTAATTTTTTTTCATACAAGTTCTTACTTGGAAGATGAAGTTTTTATTCTTCAGAATTACTAGAATTGGGTTTTGGTATTTTTTGAGTATTTTAGTAGGAAATTTAGTTTGAATTTATTTTTGTTTAAAATTTATTTCAAAAGTTTATAAAATGATTGCATATTTTTGCAGATTGAAATGAAAACGCTCTATTATATCATAGCTTATAAAAAAAACTCTCCTATACCATAGACACTAAAATGTCAATCTTAGGCCGGATCCCTATTGCCAGTTGTTAGTGTATTTCTCAGTTATTTTTCAAGAGAGTGAGTGAAAAAAATCAACGAGAGCGTACAAACCTTAGGAGAAATCCCTAAGGATTTTTTAGAACAACACAATTTGTATAATTTAACTATAACATTTGATACTTATAGAGGGGTGTATTTATATTAATGAATTGATACTTATAGGGGATGTATTTATCCCCTACTCTAAGCAACTAGTAACTCTTACTCTAGGCAACTAGAAACTGCTGAAATGCGCATGCTAAGATGGTCAGCTGGTGTGTCTCTTAAGACAAAATAAAAAGCTCACGCATTCGTGGAAGCCTAGGTGTTACAGACATCAACAGCAAGATGGAGGAGAGGCGATTGAGATGGTATGGGCACTTTGGACGCAGAGCACCCAATCACATTGTGAACCAGGCAATCTCCATTGATCTTCCTCGAATAACAACCAGAGGAAGACCAAAGAATTCATGGGTGGTGCAAAAAGATAACCTGATGCAGAGGCACGGCCTGGGGGACGTAGTCCGGGACAGAAGAGCATACAACCTGAGGACGTGGAGAGCTGACCCCAACAGTCTTCGCAGACAGTGAGTTGGGATGGAGCCAAGGAGAAGACTTATAGGGGATGTATTTATATTAATGAATATAGTCAAACCTCTATCTATAGTTTTTTAATGGACTCATTGAATTAAACAATAAATACGGGAAAAACATTGATTTGGTAATAAAGAGAATTGACTATTTATATTTGAATTTTTTCACTCCTTTGAAAATTTGTACTTTTTAAATTAATTGCATTTTTATCCTGAATAGAGAACTCAATAATTCAGTTCATTATTTGTGTTTTTGTCTATATGAATAGATAATTCTTATATGAATAAGCTAATTAATTTTTAACACAAATTTTTTGAAATAATATTTGTCATAAACTAATTTTTAATTATAAGCGTTTTGTTTTTTGCATGCATTTATTTTTATTCATTATATTTTTTTGGTTTAACCCTTTTAATACCATGGGGCCAATCATCGGCCCCAACTGGTTTATTGGAAAAATCCCACGGGGCCGATAATCGGCCTCAAAGTTTTCATACAAGTTTTTATGTTGAATATATATTTTTTTTAACTTTGAGAATCATTCACTTTTAAAATAATGCATTTAAAACTTAATATTAACTGAGATAAAAAATAAAATATAAACTACTGTTTTTTTGCCAAAATATGCTGGGATTAAAAGGGTTAAGAATCTTTATGAAAATTCTTAATATTAGGTGTTAACATAAGTTGTGTCCATTTTTTTTCAATTTAAAAATAAGCACCAAAAGCAAAACAAAATGGTAAAGGTTATACGTCATTCGAAAGAAAATTTTCTGCTCTACAAGATATTGTGTTTGCTTTTACGTTACATATATTATTTTATTTGATTACAAGCCTTCAAAATGGAATGTCAAGTAGACAAAAGTGAGCATTGTCGACACCTCCTTCTGTTCGCGTTCAATCGAGGGAATAAAGCTGCCAAAGCTGCTCGCGATATTTGCGAAGTGTACGGTGAAGATGCTATGAATGAAAGGACAGCTTGTTGATGGTTTTTGCGCTTCAAAGACGGTAATTTCGACCTGAAAGACATGAAGCTTTCCGGACGACCTGTGGACTTCGATGAAGACCGCTTAAACCATATTATTCATGAAGATCCTCTTCAAACATTTTTCATCACCATTTTCAAACCATTTTTCATCACCAGTAATGATGCGGTAAAGGAACCTTTGCTTGTGGCCATGCGTAGCTTGATGACGCGCGAGCAAACCTGCAGAAATTATCGAATGTTGATTTTTTTTCATTTAAAAAATGTGGAACCCAAGCACCAAACTTCTGGACTTTTCATATTGATTTAAGATGGCGGTACACAGTCATGTGACTACAATTCATCAGCTCAGCCAATTCTACGGTGGTTTGAAGGGGATCTTCATGAATAATATGGTTTAAGCGGTCCTCATCGAAGTCCACTGGTCGTCCGGAATGCTCCATGTTTTTCAGGTCGAAATTACCGTCTTTGAAACGTAAAAACCATCGACAAGCTGTACTTTAATTCATAGCATCTTCACCTTACACTTCGTAAATATCACGAGCAGCTTTGGCAGCTTTATTCCCTTGATTGAACGCAAACAGAAGGTGTCGAAAATGCTCACTTTCGTCTACTCGACATTCCATTTTGAAGGCTTGTAATCAAATAAAATAATATATGTAATGTAAAAGCAAACACAATATCTTGTAGAGCAGAACATTTTCTTTTGAATGATGTATAACATTTACCATTTTGTTTTACTTTTGGTGCTCATTTTTCAATTGGAAAAAAACGGTCACAACTTATATTAACACCCAATATTTTCCATGTTCTTTTTTCAAAAAAACTCCTTTTTTTTTAGGTAATAAATATTGCCATATTAAAATAAACAATTGTTTTATTTACAAAATGGATTTTTATTTTTAATGATCACATAGTTTACATGAAATATTAATTATTGATTGCTAAAATATCAGATTTTTTTCTAAGGTAAGCAAAAACATTTATTTTCCTTTACCCTGATAATTTTTTCGTATAAAAAATATGTATATATATATAAAATTATCCATAATTGAGTATATGTTTTAATCTTAATGAAATTACACATCTAAAGGTGAAGAAGTTCATAAAAATAAACAATAAATAAATAAAAAGTAAAACAAAGATTTCATATGTTAAAGGAAAACAAACTAATTAATAATAAATAACTTAAAATATTATATGAAAGATTTTGATCAAATAGCATATATGCAAAAAAAAAGGAATTCCGATATGACATACATTTTTTGTTTAACACGTTCACTGCGTCGAACACGGCTCCCGTGTCCATACAAATATTGCAGCCACGCGTTGAACACGGGAGTCGTGTTCATGTCATCTTCACCATGCATTGAATCGAAAGTATTACAGCGTCGCTTCAAAAGTTGACGAAAGTTATTAGCATAACTATATATGCTTCAGTTTATGTCAGTATTTGATGCTGGTCAGTCAAAGCGGCGGTTTTTTTATGATATACTCATATAAAGGGTCGTTCACACATATACGAATAAAATTCGTATGGTGAATGATTTGTTTTTGCAAAACATTTGTTTTTTACAAAACATTTTTAACAAAGTTATGGGTTTTCAAAAATTCGCGAATTTCCAGCATCTCTGTATGACATTAAGTATTTTATACGCAGTGAACGTGTTAATATAACAAGGAAATATAATCTTTATTGCCAGGTTCATATTTTTTCCCCGTTATGGTTTAGACTTTACTTCTTTCTTTAGAATGGCGGTGAGCCCTTTATGTATGAAAAATAACCTCCTCACGACAACTTCAAAAATCCTTGCCAGTCGCAACAAATAATTTCTTCATGTTTTAACAATAATACCATCCAGTGAGGATACAGGATAAAAACGAAAGTCAACCATTCAATATGAAAAAAAGGAGTTTTAAAGCTTTAATGAAAACATTAACCCATCCTACAAATAGGCACCCCGCCATTCCCTGTATGAGATAAAACAAATTAGGGAAGCATGAAAATAACCAAGAATTAATACAACACTATAGTAAATAAAATTTAGCATGGTCCCTGTGACATTTCACAAATTTGCCTCAATACAACCTTGTAACGACGTTCAGTAATTTTGTCAACTTCAATATAAGCCTCGATTCTTATAAATAGCAAGTTATTTAGGTAAATACATTACATAAAACTAACAATAATGACAAATTAATACATCTTGTTACAAATAAGCAAAAATGTGGCAGTTTGTTAAAATCAAATAATATTTGGTGACGTTTGTCAAAAGTCACTACGTTAGTCTGCTGCATTGGCTAGGGATGGGGTATATGATAATTGGATTTTCAATTTTTTTATACATAAAATTAAATGTTCGTAATTAGTATTAATTCATTGTGGACCTTGGCCTATTTAAAGATAGATACAAATCATACAAATACATTAGAAAGTCAGTATAATGAAAATTAGGAATTAATACGTCAGTTTAGAGAAAAACAACTTTTCGATTTATAAAAAAACGACTCGATTTGTAAAAAAAATTAATTTTACCCCATCCCTTTGAGATATGACATTTCAAACATCACAGGGACCATGCTACATTTTCTTGAGTATAGTTAAGCATTCTTGCTCAGTTGATTTATCTACTGTATTAAATCAACTCGTAAATGGGGAAAATAGCTCAATTGAAAAAAATATTCATTTTAAAACTCAAAAGATAAATATTTACTGTTTTTTTTTTTTTTTATAAATAACAGATTCAAAAAACACATATCAATGCATTAAAATAAATAAGAGAGAGCCGTATTTTGCTTAAAACTAAAATAAAAATAAATTATTAATGAATACAATATGTAATATTTTGATTCAAACATCAAAAATTATTATGGCAGTTGGATGAGAAATCATTGTTATAATAAATAAAATAGCGAAAAATAAACAAGTTTATAGTGACAGCATTAAGTTGTTAATAAATTGCGAATATCAGTAAAAAAATTAATTCCAAATTAAAAAAATTATTCAGTAAAAATATTAAATACATACATGAAAAAAAATTGGTATTTTTTGCCTAAAATGGTAACTCGACATTGGTGGTTTATTATTTTTAAATGGTAACATTATTTTCAATCACAGTTTTCTTAAAAATTAATATTCTAAAAATATGATCCCTTTACAATGGAAACTTATCAATGTTTCGAATAAAATTTTGTATTTACAAAAAAATCATTCCCATGAATAAATGAAAAATTGTGATGAAAATGGTTTTTGAGGATAAAATTTATATTTTGATTATAAAATTTATATTTTGATTATAAAATTTATATTTTGATTATAAAGTTTATATATTTAAAAAAAAATTATAGCTGTCACGCTATGTATGATTCAGGTGATTTTTAGAATCCTGATGGCAACAATGTGTTTCCTTGACAGGCAGGTCCCTGACTAGGCCAGTTGCAAGCTCCCATGCTGGGATCAAAACTCAACTGGATTGGACACTTGAATTCGTGGAGCATATACTTGTTCTTCGAACAGTCCCATCTGCATGAATAGAATTTGTTACAATTCTTGGGGTGTCTGAAAAGACCCTCTCTCTTACATTCAACACCTCGAAGAGACTCATCGTTAAATCTTCTTCCACTTGAACTGTAATTATTGTATTCACCGTCATCTTCGTAACTTTCGGAATCTTCGGAATATTGTTTTTCTGGTACGAGTACAGTTGCAATAGTCGGGGCTACAGTCACAGCCATCGGTCTTGATTTGACTCTTACTAGACGACCTCTAGATGGTGACTTAGTACTGGCCAAAATAGTCGCTGCAGTCGGAATGGATTGATAATTTTCTTTTTCGGTCACTACAATAGGGTTAAATGTTGATTTAATTGCTGGTCTGATATTTATGTCATCATTGTTTGATTCATCATTGACAATGATAGGACTTAACGTTGAGGAAACAACTATATTTGGTTTCCTTACTACGGGCGTTGTTGATCTCGCTGGTGCATAAGATGGCAAGACTGTCGGGTTGGCTGATTTAATTGGAGCTGAAGATGGAGTGTATGCATTGTTGTTTCCATTAAATTTATAAGTCCATTCATCATCGTAGTCTCCATTAATTGGAACCTGATAATCATATTCTACATCATACTCTTGACTTTGAGGTTCTGGTTTTGGCTGTCGAAGTCTAAGGACATTTGATCTGCAACTACAAACAGCTCCGAGTTTCCTGATAATGAGAGGATTATAATCATTGACTTTGGTAACAATAGCTACTTTAGGTCTTGATTTCCTCACAACGGGTGGTGTAACTTCCACGATTCTTTGAGTAACAGGGACATATGATGGAGTACTGGCTTTTTGAATTTTCACAATTCTTTGGGTTGAGGGCGTAACAACATCATAATAGTTGTCTTCAGTTGAAGATGCGTAGTTGGAACTCACTATTCCGGCGTCTGGTCCTACAGTGCCGAAACCCAAAAGATTAACTTGATTTCCTTGATTCTGATTTGTGTAATCGACTGTGACTGTAGGCTTACTGTAGGTGATCACTGGTTTTGGTGTTGTGATGATTGGTTGATAGCTCTGTTGATAGTATTCTTGTTTACTTTCATAAGCAACTGATGGTTTTGGAGTAACCGAGATCTTATTAAAGGCAAAATCTTGTATCGGGTTTGTGTTGAATGAGATAGCGGCTTGGTACGTTGGTGCTGGAGTAGAAACATATTTTGCTGTTATTTCCGTTGGATATTTGATATTAACACTGGGTTGTTGGTAGATAGTCTTGACTTCATTTATTGGTGGTAGATATTCTGGCCCTTTATAAACTGAAGCTGTTGTGGAAGATATGACAGGTTTGAATGTTGGAGTATATTTTACTTGGGTGTAGTCAACCGTAGATGGGCGATATGTGGTTGATTGGTATTGAACTTTGGGAGCTTGGTAGTCCTGGACATCAACATATTGTTGGGGTTCATAAGAAGGTACTTTAGGTGTAGATGATACATATGACTGTTGGCTATAATCATTATTGTAATTAGATGAAATTTCAAATTTCTCTACTAACTGCGGAGCTCTGTATTCTTCCTGTTTTTGATATACAAATGGCACAGGAGTAGAAACCTTCACTGGTTGAACAATCTTAGATGAATATAGTTTAGAGGATTCCTGATATGTTTGAACATTTGGAACTTGATAATTGTACTGCTGTTCGAATTTGACTGTTGAAGGTGTAGAAGAGACTATAGCAGGTTGGGAGTATTCAACTTTAGGAGCAACATAGTTTTGAGAACTATAGCTATAAGATAACTGTGGAGCATTATACTGGACAGTCGGTTTCTTGTATTCTACATAAGATGGTGTTGAAGAAGGTGCAACTGTAGCTAACTTAGGAGAGTCATATACTTGTACTATATCTTGCTGTTGATAATTTACTGAGCTTGGCGTAGAAGAAACGTAGGCTGGCTGGGAATAAGTAACTTGGGGTTGTACATATTGGGCTTGATAGGATTCTTGTACTTTTTGTGGTGCAATATATTCCACGAAAGTCTTTGGTTTATATGTCACGGGAGCAATGGTTGACGATACGACAGGGGTGACTTGTGGAGTCTGGTAAGTTTGCACGATAGACTGCTGTTTATATTCAACTGGAGCAAGAGTTGATGAGACATATGCAGGTTGAGAATAGGTTACTTTAGGAGACACATATTGTTGTTGGAAAGAGTATGTGTCTTGAGGTGCAGTATATTCTTGTTTGTATGAAACATACGAAGGAGTTGACGAAACTATTGGAGTGACAATTTTAGATGTTTCGTACGTAACTGGTTGACTGATTTTGATCGGAACAGGAGTTGAGGAAACTACGATTGGTTGTACTTCAACTTTTGATGAGTAATATTCCGGAGTACTGAAAGTTTGGACAGAAGGTTGAACATATTGATTTGCAACATATTCTTGTTGTTTTGAACCAGTCTGTTGGAACACTTGGTGAGAAACAGCTGGCTGACTAGATTTTTGGACATACTGCTGTTGAACGTAAACTTGCTGTGTGGGTTTCGTGACATAGGCCTGTTGCACAACTGGTTGAATGTATTTTTGATCCACTTGATGAACTAAATTATTTTGCTGTACGATAGGTTGATATGTTTGTTTTTGTTCCGCAAAGTCATAAGTAGAAACTGAAGGCTTCACAAATGTTGAAACAGTTGACTGATGAGAGAAGGCCGGTTGTTTCACATATGCTTGTACAGTGGGGACAGTAGGAACTGGAGTCACACTTTCATATGAAACTAAAGGATTTTTATATTCTGTAACAGTGGGTTTTTGATAACTTACAATGGATACTTTAGGAGTGGACGACACATAGCCCTGTGTTTCATAATATATAGGAGATTGCGTTACAGTGGCTATAGATGGAAGAGGTTTGTATGTCTGATATTCATCCTGGTTGTGATATGTCTGCTGTAAATTAACCGAGGGCTTATTGTAGCTCGTGATGGAAATTGCTGGTTGCTTCACTTCAACTTGTTCATAATAAGGTTTAGGAGTAGAAGAGACTGTAACTATCGGTTGAACATAAGACACAGATGGCTTTTGGTAGCCAAATACTTGTGTAATTTCTGATTTAGGTTGAGATGAAACAAAATGTGGTCTGTAAGTGCTGATCTGAGGCAGAGGTGAGACTGAGATGTGTTGTTGTTGACTTACGATTGGTGTAGGAGTGACAGAGATAGTGGGTTTAGAAATAGTGTATGCATTTCCTCCTGTTTTTAATGATGAGTATGATTGTCCCGCATACGATTGAGAAGAAACTGAAGCAGGCTGTTCATATGAAACTACGGGACCTGAAGTTACTGTGGAGAAGTGCTGGTTTGAATAAGATGAACCTGGGTTTCCATATGATTGCAATGAACCTGTATTTCCATATGATTCCAATGAACCTGCATTTCCATATGATTGCAATGAACCTGTATTTCCATATGATTGCAATGAACCTGCATTTCCATATGATTGAGATGCACCCAGAGAACCTGAATAAGCATTTTGCCTTAGTAACTCTGCATCCACCAGAGTTGTCCTACCAACTAATCCAGAATTGATTGCACCGGCGGTGAGAGTGTGAGCTGCACCGGTTGTAGCGAAACCAGAATACAGTTTAGATCCTCCACTATATGTCGCGTCCTTATAGCCATTAGAAGAAATTTGGTTAACGTATACATTGCCTTGTGACCCCAGACCTGCTCCACTGTAGCCAGACAACTGTGCAGAACCACTTACGTAATCTCCAGAGTTATCGTTATTGTACGCACCTGATTTGTCATTAGCATAAGCACCGGAAGATTGGTAACTTTGTGACGAAACTGCTCCTTTATCGTACGACCCAGCATAATTATAAATATCGCTTTCATGCTGATATGGGACTACTAATCCATCTTGGTGTAAATACCCTTCTGCTGCAATATCTACATGCTGATACGGTACAGCCTTCTCACTGCTTTCTCCCGAATAATCGTGTCTATATTCCCCTGAATAGTCATGTTTATATTCTCCGGAATCATCATTGTAATAAGCAGCTAATCCAGCACCGCCAGATTTAACACCTAAATTAAAACTAGAACTCGACCCTCCGGTTCTGGACAAACCTCCGGAATAAGCATTACCATACAGTGAAGACTGTCCCGACAGAGCTTTCTGGTTCAACAAAATCCCACCAGCATTTAAAGCTCCCTGGGGCTGAGATTGTATTCCTTGTCCTAAATATATTTGCTGTCCACTCAGTGAACCTTGATTGCTGTATGCTCCTCCAGTATTTGAATCACCTTGACTGTAATATACTTGTTGGTTTGATGCACCATGGTCTACATAGGCTCCTTGGTTAAGATTACTGTTGATACCACTGTATCCACTTTGACCTCCTTGTGAATTTCCGTAAAAAGTAGAACTTCCTAAACCTTGACCTCCTTGCACATATACTCCGGAAGAACTAGATTTGGAGCTTCCCAAACCTTGACCTCCTTGAACATATACTCCGGAAGAACTAGATTTGGAATTTCCCAAACCTTGACCTCCTTGTACGTATACTCCGGAAGAACCAGATTTGGAGCTTCCCAAACCTTGACCTCCTTGTACGTATACTCCGGAAGAACCAGACTTGCTTCCGTACGCTCCACTTCCTACGGAAGCACCTCCTTCTTTGAAATCGGAGAGTAATTCAGATCCTGAGATATAATCAGGTGATGCAACTACTCCAACATGTCCAGTATGATATATTTGACCAGCGTCTTCATCTCCATTAGCATCAAATCCTTGTCCTCCTGAATGAAGACTTGAACCATCATAGTCCACAGTGGCGTATTCTGAGAAAGAGATGGAAAGAAAAGGTAAAACTAATTAATTTAAGAAAAACTTTTTTCAAATTCTTTTTTTCTTTTTTTAATTTTTTTTTAACCTGGTGTGTTTATTGCCAGGTGGCAATCTTTTCCAACCAATCAGAAATATGTTTTTAAAGGCCCTAAGTGTTAACCAGACTGAACTCCTAGTTGGCGAACAACGTGTTAAACTAAAATAAATTGATGGTTTTAAGTAACATTAGGCACTCTTTCATCTCTGCCTAATCTGACAGGAAAATGATTGATGGTATGTATGTTATATTTTAAACCGAAAATTGCTATACTAGTTCAGAAAATGTAGGATGAGTCCTGTGATAGCTCACAAATTTGCCCCAATACAACCTTGTAACGATGTTCAGTAATTTAAATTATTTTATCAACTTTAATATAAGCCTCAATTCTAATAAATAGGAAGTTATTTAGGTAAATACATTACGTAAGGTTGTATTGGGGCAAATTTGTGAGCTGTCACATGACTCATCCTAGAATTACGGAACTATAATTATAAAATCAACTCCACTATAATTCGTATGCAAAGACTTGGAAATGAGTTTTGTAACAATTTAGATATTTTTAATATAAGTATATATAGTATTCGCCAGAATATCACAACAATATTTAGAAAAAACTACTAAATTTGTGCTCTCCTTTATTAATATAAATAACGTAATATAAACAAAACATTAAGGACAATACTTTGCCTCCGGAGTTGAGTAACCCTGCATCAACATGTAGGAAGGTTTTAATTTTGCAAAGCAACTTGCATCTCGTTCTACTAATGAGGCCATGTGTTTTCTATATCTCAATATCTATCCATAAAATTCCCACAAAATTCTCAAAAATCCAAACTTTGTTCTATATATGCGTTGTTCCACTAAAAACAAATCTGAGTTCTTTACCTCTATAAAATAAGTCTTCGACAATTACGTAAGTCTGCTTGGTGAAGTTTGGTAATATTTTGTGGTATACATACATAACATATATTGAACTTAAATATACATATAATTATTGAATAATTTTAAAACAATGACTGTAATTTATTATTAATATTGCTTTTTGTATCTTCATGTTAGTTTAAGATAAAGTCTTGTATTATTTGTCAATAATTTTAAGTACTTTATAACCTGTCACATGTTCATTTGTATATAAAGACACTGTTGTGTCGTTAATTAAATAAATAAATTAATAAAATGGATGTAAAAATTCTTTTTGATTTTATTGTTGAGTCTTATGAAATGAAATGTCAGAAGTAATTTGAATATTAATAGTACCTTGGGGCGCAGTGTTGTACTGGGAGCCGTACCCTGACTGTATGCCTAGCAAGTTGCTGGTGGAGGCCCCGGAGACCAGGCTCCTGTGGGCGGCCACGTTCACCGAGTCAGCAGAGGAACCAATGAAGGCCGAAGAACCTGTAACAATAATAATAATAAAAAATTGATGAATTGTATATTGCTGTTTTCTAATAAGATATTGTATAGCATTACACTTTCGTTGTATACAGTACAGCCTGGTGGGATTATGCAATACGATGAAAGTGTAATACAACACAATATTTATGACTGACGACCTTTTGGATTTTATATAATCATTTAATATAAAACCGGTTATATTATGTCTGTAAGAATAGGTGATTTAATATTTACAGTTTGATTCTTAATATTGGTTTAGTATACTTTATATTGTTAACTTCATATAGCAAATTTTTATCATCAAGTTAAGATTTGGTTGGTTGGAAGAGATTGCCACCTGGCAATAATCCCGCCAGATTGTATTTGCAATAAAAGTGTTATACTTCAGAAAATGTAGCATGGTCCCTGTGACAGTTCAAAAATTTGCCCCAATACAACCTTGTAACGATGTTCAGTAATTTTAATTATTTTATCAACTTTACTATAAGGTTCGATTTTAATAAATACAAGTTATTTAGGTAAATACATTACATAAAACTAACAATGATGACAAATTAATACATCTTGTTACAAATTAGCAAAAATGTGGCAGTTTGTTAAAATCAAATAATATTTTGTGACGTTTGTCAAAAGTCACTACGTTAGTCTACATTGGCTGGGGATGGGGTATACGATCATTGGATTTTCAATTTTTTTATACCTAAAATTAAATGTTCATAATAAGTATTAATTCATAGTGGATTTTGGCCTATTTAAAGATATATACAAATCATACAATACATTAGAAAGTCAGTATAATGAAAATTAGGAATTAAAACGTCAGTTTAGAGAAAAACAATTTTGAGATTTATAAAAAAAACGATTCAATTTGTAACAAATCGATTTTACCCCATCCCTTTGAGACATGACATTTCAAATATCACAGGGACCATTCTACATTTTCTCAAGTATAAATAGATAAAGGTTTAATTAAATGCATAGGTGTGGATCTAGACAATTGAAGAACAAAATGCGTTGAATATATGAGCGGCTATCTGTGGCAATAGCATAAGAGGCAAACAACAGAGAAAGCCAATAAGCGTCGCGCTTCACATGCTCAGCAAATGCGATATTTTTGACAAGTTCAACAACAACAAAGGATTAAAAAGGAAATCCATGCTGAAGAAACATAGCAAATGCATTACTATCGTCAACATTCTGAGAGAAGACTTGAAATTTGCTATCATGACAACTTTGACAAGAATCATAACTGTGGTTCAATGAATACTGAATATCAATTCTGCCATTATTTCAATGATTCAGGTGGTTTTTAGAATCCTGATGGCAGCAATGTGTTTCCTTGACAGGCAGGTCCTTGACTAGGCCAGTTGCAAGCTCCCATGCTGGGATCAAACCTCAACTGGATTGGACACTTGAATTCGTGCAGCATATACTTGTTCTTCGAACAGTCCCATCTGCATGAATAGAATTTGTTACAATTCTTGGGGTGTCTGAAAAGACCCTCTCTCTTACATTCAACATGTCAAAGAGACTCATCGTTAAATCTTCTTCCACAACATTCTGAGAGAAGACTTGAAATTTGCTATCATGACTGTATCGGACGTGTGCCGTCACCCTTGTGTGTGTGTGTATGCGGTATGATGAAATAGACAATGCTGTGTAGATCTGGAGGCAAATTCACTATTAAATTCTGTATGTAAATCTATGCTATCGAAATATGCTATTTGTAATAATATGTTTGTAATTCTATGTATTTGTGAACTATGTAAATTAAAATGCTAACTATGTAAAATATATGTTTGTTTGACTCCGATCGCGTTCGCGACCGCAATGGAAAATGTGACTTGCGAAGCGATGCGTCGGAGAAGGTCTGGGCCCGGTCGGCCTAAGCGGCGCTCAGGACCCCGAAAGTTGTTGTATTTCGCGGGTAATGAGCGCTTGGGATGGCCGACTGACCATTAATATAGAGGGCCCCCTGTTTGTGAAAAATATACTACTTACTTACTTCTCAGTACTACCGACTATACTGCGTTTTACTTTGAGATCCGCTACCTACTTCGACTGCCTGAGAGGAATCTCTCCCTACTACCTTCTTCTTCTTCTACTGGATCTTCGCTTGGGAATTCGCGATCTCGATTCTCTGAGCGCGACGCGGCAACCAGCGTGCCTACGATACAGTTATTTGCGCCCCGTCTGGTACAATGACAACTTTGATAAGAATCATAACTGTGGTTCGATGAATACTGAATGTCAATTCTGCTATCTCAATTTTTCAACATACAAATCTCCTGACAAAACATTCAAGCATTGCTGTTATAAAGGAACTGTTCTTCTTGAAGATGAAGATGAATCACAATATCAGCTTCCTCAACCTTAGATGGAGTTATTAAGTAATCCAAGTCAGTTTACTTCTCGTGATTCATGGGTTACAGTTAATAGCTGCGAAAGTATACAGTTATATTTAAATAAAATGGCTTACAGACAAACTGAATAACCAATGTTTTACTTACCAGTGAGAATAGAGGCAGAATGCCCATGAGCTCTAGACTCGTACTGTCCCAGATTCCCACATCCAGGTACCAGCCACGGCCAGTCACATATTAGACGGGACTCGTCAAAGCCCAAGCCGAAGGGGCAGCGGAACTCATAGGCCGAAAGAGGTGCCTTGCCATGGTCCAAACAGGCGAAGAACCAGCGACAGTTGGCAGGGTCAGCGTAATAGCCTGTAAAGACCAGATTTATAATGACGGTTCAAGATTAATATTTTTTTTGGATATTCATCAACATCTATTAATGTTTTTGATAAGTTATATGGAAAGTAGTTTTGTTTGTCTCGGATAGATGTCGTTAGGAAAAAATCTTCATTACCAACTTTATTCCAAATGTGCTAAATCTATTTTATTATGAAAGATAATAGTGTAGTCCATTTTTTAGGCCATTGCTCACGCAAATTTCTTGGATAGTTTTTTTAACATAATTTTAAAGATAAAACGAAACAAGCTTTTTTAATATTTGATGATTTTTACTACTGCAAAAGAAAACATGTAGCACAAAAAAAAAAAAAAGAATTTTACAGTATATGGCGACAATGCAATAAGCAATTGTGTTTTGAAAATTCCGTAATGGTGATGTGACACTCGAAAATGTTCAAACACTTTTTTAAAATATTTTGTTGGAACTAGCTCGTAGAGGGTATTTTGTTGTAACTAGCTCGTAGACGGCATTTTGTTGTAACTAGCTCGTAGACGGTATTTTGTTGTAACTAGCTCGTAGAGGGTATTTTGTTGTAACTAGCTCGTAGACGGTATTTTGTTGTAACTAGCTCGTAGACGGTATTGGTCTTTTATATTTTCACCTGTATCTCAGCAATCTTTGGTGTCGTAGAATGCTGGTTATTCTCGACCAGTCTTGATTTGGTCGTCATTAGTGGTAATTAGTCTTACACCATCTTCACATGTCATATCACCATTATGGAATTTTTTAAACCACAAGTGCTCACTGTATCATCATCATATACCATACATATAGTTTTTTTGTCACATTTTTCCTTTGCAGCAGTAAAAAAGTATCGAGCACTGAAAAAAAAACATGTGTTTAACTATAACCTTTTATAATAATATAGATTCAGCATGTTTGAAATAAAGTTAGAATGAAAATTTTGCCCTAATGACATATATGTGAGAAATACAAAATATTTTTCTGGATAACATATTTTACATTACCTGGCTTTTCTGGACAAACAAATCTAGTAGGTGGTACAGGTGCGATCTCTGAGCTTCCAGGACAGGCCTGTCCCTTATCCAGACTTCCTGGCCACACGCACACCTCATAGCGGGAATCAAAAGCCAGACCAGCTGGACAATCGAACTCAAACACTGTGAATTCATCAGATAGCTGGTCGAACTTGACACAGCGGTAGAATCGGTTGCAAGAACGCGGGTGAACGAAGTAGCCTTGACGCTGACATTCAAATTCTGTACGTGTATCCTGAAAATATCACAAAAATTAATTTTTTGCTTTATAACGAAGTCAAAAAATAAACAAAAAAATTAATTAAGAAATAAACTTTATGAAAAATATTTTAACCGGTTACGCGCCTTAAGAGAGTTTACTCGCTTTCTCTTGCCTTGCCCGTGAGGCCGGTCATACAAAATTATCGAGTAAAATCGCTCAACTTTATGTCTTTTTCTAGCCAATGTCTAGTACTAATTCGAATAATCTAAAATATCGAACATATAGAGACATCTATTGAGATGATGAATAAATATTATAATATTACAATTTACAGATATTATCAAGTTTACAGAGATTTACCTAAAAGCTTCGCATGACAGTCGACATGTGTCTCTAATACAGGGTTGTCAGCGCAAGCGTTTTACTTATTTAACTGTTGAAATTTGAAATGATTTTATAGTTACATTATTTACTTTCCGTGCGTTATTAAAATAATGAATACTTTTGTGTTACATATACTTTTAATTCTATCAAATATTTTATGAATGTATTATATGTTTCAGTATTTTCTGTGATAAGCTGTGACAACCCTGACATTGTGTTTTTCTGAGTGAACGGCGGCACAAACTATACATATTGTACATATTTGGTAAGTCTTCATAATATCCTTTGAATATATTGGGTGTTAACATAAGTTGTGTCCGTTTTTTCCAAATTAAAAATGAGCACCAAAAGTAAAACAAAATGGAAGAGGTTATACGTCATTCGAAATAAAATTTTCTGCTCTACAAGATATTGTGTTTGCTTTTACGTTACATGTATTATTTTATTTGATTACGAGCCTTCAAAATGGAATGTCAAGTAGACGAAAGTGAGCATTTTCGACACCTCTTTCTGTTCGCGTTCAATCGAGGGAATAAAGCTGCCAAAGCGGCTCGCGATACTTGCGAAGTGTACGGTGAAGATGCTATGAATGAAAGGACAGCTCGTCGATGGTTTTTGCATTTCTTCCTCGTTCTCGAAGATTTCAAAGACGGTAATAAAATCAATTGTCGAACGTTGATTTTTGTTGTTTGTATTTGATTATTATAGAAAAAAATATATAAAGAAAATACTTTTTTACTTAATTTTTCATTTTAAATACTAAAATAACATTACAAGACTTAAAAAAAACTTAATAAAGGCTGTAGAAATGATTGCACTTTGAAGAAGACATTGAGTGACAATATATGATAGAAAACAGAATGAAGTGACTAGGGATGAATATGTACTTAAGGCCGATGTTATATAAGGTCTTTCGTAGTGTTGCCCTAATAAATAAATAAGCCCTGAAGATGAATATTGCAACATTTTCAAAACATCAGTATTATAAGCCAAACCACATAATAAAACACCCTGAAAGACCTTATACTACTGAAAGAACAACTATGAAAGCCTTAAAACATATTTCACACTGATATATTGAGTAAGATGAAGAAGGAGATGGTTTGGGCACAGGGAATGAATGAATGAATGCAAAAAGACTAATAAAACAAATATATATTGTAAATGTGAGGGGAAGGCGTGGTAGAAAAATCCTAAGGAAAGTATGGTTGGGCCAAGTGTATGATATTCTGAAAGAAGGAAATGTAAAAAGTCAGAGAATTCGTAGGAGCTACATGAGAAGGTTTATGGATGTAGAAGAAGTGAAAGGTGAGTGTTGCAATAGAAAAGTCTGGTATTTTTTTTCTCTGCCTACCCTGACAGGAAGATTGCGTAATGATGTGTCTGTGAAATAACATTTTAATTCAAAATAGATAATTAATTTAAAATATAACAATTCTTATCTAGTGTGACACTATCAGATAAAGTAGATAAGTTAATACAAAAACACATAAAAACATTTTCCATTGATCATTGTCATCAATATTTTGGTAAGCCTTTGCTGATTTTTACGCCATATTGAATATTAAAAATATATTATTTATAGTTAAGGCATTAATATTGTGGAGATTTAAAGACATTGTAATATGTTTTATCAAACACTGTTTATTCCACTTTATGTAACGGTATAACTCTACCAGTTTCAAGGCTTTCACCTCATCATCAGAAGGAGCACAAACAAGACATAATTCTGTTCGAACTGGTACCGACATACACGCTTCTAACGGTAAACATTCGGGTTGAGGACTGTAGGTGTAGAAAGGGAGGAGACAACTTCAGCGGTGAGATTTTTGGAATATATGTGTTTGCCAGATATTCACCCCGATGTACTGACTTAGAAATTTCTTTGCCTTTAATCTGTTTAATTTATTGTATTTCCGTTACTACTGATATGTAAGAATTTGGCATCAGCGACAGAAAATGTATGGTTTTCACGGTGACAATGATTAGCCATTTTAGAATAAATTAGAGAATTTATTAAGGCGGATGTGTGTTTACGAAATCTCTTTTCAAATGATCTTCCTGTCTTTGCTATATAGAAATTATCACAGTCAGCACTTACACACCACTGTTGTGCTCCCCTGATGATGAGGTGAAAGCCTTGAAACCGGTAGGGTTACCGTTACAAAATGTGGAATAAACAGTGTTTGATAAAAGAAATAACAAAATTTAAAATATTTAATTTGCCAGGAAATTTTTTCACTTGAACAGTATTAGGCCAACTGACCTCACGAATAGCATGAATTACTCCATCAGAGTCCACCACTCTGGAGATCCTGTATGGAGACAGCTGGATGGAGTCCACCAGGCGGTTGGAGCGTGGCACAGACAGGATCTCATTCTCTAAGTACCTGTTTATAAAGAAACAATTAATTAATTAATTCAGTGAAGAAACAAGAATTCTCTAAGCAGTCCAATTGAAGAAATATAATGCTTAACGCTTTCATCAACTTTCTGCATTGATGAAAGCGTTAATAGTTTATTTTCATGTGTCAATCTCTTAAGATCAACCAGAAAGATGTCAACCCTTCCTGTCTTGTGATGTGTAACTAGTACACATTGCTTCTAAAAACTTTAATATCTCTATAAATATAATAAATACTGGGTTCAGATTTTAGGTATTCCTCCGAAATACATTTACGCATTGAATGAAAAAAAAATTTTTTAATAATAATCAGCACTTATCGGCCACATCATAGATATTTTGTGAAAATCGGGAATAAATTTACTAATACAAACAAACGTGTGCCAGTGTGTGACGTAGGTATATTCATTCTAAAAAAACCGCTATGGGCGAGGAAGCGACGCTATTCACATCTCACTCTCTCTCTACTTCGATATGGAAACTCAAGAAATAGAATCACAGTTCGCTCGCTTATCTCGCTCAGTAGCTTGCTTTCGTTCGAGGTGGTCGTCTAGCCTGTTTTATGAACGTCGTCCGATGTTTTTTTTTTCATGTTTTCAGCAATCATAATATAAATAGGCCAAAACCCATACGATGGTCAAAGAAAGAATACGAGAATTGAATTTTGAATACAAGAGAGCGAGAGAGGAATACTTGGATTCTCTCCGAAAGTAATTCGAAATTTGAATCTCGGTGGGTCCGTAATACTGAACGAATTTTAAATATCTAGCTAACAATTTTTGAACCGGTGTAAAAGGGGACGATGTATAAATGATATATATAAACAAATTTTACATTTATGAATATATATATTCATAAATGTAGAATTTGTTTTACTTCCGTGAATATTTTAGGGTTGTAACTAGTTAAATTTCAATTAATATCACTTTTGACATCAAATTTAATTAATTTAAGTGATTTACTATGAATATTCTTATTTTTCCGATTTTAAATCGCTCATTTTTACATGTGTATTCAATACACAGCACCGGAACGGGTGGATTTTTTTAGCACAGTAAGGGAAAGGTTAAAGAGATCTGAAGTGAAAATCAGATTGATACCCTTGTTTTAAAAAATTGAATACCAACAAGAATTAAACCCACCAATCAGGTCACAGAGATTCTGCAGATATTCATAAACTTTTTTTATAAAAGGTAATTGCGTTGAATAAATGTTAAAGTAGCATCATGAAAAACTGAAATTATTTTAATAACTGGCCTCATCCTCATGGAACCGGTATAAACACATCACACCAGTGAACTTTTATTAATAGATCTGAGGAACTTTAATCTGTCCTTTAGAATGGCAGGCTCTAAAGTATTCTTTAGGAGTCTTCTGAAGTGTAAGTAGCCTGATGGAATAGGGTATAAAATCCACAAGAGATTATTGAGAGATGTTTCATTGAAATATAAACAAGTGTACTTATAGTTCGGAAATTCTAGGATGAGTCCTGTGACAGCTCACAAATTGGCCCCACTACCACCTTATGTAATGTATTTACCTAAATAACTTGCTATTTATTAGAATCGAGGCATATATAGTATTAAAGTTGATAAAATAATTAAAATTACTGAACATCGTTACAAGGTAGTATTGGGACAAATTTGTGAGCTGTCACAGGACTCATCCTAGAATTTCCGAACTATAATCACTAAATTATGCCGGGAAAGAACAAATTCATTGAGACTTTCGTGGTTCTTTGTAATTAGTTGTATAAGGTTTTTTGAAGTGTTAAGTGACATTATTAGCCAAACCACATGGTGCAACACTCCGAAAGACCTTACACAACTGAAAATAATAAATTTTTATGTAAATTAGTCCACCTACAGTATTAGCTGGGATGACCAAGGTCTGAGTGAATGTGATGGAATACAAGTAGCCTGAACGAGTGAACTTGTTTTTGCTAAATAATAAGTGTAAGAATTGTTATCTAGTTATAAGTAGTATGTAGGTGTTAATTATTTCTAAGATCTCATATATTAAGATTGAATAAATAAAACAAAATGATATGTAGGAAAATAAGATTAAGTAAGTTCATAAATTATAACATATAATTAAGATTAGTTAAGTAATAAATTTGTATATAGGCATAGCCTTGACAAATGTTTGTACAATAATTTACTTTGTTTAATAAAAAAAAAAAGGAATATTTACCCCAAGACAGCCCCTCTAGGAGCTCTGGCCTGCGTGTTGAGTCCTTTGACGATGCTGTGCAATAGACTGGGCCCGCAAGAGGTTTCTCCATCTTCATCCACTGTCACAAGTCCCAATCCCGCCAGGCCTCGGATGCGAGAATACTTGCTCTTTACATCCAGCGAAGAAGTGTCCTCAAATGCTATCCATTTTTCATCTCTGGAAATAAAACAAATTATTTGTTGATCTTAAAATATGCACTCTTGAGACCGTTCATACAATTAAAACAAAACGAATTAAATAGGTTTAAATATAATTTAAGTTACTAAACAATATATGGTACATCATCACGTAATTTTCTTGATGGGATAGGCAGAGAGGATAGAACATCAGATTTAACTATTTTGACACACGTCATTCGCCTCTTCTACATCCGTACACCTTCTCATTTGTACAGTGAAGTACAGTAAGTAACACACATCGGGCTTAAACTCAAAACGTCTGAATGACAGAGACGACGCTCTACAAAGCCGAAGTTAGCCGATTATGGCCGACAGTCTCTCTCTTAACCTTTTTACGGCGATGGCTCGAGTATCTTTCGTGTGTCCCACAGGCGGCGGTGTTTTACCTCAATAAATTTATTTGTATCTACATAAAAATATGACTCACCATTATCCCGAATCTGATTACTGTGGAACTGTGCGCCGATGCATTTTTTAGCTGACACTATACACACGTAATATTATCCAAATCAAAGCTATAAATAAAATGCGACAATATAAGAAGCAATAATCGAAGAAAACAATAATCCATAAACAATGAAAAAGGCAATTAATTCAATACGCAATACGCGTACTTACAAAAAAAATATTCGACGCAAAATACGTCATATTGATCGGGAGCAATCGTCATTAGAAACATGACCTTCAACACACCCGAACGTGTGGCGCTAATATTTAGAATGCTTTAAATTTCGACGGCCTCGAATCGGTCTGTTTAAATCCTTCTTATGGATCAAGTACTTGAAGTTTTGATGATTTTAAAAGAGATGTCACTAGAGGACACGTTTTGTCTTATATTCAGGTTAAAAATTTTAAAGAAGATTTAATTTTGACTGAGATATCGTCACGCAAAGTTAGTGGCCACTTAAATGGCCGCTCGTCAGGATGGCACGTATTATGTATGGGCCAGTTAAGTGGTCCCCCGCCGTGAAAGAGTTAAGAAAGAGACTGTCGGCCATATTCGGCTAAATTCGGCTTTGTAGAACGTCGTCTCTGTCATTCAAACGTTTTGAGTTTATGCCCGATATATGTTACTTACCGCCGGGTACTGTCACAATGTATGACAGAATATGTAACGAAGTGAACTTGAGGCTGATGTGTTGAGTAATATGAAGATGAGCACTTTAAGATGGTTTGGGCTTGTAGGATGAATGAATGAAGAAGAACTAATGAAACAAATGTATTTATAGCGCAAATTTGAGTGGACGGCTTGATAGAGGAAGACTTAAGAAAATATGACTGGATTAAGTAAATGAAGAAAACGTAGAAAGTCAGAAAAATCGTAGGAGTTGTATGAGAAGGTGTATGGATGTGAAAGAGACGAAATATGTATGTCGAGATAGGAAAATCTGATGCTCTATTGAATAAGTCATCTGTAATATTTCAAATGTTGTCTATGATATTCCAAAGGGAATTCTTCTCACTTGAAAGCATAAGGAGCCGACAAATCTTGGTCTCTCTCCAGAGTCCACTTCCCGCTGCCCATCTCCTCGCAGAGCTGCTTCTGTGATAGCCTGCGAGGATCGCCCTGGGCTGGGCTGCCGGGGGTGCTGAGTGAGGAGTTGCTGAGAGAGAACTGGAAGCCCTGGGCTGGTGCTGTCACCACTATCTTGGCGGCCGGAACTCCCAATCCTATTGTCAGATCCACAATTGAGTCCTACAAGAAATTAAAACAAATCATTGGATTTCAATTTTAATATGACACACTTTGAACGAGAGAGGTGGGCCAAAACCTATTTGTACTTTTTTATAACTTTTTTGGTGATGTGGATATATTAAAGTGTAGCTGAGAAGAAAGTCTTGAGCCTTTGGACTTATCAGGTCTGTGAATATGAAACCGGAATTTGCTCATAAATGGCTCTAGTTGTCAATGTAGTGACTGTCAAACCAGGTCATTGGCGCCTTTTTCTTGTGTTTACATTTATCAAAGACTTTTAACTCACAACAATACAAGTTCAATACAACTATATATGTTTTCATAGCATTGAACATGTCTGTTTTTGTGCCTGAAAAATACGATTTGCGGACAGCATTGATTTTCTGTTACCATTTGAAGAAAACTGCTGCAGAATCACATCGAATGCTTGTCGAAGCTTACGGTGAGTATGCTCTTGATAAATCACAGTGCTTTGAGTGGTTTAAAAAATTCAAAAGTGGTGATTTTGACGTGAGAAACGAAGAAAGTGGAAGACCACCGAGAAAGTTTGAAGACGCCAAATTGCAAGCATTGTTGGATAAGGATGATGCTCAAACGCAACAACAACTCGCGGATCAATTAAATGTGACACGAGAAGCCGTCTCCATACGTTTGAAAGCCATGGGAAAGATCCAGAAGTTGGGAAAATGGGTTCCACATGAACTCAATGAAAGACAGCAGGAAAAACGATAAACCACTTATGAAATGCTGCTCGCCAGGTACAAAAGAAAATCATTTCTCCATCAAATTGTGACTGGCGATGAAAAATTGATATATTTCAAGAATTCTAAGCGTAAAAGATCATGGGTAACTCCAAGCAAACCAGCGACATCGACTGCAAGGCCAAATCTCTATTGACGGAAGACAATGTTCTGTGTTTGGTGGGATCAGAAGGATGTTATCTATTATGAGCTGCTAAAACCTGGCAAAACCGTTAATATTGAACGCTACTGACCACAAATGATGGATTTGAACCAAGCATTACGTGAAAAACGACCAGAATATCAAAAGAAGCAACACAAAGTGATTTTGCTTCATGATAATGCACCATCGCACACAGCAAAACCGGTCAAGGAAACGATTGAGGCGTTTAGTTGGCAAATACTTTCGCATGCGGCTTACTCAGCAGACTTGGCTCCATCCAATTACTACTTGGGACATGCACTTGCTGAGCAGGTATACACATATATACCAAAAATCTCTTCGCTGCTTGCCGAAGTCGTCTCACGCTTCCCCCAGCCCTCAGTCCCTAACCCGAATGTTGACCGTTAAAAGTGTGTATCTTGGTACCAGTTCGAACAGAATTCAGTCGTGTTTATGCTCCCCTGAAGATGAGGTGAAAACCTTGAAACCGGTAGGGTTATACCATTATAAAAAGTGGAATAAACCGTGTTTGATAAAACAAATTACAAAACTATTTCAACAGTTTTTTATGTTTACATGGACTAAGAATGTTAAAAAACTATAAAATTACTAGCTATCAAATTTTGTGACAGGACAAACTATTTGAAAAGACTAGAAATCGAACTCAAAATATCTAGTGCTTTACCAGCTAGGCTAAAAAGTTCCACTCCAATACAATCTTTAAACCTCCGTAATGTTAATACCTTAACTATAAATAAATAAAGTTACATGGTCTCAAAAAAATGTATAAATAATTATTGATTTCGATTAAATTCATGTGTAGAAATATTAAAAATAATAGTAAAATAACGTTAATCATAAGAAAAAGGAACAGATGGTGGAAATAAAAATTAGGAATGAATTCAATGTCTTAGAAATGAAGCCTTTTAGTAAATTAATCGATTCATATAATTTTAGTAATTAAACAACTCAAAATATCTAGTGTTTTACCAGCTAGCATTAATTTAAATTGACACTGTTTAACCATCATCAAGGTAGTTAGTTCAATTAATTATCATAAGATGTCACTGCTACCCTGTGGTTTTTCATGGATAGCAGTGACATCTTCTGATAATTAATAGAACTAACTACCTTGCTGATTGTTAAACAGTGTCCATTTAAATAAATGTTCTTGGTTGATTGAGTACAGAGGGCATACATGAGTTAAACTCTGATAGACTTTTTCTATTTGAGTTGAACTTTTAGCCTAGCTAGTAAAACACTGGTGATTTTGAGTTCGATTTCTAGCCTTTTCAAACAGAATGTCCTGTAACAAAATTTGATAGCTAGTATTTTTATAGTTTTTGAACTTTCTTAGTCCATGTAAACATGATACAGGCTGTCCTCTACTTTCGCACAATTCGCTATTTTGCACATTTTTGTAAATTAAATATTTTAAAGATTTTTGTCGATAATGCAAAAATTGTTCGCTTCCATGCAGTCGCTCCCACTTTTTTGGAAAAACTATAATATATGGAACGCAATAAACAATATTGGAGACTCGTGGGCTGAAATAAAAGAGTCAGCAATGAAAGGTTTCTGGAAACAATTATGCCCACAAATGATGAGTGGTTTTATAAATTCTGAAGAAACTCCGGAAACTATCACAAATGAAATAGTTAGCCAAATTAATGTACTAAACTTGGACGTCAACAACGAAGATGTTAATGAGTTGATTGAATCTCACTCAGTACCTCTGTCAAATGAATATTTAATTGAGCGACAAGAGTTAAATGAAATACACAATGAAAGTAAGGAAGAAGAAGCTGATAAAATCGTCAAGACTTTGACAATCAAAAACTTGAATGAATCCTTCATGCATCTTGACAAGTTTTTGACTATCATGGAAGAATGTGATCCCAATGGAGAACGTATATCTCAAGTACGTAGGGCGATTGAGAAAGACACAGCATGTTATAGAACTCTTTATCAAGAAAAGAAAAAAAAAGGTGGTATTCAACTAACTCTTGACAAGTTTATAAAGAAAACACCTGAAAGCACTTAAACATGCCTCGTTTACTTAATTACATATATTTATAAATTAATATTTTTAATATACTCGTATTGTTGATAAATAAATATTTTAAAATAGAATTTTTGATGTTTTTTTTTACATCCCTCTACTTTCGAACATTCAACATTCGCACACATTTTCAGGAACAAATTGTGTGCGAAAGTCGAGAGCCGCCTGTATTAACTAAAATATAGTTTTTTTTTTAAATAATTTTGATTTAAAAGAAAAATACTTACTGTATTCATCATATCCCACACCCCACTTAATCTACTCGGGTGGAATGTCTCATTTTGTGCTTCGCCAAGGAAGTGGGTTTCCACTCCGAATATATTAATGGGTTTTATAAGACTCTTCAAGTCGTAGTACTTGGCGAGTAGTTCGGACTGCGCTGGAAGGCTCAACATGAAGATGGACTCGGAACCGAGCAGGGTTCGGAGACTCTCCACAGTTTTCGTGATTCGAGTTCGATTAAGTTCGGCGTGAGCTTCATGCAGATCGATTCCATGGATGGAGGAAGATTTGAGTGTTTCGTCCAAATCCTGCGAACAAAATGGAAAAAAAAATAAAATTCATCATCATTTTATTTATATAATTTCAGTTGTGAATAATTTATAAAGGTATTTAGAAATGCAGTTCACTCGCAGAAAGCTGTCAGTTCAAATTTGTGCAAAACCACACTTTTAGTATAAAAAAATGTATATATTTCTGATTAGTTTCTGCAGGCAAAAGGAAAAAATATATTTTTGTATGTCTTTTTAAATATAAAATAAATCATGTACAGCTTCCAAATTTACTTAATATATTCAATAAAGGTAAAGGGAGGAAAACCATTTAGGCAGTTGATCGGAGCGTGGTTGTTATTGCAATAGGAGTTTGAGTACTTGGGCTTCCAAGAGGAATGCCTGATGGAAAAAGTTTGTGTGAGCTTTTGAGTGTGGTGTTTTTTGTAGTTTTATATTTGTATTTTTTTATTTTTATGATTATTTGGGGTACATTGTGGGGTGAATGTTTTTGGTCTGTCTGGAGTGATGAAGTGTGAGGAGTTTGATTTCGCGTGATGTATACATGTGTAATTGAGTGTCACTGTTTGTCAGGTTGATGAGAATGTGCAACGGGGTTTTATATAATAAAAAATCGGAAAGAAGTATCGATTTATTTTTTCATGCTGTATGTCCTCAGTGAGATACAGGCAAAAGCCTAGTTTACTGAGGACATGACAAATGAAAGGCAACAAACCCAGATCCATTAAAATTGTGTCCAAATTAAATTACCTGTTGTTTTTTCACAAATGATGTATATTTCTTGTCATGTGTAAATTAAATAAATAAATTTATTTTGTGGTTGATTCATACTATATTGTATGGAACTTCTGTTGTATATATTATGGCAGTACCACTTGCCGTGGTCTCTTACAAAGTCTCAAGCCATCCTCATTGGCAGTCCTCAGCTTCTCAATCAATTCAAAGCTGACTTACTTCCTCCAATATTACTCGATGACTCTCTCATACCATTAAATCTTCTTCTTCTCAGTGTCATGTCAGGTCCCCCCAACGTTGAATATCGTTTGAGAGTAAACATCTTTGTCCCCGGCAGCCCGAAAAAAACTCCAGCGCCCCTTATGCCAGTTCAATCACGAATATTGCGGTGCCAGGAGATTTTCCTCCTGCCATCACCTCTTCGGCCCTCTATTCTTGGATGATCAGGTGCAGTAATTTGTACTTTGCTCCTCTTAGTACATACCATTAAATTAGATGACAAAAATATTGCTTGTGAAATCTCAGTTCTCTTGATGTTTGACTATGCAGACATATGTTATTTGGATATTATGAACGTTGGACAAACTACAGCATTTTGAAAATGTTTTTTTGACATTTATTTTTAACCTGAGAAAGTAGTCATATCAAAATTCATACTTATATTAAAATACATCATACAGAGTAAAATAGATTTATTTTTCTCTAAAATTTTTTTTTTTTTTCAAACCTTAATAATAATAAAAGGACAATTTACATAGCGCTGTTTAGAGAGCAAACTCTCCTTAACGTGTTCCTCGCGGGAAGCACAAACGCCTGTGATCTGATCTGTAGCATTCCTTTGTGTATTTTACGTAATGTTTAGTTTATCTCCTTTATTTAACGAGTCTCCTTAAGAGTAATGACTATTATTTATTATTACAAAATTACTTGAATGTCATGTTTACTTGGTGTTGTAATCAAATATCAGTGGTTCTAAACAAAATACGCGTTTAAACTTAGAACTTAAAAAAACGTCAAAATTGTGCCGCGCACAGGATTCGTGGAATTTTATTTTTAATTTACTGGAATCAAACCCATTATCACTGACACATTAAAAAGATTACAAAATACATATATGAGTATATAAGTTTAGTGTAAGGATAGGAAGATAGTGGCTGCGGCTATTAGCTTAGGTACTTCTTTGCATCTACATATGTTCAGAAAAACATATATGATAAGAAAATTGCAAAAAACTTATCAAGGAAAAATTTTCTACAAAGGAACCTTTTAGGTCTTCCAATATGTGAATTAATACATCCAATTTGAAATGTAGTGTAGTGTACGAGTATAAGTGAATTGTTCATATATAATCACGAATTTTTCTAAGACCTCCCAAAAAGTGCAAGTGCTTCCTAAAGCTGCACATGTCACCCATCTCTAACACTAAGAGGTAGACCATTTTATGCCAGAGCAGCAGTAACGATAAAAGCTCTATCATAATACCTTGCCTTATTTGATTGCTTTTCTCGGGGTCAACCCTTATCATAGCATTGTAACACAGGTGTTACACTAATTTAGGGATTATTTTAAAAAAATCTAGAAACTCTAACGTTATTTCAAATATGGCAACACATACAAATACTATACATGCACTATTGTGTGCAGTGGTATCATCTGGTGATAAATATTGACAACGCTACAAGCTTTCAAACGACATCGTGTCAACATGTCTGGACAGCGTGGGCACGTTTTGAAAGTTAGGGTAAATAATCTTTAAATATCTTATTAATCACTACATATGGAGAAAAATTATTTAAACCATTTTAGTTGTTGATAATTCCGCTATCTAAATATTGTTCATGTTTTAGATTATAGAATCATTTTATAGCGCTTTTTGTGTTTTATAAAAATTGATTATTTGCAATGTAACGTGGGTGTTACATCTAAATAAAACCTGTAAGGAAAAGTTGTGATTTTTTTCCTCAATTTTCCTTCATAAATTACCATATAACAAGGAATCACCAAAGAAAAACGTTAATGTTTGGATAAATTGAACTTTGCCAAGATAAGGGTTAACTTAAAACTTATTTTCACATATTAAAGAGGTTCTCAAAAGGCTCTTACGAACTCTTTAAAAAAATGTTACAAATACAGTATATAACAACTTTTTTATAAAGTAATGATCTCTTTTTTTAAAAGGTCGCATTCTCATCAATTACATTAGAAGATCTTAGTAAAATTGTTTCAAGATATTTAAATTCTTCGATATTATTATCCTGAGTGTGTAATTATATTTGTTATTATAATAAAATGTAAGGTCATGGCTCAGATATCTGTTATGATTCCAGTTTATAATTCCAGTGAAGTGCAGGCAGGAAATTATGTCAGCTATTAATTAATGTGTTGTCATAAATACAGATTATATCCTCTGCCAGATTGATGGGAATCATGTTAGATTGTAATAAGTATTTATTATTGTTACACATCATTTTATATTAAATGTCAGCTCCCACGGAATTACCATATATAGTATTGTCATAGAATTATTACATTAGGATATTTCATCGGGATGGACATGTTTGGGATTTGAATGACTACATTTAACATGTAGTTCAGTGCTGAAAACGCCTATAGGTGATCATATAAACTTTTGCTGGGTGCTTAAAATGACCATTGTCATTCTATTCCCGATTTCTTTAGGTGAATTAAAAAACAAGTTAGCCCACAGTATACTACTTTGATCAAAAAGTTTTAGGACTTTATTAATAAAATCGAAAATACAAGTTTATTCATCAAAATCGATATGGTCCCCTTCAAAGTACTCCCCATCGACTGCAACGCATTTACGCCAGCGCTTGATCCAATCCTGGAAACACCGCTGGTACTCAATTTTCGGTATATCCATCAGAGCCGTCTTCGATTTTTTCATGACATCCTCTCGAGTGCTGTAACGCGTTCCGCGAAGCGGTTTTTTAAGTCGGTTGAACAGGAAAAAGTCGCAGGGAGCAAGATCAGGTGAATTCGAAGGCTGCTGGATAGTATTCGTGTTGTTTTTGGTCAAAAACTCATGGAAATTATGTCTTTCGCGATTTCGACGCGGTCCTTTTTCTGCATGAAATTGAGGTCTTTCGGCACCAGTTTTGAGGCGACACGTCTGAGGCCCAAATCACTAACCAAAATGTCTTGAGCGGATCCATAAGCGATATTCAAGTCCTCTGCCAGCTCCCTAATGGTCAATTTGCGGTTTTAGGCCAACATTTTTTTGATTTTATCGATGTTTTCATCGGTTTTCGACTGCCACTGCGTTCGTCATCCTCGACCGACTCAACGACCACTTCTGAAGCGTTCGTGCCACCGAAAAACACTTCTCCAACATTTTCAAGGTCTGCGGACCGTTAAATTCGTTTTTCACACAAAATTTAATGCAAACTAGTTGATGCACAGTTGATGCCATTTTCAAACTTGTAAAAAATCGAAAACACGCACAAAGGTAGATGTACTCAGTACAGCGTAACTTTTATAAATGTCAAGCTATGACGCTGAAATTTGGAGGGAAGTGTCAATGATAGATGTGGTAACCTAACAAAACAAAGAATTCTAATCGGGTGACTGACAGCGCCATACGGTGGCCGGTCCTAAAACTTTTTGATCAAGGTAGTATTTAGGGTACTGATAGGGTTTGTAAGAGTTATATGGCCATTAATTATACTTGCTTTTGAATATTGTATAACGTCTTCAGAATATTGTACAGTATAAGGTATTTAGAATATTGTACAACGTATTAAATAAGTAATAGGTTGTATAAGGTCTATAGAATATTGCAAACATATTAAATAAGTAATAGGTTGTATAAGGTCTTTAGAATATTGTACAACGTATTAAATAAGTAATAGGTTGTATAAGGTCTTTAGAATATTGTACAACGTATTAAATAAGTAATAAGTTGTATAAGGTCTTTAGAATATTGCAAACGTATTAAATAAGTAATAGGTTGTATAAGGTGTTTAGAATATTGTTCAACGAATTAAATAAGTAATAGGTTGTTTAAGGTCTTTAGAATATTGTACAACGTATTAAATAAGTAATAGGTTGTATAAGGTCTCTAGAATATTGCAAACGTATTAAATAAGTAATAGGTTGTATAAGGTCTTTATAATATTGTACAACGTATTAAATAAGTAATAGGTTGTATAAGGTCTTTAGAATATTGTACAACGTATTAAATAAGTAATAGGTTGTATAAGGTCTTTAGAATATTGTACAACGTATTAAATAAGTAAAAGGTTGTATAAGGTTTTTAGAATATTGTACAACGTATTAAATAAGTAATATGTTGTATAAGGTATTTAGAATATTGTACGACGTATTAAATAAGTAATAGGTTGTATAAGGTCTATAGAATATTGCAAACATATTAAATAAGTAATAGGTTGTATAAGGTCTTTAGAATATTGTACAACGTATTAAATAAGTAATAGGTTGTATAAGGTCTTTAGAATATTGTACAACGTATTAAATAAGTAATAAGTTGTATAAGGTCTTTAGAATATTGCAAACGTATTAAATAAGTAATAGGTTGTAAAAGGTGTTTAGAATATTGTACAACGAATTAAATAAGTAATAGGTTGTTTAAGGTCTTTAGAATATTGTACAACGTATTAAATAAGTAATAGGTTGTATAAGGTCTTTAAAATATTGCAAACGTATTAAATAAGTAATAGGTTGTATAAGGTCTTTATAATATTGTACAACGTATTAAATAAGTAATAGGTTGTATAAGGTCTTTAGAATATTGTACAACGTATTAAATAAGTAATAGGTTGTATAAGGTTTTTAGAATATTGTACAACGTATTAAATAAGTAATATGTTGTATAAGGTATTTAGAATATTGTACGACGTATTAAATAAGTAATAGGTTGTATAAGGTCTTTAGAATATTGTACAACGTATTAAATAAGTAATAGGTTGTATAAGGTCTTTAGAATATTGTACAACGTATTAAATAAGTAATATGTTGTATAAGGTATTTAGAATATTGCACGACGTATTAAATAAGTAATAGGTTGTATAAGGTCTTTAGAATATTGCAAACGTATTAAATAAGTAATAGGTTGTATAAGGTCTTTAGAATATTGCAAACGTATTAAATAAGTAATAGGTTGTATAAGGTCTTTAGAATATTGCAAACGTATTAAATAAGTAATAGGTTGTATAAGGTCTTTAGAATATTGCAAACGTATTAAATAAGTAATAGGTTGTATAAGGTCTTAAGAATATTGCAAACGTATTAAATAAGTAATAGGTTGTATAAGGTCTTTAGAATATTGCACAACGTATTAAATAAGTAATAGGTTGTATAAGGTCTTTAGAATATTGTACAACGTATTAAATAAGTAATAGGTTGTATAAGGTCTTTAGAATATTGCAAACGTATTAAATAAGTAATAGGTTGTATAAGGTCTTTAGAATATTGTACAACGTATTAAATAAGTAATAGGTTGTATAAGGTCTTTAGAATATTGTACAACGTATTAAATAAGTAATAGGTTGTATAAGGTCTTTAGAATATTGCACACCGTATTAATAAGTAATAGGTTGTATAAGGTCTTTAGAATATTGTACAACGTATTAAATAAGTAATAGGTTGTATAAGTTCTTATTTAATAGGTTGTATAAGTGCATCGAGGTGAACATCTGGCAAACACATAAATTCCAAGAATCTCTCCGCTGCTCGCCTAGATTGTCCCATGCCTCCCCTAAACCCCAGTCCCCAACCCGAATATTTACCGTTAGAAGCGTATATCTCGGTACCAGTCCGAACAGAATTCAATCTTGTTTTTTCTCCCCTGATTATGAAGTGAAAACCTTAAAACCAGTAGGGTTATACCGTTACAAAAAGTGAAATAAATAGTGTTTGATAAAACAAATTAGAAAGTAATTTATTACTAAATATTCTAATTTAAAGTTTCACAAAGTAAAAGCAGGAACCTTGGATAAGATATTCGTTCATTCTTATTGTACCAACATTTAGCCTCCAAATATGATTAGAAATCGACCATAATCGAAGCGGAAGATTAAAAATTCTTGAACAACATACTCGTATATCAAGATATGTAACAATACAAATAATAATATATCACTATTATAATGTATAACAGTGCGATATGGTGATTGATAGACGAGTGGGCGTGCCACGACTTCAAGAACCAGGGCTCGAAGATGACGTAACAGTTCCTATATCGGTAACTGGTAACATGTATATGGTAAGGTGATACCTTGCACAGTACCCGCAGGTCTAGGTGTGGTCTCGTTGGGAATCAGACAAGTCGGTCACTCGGCAACCGGTACGTGGTGTTATATCGGAAATCGGGAGTAGATGATGATAAAAAAACGCACTTTCTTCAACATTTTATTTAGATAATTTGTACAGTGAAGTACAGTACCCGGCGGTAAGTACACATCAGGATTAAGAAAGAGACTGTCGGCCATAATCGGCTAACTTCTGCTTTGTAGAGCGTCTATGGATAACCCTTCCCTTACGGTGATAAAAATAATACGCGTGTTACGGTGTTGGGTAGTGAGTACGCAATCAAAAATTAGCGATTTTAAATCGGAAAAATAAGAGCATTCATAGATAATCCCCTTAATTAATTATAATTGAAGTTAAAAATTATAATAATTGACATTTATTTGCTGAAAACATTAAAAAACCATCTGAAAACATTAAAAAACGCTCACGGAACGGGCGTACGTCTAACCTATTTGCAAGCCTAGAGGCAACTAGTGGCGCGGAACGTCAGTCGCATACCCCGGCGCATACGCCTTTGCTTGCGACGTTGAGAAAATTCAGCTCCTCGCAATTCAGTCTAGTATGCAAAAGTGAGATGCGAATATAGTGTCGCGCTTCCCGCATACTATTCACCTATCGTCAAGACGAGGCACTCGCAGCGTTTAAATGTGAATTTGTTTTCGATCTTTACAAAACACCTCGATGTAGTCGATAAATTCTGATTATTATTAATATTATTTTTTAAATCAATGCGTAAATATATTATGGAGGAATACCTAAAATCTTAACCTTGTATTTATTATATTTATAGAGATATTGATGGTTATTAGAAGCAACGTGTAGAAAATACCCAACACAGGGATGGAAAGGATAACAAGGCGAACTAAAAATCGAAGAACTGATTTACTGGTGGATTGTTGACAATATACCTATGACGAATCCTCTTGATTCTTTAGACACGTTGTTCTGTCCAAGGTGACAATTTGAAGAGGCTTGTGGTTACTGGAAGCGTGGAAGGATGACGCACAAGAGGAAGATCACCTATGCGTTGGGTTGACCAAGTGAGAGAAGCAGCAAGAATACCTTTAACCCTTCCCTCCCTGTGATGTGTAACTAGTACACATTGCTTCTAAAAACTTTAATATCTCGACTCCTTTGAGGCTTTTCTTTTTTTCGTTCTTGCTGACAGTTAACTTGAGGTGTGGGTTTACTTTTTATTTTGTTTTCTGCCATACGTTTTTGTTTTTTTATTATTTTTTAATCTAGATATTCAGGGATGTGGGATGGAAGCCCCCCGATGCCCTTGCGGTCGGGCTCGCCCTACATTGGTGGGGTGTATTTCAGCCGGGGGAATGTTTGTGGGATGAGGCCGGACCTTTTAATTTGTTCTCTCTTGAATGTATTTTTTTTGTCATCTATTTATTTTCTGTGTTTTTTTCTCTTCTTATTCTACATGTTCAAGGGTGGGGGCTGAAAAACATCTGGTCTCCCCGTAGCTGGGCTCGCCCTATATTGGTGGGGTGTATCTTGGCCGGGGGGATGTTATTAGACACCTACCTTTTGATATCTTCTGTTTTTTAATGTATTCTCTTTTCAATGTGTTCTTGAAATGTGTCTAAATGTATTATGTTGCTATCAATAAACCTGTATTTATTATTATTATCAATTAAATTAAAATTATTATCACTTTTGACTTCAAATTTAATTAATTTAAGCGATTGACTATGAATATTCTTATTTTTCCGATTCTAAATCGCTCAGTTTTATATGTGTATTGAATACACAGCACCGGAACGTGCGGATTTTTTTAGCACAGGAAGGGAAAGTTAACAATTGCTCTTCAAACCCCGGAGTGCAGGGGGAAGTATAGAGATGTGTCAAGGGCTACTATGGAAGTCACTATGCTTAGTTATAAGCTATACGACAGGACGATGCTCTATCATGTACAAGTATTTTAAAATGATGTCGCAAAGAAACGTCTTTGTGAAGTGAATAAAATATTTCGGCGCAGAAACGACTTGCACAGTAACGTCTTTGTGAAGTGAATAAAATATTTCGGCGCAGAAACGATTTGCGCAGTAACGTCTTTATGAAGTGAATAAAATATTTCGGCGCAGAAACGACTTGCAGAGTAACGTCTTTGTGAAGTGAATAAAATATTTCGGCGCAGAAACGACTTGCACAGTAACGTCTTTGTGAAGTGAATAAAATATTTCGGCGCAGAAACGATTTGCGCAGTAACGTCTTTATGAAGTGAACAAAATATTTCGGCGCTGAAACGACTTGCACAGTAACGTCTTTGTGAAGTGAATAAAAATATTTCGGCGCAGAAACGACTTGCGCAGTAACGTCTCGTTCTGCAGCAATCGCGACACTTGAAGCCTGAGGGTCTCACGATGAGGAAACTAGAGCATTGCCTCAGGTGCATGTGGCATTACATCGATTCTAACCATTTTTAAATCATTTCTCTTTTCTGCATTTTTATTTTTACTTAAATATTGGCCTGTGTTTATATAATACTCGTATAATCAAACATGAGCCATGGAATCGGGTGAATTACGACTTTCTGAATTTGTACCGCGTTTTTATACTCAATTTCCCGCCGTTTCGGAAACATTGTAACTCACATCTTCAGAAATTGTTGTATATTTACGATCCTTGTAAATTATCGTTTCTCAACATGTGTGTCGTGACCTCAAAGTGTCGCGGTGAAATATCAGGAGGGTCGCAAAATAAAAATAACCAACGTGCACAAACATTATATAACACATTTCGTGAGAAAAATTAACACATTTATTTCAGGTTTTTGCAAGGGGGAGTGAAATCTTAATTAGACTTTTTTTGCCTGAGGGGTTGCAAGACTTAAAAGGTTGAGAAAAAATGTTGTAGATTAAAGTAGCAACATTTCTGAAACATATTTTGACTAATATATGCAATCCATCGTGATCGAATGAACAGAATATGTTATTAGTTTATTGTGAGCAAACTGTTGTACTTCAGAGCCATTAGTAGACGCGAATTCACAGCATTCATTCCTCTAAATGCACGCATTTATACAGCATTCATTCTGCTCTTTTTAATCTTTTCCACGTCACGTTTCACTCCCATACATTAAAGTTGGTGCTTAAATAATGTGAGGTACATGGCGGCGCGGTAACGCACTGGACTTCTGTGCTGAAGGTAGACAGACGGTTCGAACCTCGCGCTGTGTTACTACCCTCAAACGACACAACCACTTTTTACGCCTAGTGTTCGAGGGTATAAGGATACCCATGACTTCGGTCATATCTTAAAAAATATGAGTGTACTCGTATAGTTTCAGAGCCCCGTTGACTTTATTTTCTATCGATACACGCCGTTCGATATCCCTCATAATTCTTTCATCATCTTTCTATAGTATTTATTCAGCTCTTTTCAGTATTTAGCTACATCCCCGTTTCACTCTCATACATCAAAGTTGGCACTGTAATCAGCGGCGGTTGTTCTCGAGGTGCGTTGGTGCGCTGAACCGGAGAAATAATTCCAAAAATATTAAATATTTGTATAGATTAATTATGTATAAGAATACTAACAAATAATACGAGTATTTTTATTTAAGTGAAAATTAAAAAATAAATTTAAAAAAATATTCCTTTCAAATTGACCGACCAAGTTTGCCAATTCATACTGGGTCGATGTCGAATATACACCGGACGGAAACGCAGATTCATATAAGACGGACAGAGACATACAGTAAACCGTTAGACTATTTCTCTATATTGCGAATTATTTCTCCGGTTCAGCACACCAACGCACCTCGAGACCAGCCGCCGCTGACTGCAATACTATTGAGTCAAATTTCGCGAACTAAAACTAATACCATAATATACCCATATAATAAATACTCTTGCCTAATCTCTCTACATGATGTTATGGATGTCGAAGGTAAGACAATATACAGATGAAAGTGAAACAATATATTGTCCCTCGAGGCCAAACACCCGAAGCCTTGTCTGCACTGCCGCCAGTCCAAGGCCCGTGGTCTCGGAAGTCCGGCGTTGGCGGCTCCATCAGACGGCAGACGGCCAGGCGGGTTCTCGTATTCATTTTACCGATCACACAATGTGGGAGGGTTGATGAACTCACTTTGCGTCATGTTTTATGATTATTTGAATGTTTCTACACAAAGGTAATGAGTTATCATAGCCATCGATTTATAATTAATGTGTTAGTTCATCAAAATGTCGCTTGAATTTTGGTTTAAAAATTACTTCTTAAAAAAAAGTGTTTTCTTGTCTTTATGTTTCAACTTTGAATATAGCAAACTTCTCCTTATGTTCCAATTTTAAATATAAGAAACTTCTACTTATGTTCCAACTTTGAATATAGCAAACTTCTCCTTATGTTCCAATTTTAAATATAAGAAACTTCTACTTATGTTCCAACTTTGAATATAGCAAACTTCTCCTTATGTTCCAATTTTAAATATAAGAAACTTCTACTTATGTTCCAACTTTGAATATAGAAAATTTCTCCTTATGTTACAATTTTAAATATAAGAAACTTCTACTTATGTTCCAACTTTTAATGTAGCAAACTTCTCCTTATGTTCTAATTTTAAACATGAGAAACTTCTACTAATGTTCCAACTTTCAATGTAACAAAATTCTCTCTATGTTTCAATTTTAAATATGAAAAACTTCTAAATATTTTCCAACTTTGATTATAACAAATTTCTCCTTATTAGCTAATATTTAATATTACGAATTTCTCTTTATTTTCGAACTTTGAATACAACATTGTTTCCTCATTTACTTACTTGGAATATAACAACTTATTCTTCTTCCAAATTTCCGTCCTTCTTTTCCAACTTTGAATATTAAAAAACTTCTTATTTTTCAACTTTGAATATAACAAATGGAATATATCTACTTGTCCTTTCCTTCCTCATTTTCCGGTTGCTTTAAACATAAACAACTTCTCCTTATTTTCCAACTCTGAATATAAAAACTTTTCATTCTCTTCCAACTTTAAAATTAACAAATTTCTTATTTGCCAACTTTAAATATAACAACTTCCCTCTTTCTTCCAGCTGTAAACATAACAAACTTCTTATTTTCCAACTTTGAATATTCAATACTTTCCATATAGTAGTTCGTTTATGAATAAAAAAAATCGTACACAATCAACATGTATGCAGCTAGCTGCAGCAAGCTGCAAGCAAAACTACTGAGGCAGATAAAGCAATGTTAAAGGCTTAAAAAGACTTGTGTGGTTCATTTCTCAAAAAAATTCCAGCACTCAACTTATTCGATTGATGATGCGAACATATCGAAGAGTGGGGCTAGGAGACAGCACTGTCTTCGGCTCTAGGAGCCTTCGGGCTAACCTATAGTTTGCCATCATACGTGTTAGAAATAATAATATTATACATGTGGACAATCAACATCTCTCGTACACGTCTAAGGTGTGCTATTTTAATTATCAGATTAGTATTTTTATTTTTGGGTACTATCGGAAATCGAAACCGAACCCTCCAGATAGAATACTAATGTTTTACCAACTAGACCACGGAGGTTGTCCGAAAATTATTGAAAGGTGTTTTACTGAAAAAAAAAAACAAGGTCAACAGACTATTTTGACCATTAACTAATTGCAAAATCGTTATAAATTATATGGCCCAGTGGCATGTCAGTGCTCACAGTAATATATAGAAGTAAAGCCTGGGCACAAATATGCAAATGTTTTACTATTTGATGACGCCTGTCTTCCAGTCCAGAGGTTACGGATTCAATTTATGTTGATACTCATGTTTTTTTAAAAAGGTTTCGACTCTGTGTGCTGTCAGATTTGTTTCTCTAGAAATGCCCCAGTCGTTTAACACAAGACCTCCGTGGCCTACTTGGAAAGACGTTTGTATCTCAACTCGAGGGTTGCGGATTCGATTTCTGCTGGAATCTGGATTTAAAAAAATATTCAAGTCTGATTTTAACTGAGTCTCTTAAATATATTTTTGGATGGTTGTAAATATTGCCACGTGACAATAAACTCGCAATTTTGCACTATATAAAATGAAAGTGCAATATGGAAATATATTTTTTTTGGTATATTATTTATTGTTTTTATAAAGCTTACAAATAAAGGTTAAACCCGATTACATACAAAGTTTAAATATAAATTATAAACATCAATATGAAATACGAGTACATAAAAAAAATAAACAAGAAATATTTGTTAAGCCGAATAAGAAAGCTAAAAATATTTTCTGAAATGTTGGAGATAAATAAATAGTTACATGTTTATTGATGGCAACATAGTACTCGTATATCATATACATATATAAATATACTACCTTGATCAAAAAGTTTTAGGACTTTATTCATAAAATCGAAAATACAAGTTTATTCATCAAAATCGATATGGTCCCCTTCAAAGTACTCCCCATCGACTGGAACGCACTTACGCCAGCGCTTGATCCAATCCTCGAAACACCGCTGGTACTCAATTTTCGGTATGTCCATCAGAGCCGTCTTCGATTTTTTCATGACATCCTCTCGGGTGCTGTAACGCGTTCCGCAAATTGTTTTTTTAAGTCAGTTGAAAAGGAAAAAGTCGCAGGGAGCCAGATCAGGTGAATTCGAAGGCTGCTGGATAGTATTCATGTTGTTTTTGGTCAAAAACTCATAGAAATCATGTCTTTCGCGATTTCAACGCGGTCCTTTTTTTTGCATGAAATTGAGGTCTTTCGGCACCAGTTTTGCAGCGACACGTCTGAGGCCCAAATCATTAACCAAAATGTCTTGAGTGGATCTATAAGCGATGTTCAAGTCCTCTACCCGCTCTCTGATGGTCAATTTGCAGTTTTCGGCCAAAATTTGTTTGATTTTATCGATGTTTTAATCGGTTTTCGACTGCCACTGCGTTCGTCATTCTCGACCGACTCACGACCACGCAATTTTCGACTCATGCCATTTTTAAACTTGTAAAAAATCGAAAACACGCACAATGGTAGATGTACTCAGTACAGCGTAACTTTTACAAATGTCAAGCTATGACGCTGAAATTTGAAGGGAAGTGTCAATGATAGATGTGGTAACCTAACGAAAAAAAAAAGAATTCCAATCGGGTGGCCGGTCCTAAAACTATTTGATCAAGGTAGTATTCTAAAATTGCACATACGAGTGTACGAGTATTTGACGAAAATGGCGAAGAAAATACATTTAAAAGAGAAGCAATCAAAATATCTGGGTTCAACATATAACATCCCTTCGATCGAGATACACCTCCCAATAGAGGGCGAGCTGGGCTGCAAGGACAGCAGAAAAGTTTCAGCCCATATTAAAAAAATCAATGTACAAGTCGTTAATTAATTCAGTTAATAAATTAAAAGTTCGTCGAGAAAAAAAAATTGCATGCGAAGTACCACACACATCCTGATGTCAATATCCGAGGTTCTATTTAAAAGGGACCGCCCGCGCCGAATTGAACTCGAAACATCCACCAACACTAGGTCGAGAGGTCGATAAATTACACATATAAATATGAACATTCTTTATATCTAATCACAAGTTAATCGTTACTCGATCCAGATTGTGCATATTTTTTTTTTCATGTGATGTGATTCTGATAAGAGGTATATTGATTATTTTAACCCTTTATTTGGCAACGAATCAGATATAAACGGAAAATTTTATTTAAAATATTTACTATACAGATTATTTAATATTTGCCCTAAAATTTTCATTTTTTTAAATAAGGAATACGAGTATAGCGTTTTAGCGAGATGCTTTATTGATACGTCGTGATGATTATGATTTGTTTTGTATTTAAAATAAAATACGTCGATTCAGGAATGCGAAAAAGTGAGAGTGAATAATCAATAAATAGTAAACAGCAATGAATGGTCAAGCGAATAATAACAAGAGATTTTTATTTTTCGATAAGTAGGTATATATACAATTTCAGAGCGGGGTGCGTAAATGCGTCCGCGGTATATCTTGATCTCACTCCTGTGCGTGCCGAGGTGGTCGCAGACGTTGGCAATGATATAATGGGTAGAATATTTATTGCCGAAACGGTGAGACAACGCGATGCGTTCTCTTTCTACCGTGGAATGCAACGTAAATATTATTTGCGTGTAAACAATATTGACGTTCTGGTATGTGATCTTTGTACATATCCAAAGGTTGATTCATCGGTCGTTGACCGTGCATGTTGACAATATTTAGGGACGACGGTATTCCCTACAGCGTCTTCAAAATGTGTGTCTAAGATTCATTTTCAACCTACGTAAGTACGATCATATAACTTCATACCAGAAGGCATTGAACTGGTTGAATGTTAGAAATAGACGTCAAATTCACATACTGTCTCTATTGTACAATATCCTTAACTGTTCCGCCGCTCCATCTTATATCGCCGAAAATTTTCAGCGTCTTTCCAATCATGGATTAGCGCTACGCTCAAACAGAGATTGTTTATTGGCCTTTCCAGTTTACCGCTCCTCTTTCTTTACGTCGTCCTTTACTGTCCATGCAGTGAGACTTTGGAATTAGATACAAACCAATATAAGACTCGCTCCGTCCTTGGCATGCTTTAAGAAGCGACTGAAAAAACTCTTAATTTCTAGTCAGTAAAATAACGTGTTTCATTCCTGATGTTTCTTTTCCTTTCCTCTCCACTATCCCTTCCTTTCCTTTTGATTGATGATATCTCACTTTATATGAAAAATAATGTTCGGGTGATTGTCCGTCTTTGTGGGGTTCGTGGGCATGTGCTCACGTATATGTTTATGGATTTCGTGGGGATGGATAGTCATTTGAATGATTTATGTGACCACGTAACTTGCTTAATTTACTTTTGTTTGGTTGGTTGGAAGAGATTGCCGCCTGGAAATAAGCCCGCCAGATTGTATTTGCAATAAAAGTGGTAAATAAATAAATAAATAAACCTTCGTTCCTTTTTAGCCTGGATAATCGAGGTTTTACTATATGTTGCCAAATAAAGGGTAAACCATATATGGTTTATTGGTATTAGCATTATCTCCCTATTGGTGATGTTTACATTTTTTTAAAGATAAAACTTTATGGGTAAATATAAATAATACGAATTGCTGTAATAACCGCCTATTGGTTCAATGATCCGAGTCGATTTGAGATCGTTATGTTGATAAGTTTTCATTATGGTGTGGTTTATACTTGAACAGGGTTTATTCAAGGTTTTTAGCACCTTATTTTTTTATTGTTTTATTTATTTATATTATATTATTGGACTGAGTCATAAAAACTTCTGTTCTAGTAAATCATAGTATAAATAGGCTAAAACCCATACGATGGTTGTCGTCAAAGAAAGAATACGAAAATTGAATTTTGAATACAAGAGAGCGAGAGAGGAATACTTGGATTCTCTCCGAAAGTAGTTCAAAATTTGAATCTCGGTGGGTCCGTGATACTGAACGAATTTTAAATACCTAGCTAACAATTTTTGAACCGGTGTAAAAGGGGACGATGTATAAATTATATATATATATATATATATATATATATATATATATATATATATATATATATATATATATATATATATATATATATATATATATATATATATATATATATATATATATATATATATATATATATATATATATATATATATATATATATATATATATATATATATATATATATATATATATATATATATATATATATATATATATATATATATATATAAATAAATTTTACATTTATGAATATATATTTTCATAAATGTAGAATTTGTTTTACTTCCGTGAATATTTCACGGGTTGCAACTAGTCAATTTTAATTTTTAATAAAACAAACCAGCAATGATATTTTAATCATATTCTAAATAGGCCAAAACCCATACGACGGCTGTCGTCAAAGAAAGAATACGAGAATTAAATTTTGAATACAAGAGAGCGAGAGAGGAATACTTGGATTCTCTCCGAAAGTAATTCGAAATTTGAACCTCGGTGGCTCCGTGATACTGAACGAATTTTAAATACCTAGCTAACAATGTTTGAACCGGTGTAAAAGGAGACGATGTATAAATGATATATATAAACAAATTCTATATTTATGAATATATATTTTTATAAATGTCGAATTTGTTTTACTTCCGTGAATATTTCACGGGTTGCAACTAGTTAATTATATATTTGCCATTACTTTTAATGACTTGTTGCCATTTATCAGATAGTTCTTCGATCCCTTTTGAGTAGAATTCCGTTCCAATTTTGACATGAAAACGTTTCCGTTAAACTCTCGAACCTAGTTTTCATTAGAATTATTTTTTCTCATCAAAACGTTTTGCCACGATCGAAACAAATAATAATCGGATGGTACAAGGTCAGGTGAGTAAGGTGGGTGGGGTTGAACATACTGGCCAAGTAAAATTTTAATATACATTTAGATTATTTCGTTGGTACCCTAGCAATATTTTTATTAAAACTAAATGTTAAGCTTTAAGTGGTACCAACGGGAATCAAACCCACGATATCCGAGCTAGAAAATAATCTTCATATCTATAAAACCTACGGAGATAGAAGATGGAAAATGAAACGAAAAAGGGAGCTATGGAGAAACACACTTCGTCATTGAAGAGAGATGTAAAATTTTGAATAATAATTTAAGATTCTATACTAAAATGCACAATCACTCTCGTCAGGGTGAATTCAGTTCATAAAAAAAACCTTTTTGGGAAAATCTAGATGAGGATACTTTTATGTTTTTTGTCACCATCAAAAATCGAACCAGAAACACCGGTGTGGCAGAAAAGCGTTCAACAACTAGGCTGCACATTTCGTGTATATTCATTGTATTTTATGACACTGTTAATATATACTATACATTGTTGCACATTACTATCATTGTGTAATTACATACATACATACCATCACGTCATTTCCCTGTCGTGATAAGTAGAGAAAACAGAGCGCCAGACTTTGCTTTTTAGATACACATCCCTTAACCTTTCCCTTTCTGTACTAAAACAATCCGTGCGTTCAGGTACTGTGTATTCAATACACAAGTAAAAATGAGCGATTTAAAATCGGAAAAATAAGAATATTCATAGCCAATCGTTTAAATTAATTAAATTTGAAGTCAAAAGTGATAATAATTGAAATTCAATTGCTGAAAACATGAAAAAAACATCGGCCAACGTTCAAAAAACGGGCAAGACGACCAACTCGAACGAAAGCCGGCTGGCTACTAAATTAGAAAAGCGACCGAACTGATATTGTATTTTTTGTGTTCCCATATACCGAAGTAGAGTGAGAGTGAGACGTGAATAGCGTCGCTTCCTCACCCATAGTGATATTTTAGAATGAATATACCTACGTCACACACTGGCACACGTTTGATTGTATTGGTGAATTTATTCCCGATTTTCACAAAATATCTCTGATGTGGCCGATAAGTGCTAATTATTATTAATATTATTTTTCTCATTCAATGGGTAAATGTATTACGAAGGAACACCTAAAATCTGAACCCAGTATCTATTATATTTATAGAGATATTAAAGTGTTTAGAAGCAATGTGTACTAATTACACATCACAGGGAAGGAAGGGTTAAACTGTTAACAAATCAATACAATTAAAAGTAGTATTTTAGCCGTTGTTAATATAAGGACCGTATATATTCATTTCGAATATAACAATGAAACCAGAGATCCTATTACACAACGTTTCTTCGGTCTCCATTCCGACCTTGAACCGTGACTCCAATGCTGGGCAGAGCCGGCCTGAGCACTTTTCCTTTCTGTAGGGCCTGCGGCATCGCACGTCACCTCCGCTGGGTATCTCGTCATCACGAGTCTATTATTATCTGCTTTTTGTAATATTTTGTAACAGAATTAAACAAATTCGGAAACAGAGTTTGCTATTGCTAAGAGTGCTGTAAATGTAAATGGTATAAAGGATATATATTTTTTTAGATTAACGTAGAGAGAACCTTCACAAAAACGACATCCGTGGCTTAGACGGTTTCCGTTACAAGATCATCTGTATTCTAGACTTGCCGTGTGCCAGTGTGTGACATAGGTATATTCATTCTAAAATATCATTATGGGTGAGGAAGCGACGCTATTCACGTCTCACTCTCACTCTACTTCGGTATATGGGAACGCAAAAAATACAATATCCGTTCGGTCGCTTCTCTAGTTTAGTAACCAGCCGGCTTTCATTCGAGGTGGTCGTCTCGTCCGTTTTGTGAACGTCGGCCGATGTTTTTTTTTATGTTTTCAGCAATTAAATTTCAATTATTATCACTTTTGACTTCAAATTTCATTAATTTAAGCGATTTGCTGTGAATATTGTTATTTTTCCGATTTAAATTCGCTCATTTTTATATGTGTATTGAATACACAGCACCGGAACGTAAGGATTATTTTAGCACAGGAAGGGAAAAGTTAAATAGTTTACATACACGTCGTCGTTGCTGGGTCTCGTAGTCGAGGATTCCCTCGCCATTTCAATTCAGTTGGAAAGTGAAGCTGTGGAGTTTTCTTCTCTTTTTCCCCCATTCTCCTCTTTAAGTTGTTGCACACCAGCAAACTCACCGATTACATCCACTGTATTGGATTCGATGGCACACCAGCAGTGAGACGATCGGAACACACCGACATATTTTTTTCCTCTTTTTGAAAAAATGGATATGACCGAAGTCATAGGTTATATCTCCGAAACTCGGCGGAAAAAAATGTCTGTCATTTGAGGGAAGTAGCACAGCGTGGGTTTGAACCGAAGACTTTCCGCCACTGAAGTCCAGTGCGTTATCACGTTGCCATGCATCTAATTACATACACATAGTTACATAGATCTGTCTCTATTTGTTCCTTCTAAAAAGCAAGACATACACTGTTTTTTCCTTCTGAATTTCAGGCCAAAGTTTAAGAAAACACCGCATCATTTTTCGTGCTTGATAAGAAATACATTTCAAAGTATACATACCATCACGCTGTCTCCCTATCGGGGTAGACAGAGAAGAGGAAGTATCAGACTTTCCTAATGTGACACACATTTTTCACATCTTCTACGTCAATACACATTCTAATACAGCTCCTACGATTTCTCTGATTTATTAAGTTGTCTTCTTTAAACATATCATTCACTAGATTCAACAATACTTTCCTTGGTCTTTTTATACCACGCCTTCCACTCACATTTGCACTGTATACTTGTTTTGTCAGTCTTTCTTCATTCATTCGTTCCACATGCTCAAACTATAAGAGTGCTCTTCTCGTATTTAGTTCACATTCATTTCGTATTCTATCATATTTATTTATGGTCAAGTGAATAATAACAAGTCAAATGATTAACAATAAGTGCTCTTTATTCAACGATAAGTAGGTATATATAGATTTTCAGAACGGGGCGCGTGAATGCGTCAGCCGTATATCCCCATCTCACTCCTGTGCATGACAAGGCGTATGCAGACGTTGCGAACAGTGTAGTGGGTAGGATATTTTATTGCCGAAACGGCGAGACAACGCGATGTGTTCTCTTTCTACCTTGGAATGCGATGTAAATATTATTTGCGTGTACACAGTGTTGACGTTTCTGGTATGTGACAATTGTAGATATCCAGAGGTTGATTCATCGGTCGTTGACCCTGCATGTTAACAATATTTAGGGACGTGGGTACTCCCTACATATGTAATGGGAGCCAAATAAACATATTGCCTTTGGGCAAAAGAGGTTTTAACTCTAGGAATGGTGAACATTTCATTAGTTGCCATGCGTGTCATATATTATCGCCCCATGTATTATTTTAAGTGCATGCATTTCTACACTATTTATTTGTCTCTTTTTATTATTTTTCTACATCCACTTCTCCCTCCCATACGTCAAAGTTTGTACTAAAATATTTTTGTGAACTATTAGCCCAGTAAATATGTTTTATTGCTCTATTGAATTTGACTCGACATGCCACGGGAAACAAAGTTTTTTTGTGTCTGAAAATACTTTTCACTTTTATTCCACTATGCCAACTTTCATACTTTCCTTTTTGCAAGAATTCGATTTTCGACTAAATACGTCGTGGTTGAATCCTTTAACACTTGCCACCCTGTGATGGATAGCGAGTGACCAGGACTTATATTTTATTTGATTATTCGACGTTTAAATACATAATAAAATTATTTTTATAGCTAATTACAAAAATAAGCTGGCAGACTTTGCATAATTTTAATGTAAAACATACAATTTTTCCACTGGACGCTTAGCGTCCAGCACCGTGGCTGGCGGAATTTTTTAGCACAGTAGGGCAAGTGTTAAAGGGGTATTTTTGACAAAGAGAAGACCTACATTCTACAATAGAAATGTGTCATGGTGGTAATAATGAGTAAAATTCAACGAGTGTGACGTTATAGCTGAATCCTTTTAACCCTTATCATGACATTGTAACACAGGTGTTACACTAATTTAGTTTTTTTTTTTAAATCTAGAAACTCGAACTTAATTTCAAATATGTCAACACATTCAAATACTATACATGCACTATTGTGTGCAGTGGTATCATCTGGTGATAAATATTGACAACGCTACAAGCTTTCAAACGACATCGGGTCAACATGTCTGGACAGCGCGGGCGCGTTTTAAAAATTGGGGTAAATAATCTTTAAATATCTTATTAACCACTACATGTAGAGAAAAATTATTGAAACCATTTTAGTTGTTGATAATTCAGCTATGTAAATATTGTTCTTGTTTTAGATTATAGAATCATTTTATAGCGCTTTTTGTGTTTTATAAAAATTGATATTATGGCAATGTTACGTGCGTGAAACATAAAAAAAAACTATAAGGAAAAGTTGTGATTTTTGTCCTCAATTTTCTTTCATAATTTACCATATAACAAGGAATCACCAAAGAAAAACGTTAACATTTGGATAAATTGAACTTTGCCAAGATAAGGGTTAAGGGATGTCTGACAAAAGTGAAAACTTGCACTGTACAATAGAAACGTGGCATGGTATTTATAATGAGTAACATTCAACGAATGTTTTTTTTGAACGCGGAACTAAGATTAGAGTTGCTAAAGAAAATGTGGCAACATTCAAGTATAGTTAACTATTCTAAGAAAATAACTTAGTGAGTAATTTAAGTAAATTTTCACGTAATATTGAACCAACTATATATGGTATTAAGTGGTTAACTACACGCCGACTTTTATGGTTCTGTTTACATACGAATCGGCTTATTCCTATTACCCTTTTTAGAAGCAATTCTCTCAGTTAGTCACGTTTCGAGTAATGAAGCAAGGTTATTGTTACTCGAAACACTTAACCTAGATATTGGAGTGGTTAGTTTTTTTATGTTAGTAAAGTTTAACGTATAGTTAAATGTGTATGTATTTTTTAATAATATTTTAATAGTCTCGTGTATCATATACGAAGCACGTATTTTATTGTGTATCATATACGAAACACGTATTTTATTTAAATGAGAATCGTTTATCTTTATTTGAACGCATGACCGCTAGATCATATGCTAGTTAATTGGTAAAAATGTTTTAAAGCAATATCTCTGTATTTGCATTTACTTATTTAACACTTCATTGCAAATACAGTGAGGCGGTAATCTCTTCCGACCAACCAGATAAAAGTAAATAAAGCAAGATACATGGTCGCAAAAAATATTCATATTTGTGAAATTTATGAACATAATTAAAATAAAGTATAAGTGAGATATTATCAATCAAAGGAAAATGAATGAATGGTGAAGAGGAAAACGAATCAGGAAAGAAACACGTTATATTGCTGACAAGGAATTAAGAGTTTTTTCAGTAGCTTATTAAAGCATGCTAAGGACGGAGCGAGTCTAATATTGGTTTGTAACTGGTTCCAGAGTCTCACTGTGTGGGCATTAAAGGACGACTTAAAAAAAAAGAACGGTGAACTGTATATGAAAGTTTTAAAATTTGTATAAATAAAAATAGGCAATTATTATAAAAAAAACCGACTTTAACTTTTGGGGCTGCTTATTACAATAATTATTTATTTATTTTCATCAACGGTACGATGTAGCTTTCTGCAATATTTAAAAAAATACAAGAAATGTATTTTTTAAATTTGTTAAAATAATTATAACAATATAATAGTTAGTGTATTGTCCTTTGATATTATTACTTTTTCGTGTATTGTCATTTGATAAAATAACTTGTTAGTGTATTATCATTTGATATAATTACTTGTTAGTGTAATATCATTTGATATAATTACTTGTTAGTGTATAATCATTTGATATAATTACTTGTTAGTGTATTATCATTTGATATAATTACTTGTTAGTGTATTGTCATTTGATATAATAACGTGTTAGTGTATTATCATTTGATATAATTACTTGTTAGTGTATTGTCATTTGATATAATTACTTGTTAGTGTATTGTCATTTGATATAATTACTTGTAAGTGTATTGTCATTTGATATAATTACTGGTTAATGTATTGTAATTTGATATTAAAAACTTGTTAGTGTATTGTCATTTGATATAATTACTTTTTAGTGTATTATCATTTTATATAGTTATTTTTAGTGTGTTATCATTTGATTCAGAGTCAAAATTATATATAACGCAGAAATAATTATTACGTATTGCCAGCAAAGTGGAACACATGTATTATTTTAAAGCTCAAATACACACTGGAGGAATGGCTCCTTTCTCAGGGCATTGCTGAATCACACTGGGAAATGGCAGTTGAAATATAATCCATCGATTTTTGCATTGAAATGCTAAAATTCTTAATGTTTATTGCTTCATACATCTATTTGGGTGTAGTTATTTTTCTGTGTAATGTATTGTTTTTATTTAATATTCCGTTCCTTATACTATATACTCGTACAATATAAAAAAATTAAATCTCGTTTCTATTTAGATTTCTTTTTTTTAATGTTTTTATCAGTGGTAATATATACATTTGTGATTGTGGAATGAACTTCCAAGATTTATCAGCGCATCTGATAACAAGTAATTATGTCAAATGATAATACACTAACAAGTTATTATATCAAATGACAATACACTAACAAGTATTTATGGTATATCAAATGACAACACACTAACAATTAATCACATCAAATTATAATTCACTGACAAGTAATTATATCAAATGATAATACACTAAGAAGTAATTATATCAAATGATAATACACTAACAAGTAATTATATCAAATGACAATACACTAACAAGTATTTATGGTATATCAAATGACAACACACTAACAATTAATCACATCAAATTATAATTCACTGACAAGTTATTATATCAAATGAAAATACACTAACAAGTAATTATATCCAATGTCAATACACTAAGTTATTATATCTAATGACGAAACACTGACAAATTAAATCAAAGAACAAAACACCGACCGAGTAACGAAAAAACACTGATAAGTGTATAAATCGAATAATAATAATAAAATTGCAATTTATGTAGCACTGTTAAGAGAGTGAACTCTCCTTAAGAATTGACATTAAATAACTTCCTTTTGTTTTTTTATTTATTGTGTTTATTGTTATGTCGCTAACAATAACAGTATAGGGCGGCTACAGAATTCCACGTGGCAAATTTTAACAATCGTAGCCTCCAGTTAGCAGCGAAACAGATAATCGTATCTCAGTGAAAATCAGTAATTTATTATTTTAATTTTACATATGTTGTTATTCTTTTGAAACGTCTACAAGAAAAAAAAACAGAATAAAGCGATAAAATCGAAATACTCGATTTCAATAAATACTCGATTTCAATAAATAAATATACAAATTAAAATTGGGTGACACCAGCATGACGCAAGCCGTAATTAATTGCAAAAACATCGCAAATATTCAAATGTATTCATCAAATGACTTTTACACAAAAACACTTTCAATCCAGGCGTATTTATAAGGAAATGGTAACGGGTTATTAATTGTATATAACATACCATTGATTGAATATTAATTTAAAAACACTGACGGAATGCTTTTATTTTCGGGTTTTATATTATTGACAATACTTTTGAATTTTTTACAGGGGGAAATTGTCCCTTCTCAACCCACACTGTTTCTAGGAACGAATTAAGGTCCCTTACATAGCAATCCCTTACTTGCCCTGATCGCCGATAGCGAAGAAGAACTAAAGGAGACTTTGGAAACTATGGAGAATGTCCTAAATACCAAGTTCAACATGAAAATAAACAGGGACAAAACAAAGGTGATAACCGTAGGCAGAGACGAACACCAAATGAACATACTAATGTCAGGAGCTGCACATAGGAACGCAAAAGAGTTTGTCTATCTTGGAAGCAAGATCACATGGGATAGCCGTACAAAAAGAGAGGATGACAGTCGCATCCACAAAGAGAAACTCGTCTTTAATAAGAAGTCAAAGATTTTCGAATCCATCAACATGGACCTAAAGCTCCGCAAGCAATTGGTCAAAATATATATGTGGAGTATTTTGATGTATGGTTGCGAGACATGGTGCATAAGAGAAAAAGATCGTAAAAGATTGGAGGATTTCGAGATGTGGACCTATAGATAGACCACATTAAAAATTACGAGGTTCTCAACAGGATCGAAGAAACCAGGCACCTGTCAAATACCATATCGGAAAAGCATGCAGAATGGATGGGTCATATGCTGCGACATGAAAATCTCCTGCACATTATATTGGAGGGAATGATTGAGGGATCGATTGGCAGAGGGCGTCCTCGCCGAGAGTATCTGGAGCAAATATGCCACGATATGAACTGCACCCCCTATGCAGAGCTCAAGAGGATCGCTGAAGACCGAGCGGAGTGGAAGAGGAGATGCAGGGCTTTGCTACTAACCAATCCCCAGGATTGAAACTAAATAAGAATATATAGCAACCATACACTCGCAGAAAATTGAACTTAGTCATACTATATATAATGAGAGCTGTCCCGGTAGAGAGCCTCTCCTCCACACACCTTAATAGTGTCAGCTCTTGCACTTTGCTGATCAGCAGTGGAATATGCTGTTCCAGTTTGGAGTGGCTCCTTACATGCTTAACACTTTGACATCTCTATGAACCAAATTAGGAGGATAATAATAAGATTCTTAAAAGCAACACCCCTGGAGAAAATATACCAATTAATCGGTAACACCCCATTCATCAGTATCACTCATTCGCAAAGACGGAGGGTGCGTCGCGGATGTTGACCACAGAATAAGTGTGGGATGGATGAAATTCAGATCGGTAACAGGAGTCTTGTGTGACCCAAAAATGCCTATAATACTGAAAGGAAAGGTATACCAGAATATCGATAAAAATGACCCCACGGTATAAACTAGGATATCAACTCTTTGAAGTAAAATCATTGATACTAAGAACGCGGCTTTAGCAATACTACAGTCCTTCACAATACCTTCTAATCTTAGTCATTATGGCTCATGAAGGCTTCATTTGGGGGGCGTGTCAGCAGTAAAGGCTCTAATGAATTATTCATGGGAATGCAAATCTGTCATTGTTTTTGTCCGCTGAATTGTCGCAAAAGGCGAAAAAAATTTAAATTACATAATATGTCAACAATCATTATATATAATATTTCTCGTCCTTAACTATGTACTATTCCTATCCCGATATCTATTTACAAGTACTCGGCGGTAAGTAATACACATCGGGCTTAAGAAAGAGACTGTCGGCCATAATCGGTTAACTTCGGCTTTGTAGAGCGTCATCTCTGTCGCACGATCACACCCTACAACGCTTGACAATGACTGACAAATCGCAACGGAACACGTGTATGAATGGCAGACGACGCTATACAAAGCCAAATTTAACGTATTATGGCCGACAGTCCCTTTCTTAAGCGCGATGTGTATTTCTTACAGCCCGGTACTGTACCTTACGTTCAAAGCCGCGTTTGCTAAAAGGTAAACCTAGGCCTTTGCCTAGATGTGCTCAAAAAATCATAAATAGGTTATAAAAATAAGCACAAGAAAGATTTACATGAATGCTTTGTGGAAGAATGTGTTTACTTCAGTTCATATTTAAAATCCAATGATAACCACGACTGTTCAATGCTATAGCTTAGCAAACTAATAATCAACATATGTATAGATATATCCTAAATAAAATGTAGCATGGTCCCTGTGACGTTTCACGAATTTTCCCCAATACAACCTTGTAACGACGTTCAGTAATTTTAATTATTTTATCAACTTTAATTTAAGCCTTGATTCTAATAAATAGCAAGTTATTTAGGCAAATACATTACATAAAACTAACAATAATGACAAATTAATACATCTTGTTAAAAATTTGCAAAAATATGTCAGTTTGTTAAAATCAAATAATATTTAGCGACGTTCGTCAAAAGTCACTACGTTAGTCCGCATTGGCTAGGGATGGGGTGTAGGATAATTGGATTTTCGATTTTTTTATACATAAAATGAAATGTTCGTAATTAGTATTAATTCATAATGGATTTTAGCCTATTTAAAGATAGATTCAAATCATACAATACGTTAGAAAGTCAGTATAATGAAAATTAGGAATTAAAAAGTCAGTTTAGAGAAAAACGATTTTTCGATTTATGAAAAAACTATTCGATTTGTAAAAAAAACGATTTTACCCCATCCCTTTGTGACATGATATTTCAAACGTCACAGGGACCATGCTACATTTTCTTGAGTATAATAATTATTTATCCAAAAATTTACATAATTTTATTTATAGTATGCGCTCCATTAACATAACTGCTCCGCGAAACAAACTTGTTCATTAAGGCCCGTTCTCACGGTTCAAGTTTAGTTGACCGATTAAAGTTGATCGAGACGACTTGAATCAGTTTTTGTTCACACGGTTCAAGTTTAGTTGACCGATTAAAGTTGATCGACAAAAGTTGAATACGACAAATCGATAAACTCAGCGGGCATCCGGCGATTTGTTGATGACTCATAACTTGAACGATATAAAAAGTTGATCGACTCTATTAAAACAAAGGTTCTCACTACAAATTTCATTCAACTTTTGTTGATCAACTTTAATCGGTCCGTTCAACTTGAATTCACATGTTCACACGTTTCGGGCCCGTTCTCACGGTTCAAGTTTAGTTGACCGATAAAAGTTGACCGACAAAAGTTGAATGCAATCTCTAGTGAGAACTTTTGTTTCGATAGACTTGATCAACTTTTTAAAAAGATTGACCCAGTCAAACTTTATCGTTCAAGTTATGAGTCATTCGTCATTTGCTAGAATTGCATTTGCATTTAATTTTCACCACTGTTTGCGTGGAAGATTCCATTTTCATAATTATAGAAGCTGAAAAAAAGAAGTCAACAATCAATTATAGAAGTTAAAAAAAAAAAGTCAACAATGATACAAAAAACTCGCCAGATGATACCACCAGCAACTCGCCCGCTTCACACCTCAAAGTTCCTCACCGCACTTTTTTTTATACCTGCAGGTGTCTTTTTAAAAGGTAACGGCCGGGATATCCCGCCCACCTCAAACTTCCTTTCCGCTCTTTTTTATATGTGCACGTGTTCCCTTCGTGAGTGTTTTGTTTTGCTAAAAAATTTCGCAGTTTTACACTTTTTTGTGTCTCTAACATATGTGTGGGTCAGAATAATAGTGGTGTATATCCACGTAAAGGAAAGATTTTGTAAAATTTGCTTAGATTAAATAAATACCATTGCTATCATTTTAGAAGCAGTTTTATTTTAAAAATATAATTATTTCACAATATTGGAACGTAATAATTAAGAGAAAATAAAAGTTTTTATTAAGTACAAAAACATTTTAAATCGTGTGAATAAATGGAGATACTTCACTATTATTCTGAAAAAAAGGGAAAATATAGTATATATGTTAACAAAAACATGACAAAGCATTGTGGTATGATTTTATCTGAAACTAATACAAAAATTTTATTGGAGCATTATTAATCGTATATTATCTCATCATCAGAATCTCTATCCTTGATTTCTGACATAAATGAACGTGTTGCTAGTTCAGTAGGTAGATTTTTATAAAAATTAGCAAAATTAGGTGGGATGAACGATAGTAAATTCATCATGTACCTTTTTTTGGAAGAAGAAATGGATCTTCTGGAATTGTATAATACATTTTGGTGAACATTTGATAGAACATCGAATCGTCTTCCGGGACCTCTTATGTCTAAATTCACTGAATAAAATCTACCTCTGTATTGAAAGTTTCCTTAAATTTAAAAATCATGAGAGACGACGTCTCATATCGAAGCCGTCGTATTTTTAGCCAATTAAAATCATAACCACAAACTGTTTTTTTTTTCTATTTGTAACAGAATCCTCCAGATTTTTTGTAGGTAGAAATTCAGTTCTGTGTACTTTTACCACTTTAAACTTGGGCAGTTTTCGTTTTAATGTCGATACACACCACCTCTTTATCGATTTCAAAGCTGCATATGACAGCATTAACCGCTCTCAACTCTATGCGGCCATGAAGGACTTGGGTATTCCTAACAAGCTCATAAGGATGGTTAGACTCACTATGAACCAATCACAATGTAGAGTCCGGATTCAGAATGATATCTCAGAACCATTTTACACAATGAATGGACTGCGTCAAGGAGACGCACTAGCTTGTCTACTTTTTAATATGGCTCTAGAGAAGTGTGTAAGAGAATCCGGAGTACAGACAAATGGGTCAATTTTCTACAAATCAAGCCAAATACTGGGCTACGCGGATGATATTGACATTATTGGTAGATCCCCACAAGCAATGATGGAGACATTTGTTCAGTTGGAGAGGGCCGCAAACAGAATGGGACTTCGCATCAACTCCGATAAGACCAAATATATGATAGCCACTAAAGCACCCCGTAATAACCAGACACCTACCACGATTAATATAAGTTCTCATACAATAGAACGTGTAAACACCTTCACCTACCTGGGATCCATAGTGACAAGTGTTAATGATGCATCTATCGAGATTAAACGTCGAATATTCATGGCAAATAGATGCTTCTTTGGTCTGAGAAAACACCTTATATCTCGGTTGTTGTCCAGAAGGACAAAACTTACCATTTACAAGACACTGCTACGACCTGTCCTCACATATGGGTCTGGGTCTGAATGCTGGGTATTGAGTAAGAAGAACGAATCTTCCCTTCTAATATTTGAAAGAAAAATACTCAGAAAAATATTCGGACCCATACAGGAAAATGGATCTTGGAGAGTGAGATATAATGAGGAGTTATACAGCATATACAAAGAGCCCAACATCATAAAATACATCAAAATTGGGAGGCTACGTTGGGCGGGGCATGTAGCAAGAATGGGAGAAGAGGAAATGCCTAACAAAGTACTCTTCTCCAAGCCCCAAGGAAGACGTAGCGTGGGTAGACCGAGGCTTAGGTGGATGGATGGGGTGCAGAATGATGCAAACGTGATTGGCATCAGGGGCTGGAGGAGTGCATCCCAGGATAGGGGGGAATGGCAACGACTGCTGGAGGAGGCCGGGGCCCACAATGGGCTGTAGTGCCATTGATGATGATGAAGTTTTATATTTATATTTTGTCCAGTGCATGAATCCGAATACATAATAATGTGTTTGTTAGACGAAGCATTTTCTTTATTCGTTTTATTAACACTGACGCAATATCTTGAGATCCACGCCCACCTTCTGTTTCACCCCAAGTATACATATGTCCCACTCCATTATTAAAACAATGAATGCCAAAGTTGTAAATATAAAGATTTCGTTTGTAATATGTAATAGATATTGTGAGCTTTGGGAATGGAAGAGCTTTTTGGAGATTGAAAGTAATAACGTAACTTTGAGTTATTTCATTTTTATAATCCATTTTCAAACATTCTCCATGTTAGCTTGTCCTGCCTTCCGCAAATGTAGATGTTTTTCATTTATAATACTCGTAACATTCTTCATCTCCGGATTTACCTCTACTTTCATTTTCATTTCTAATTCATCACACAAACGATGAGTATCTCGGTTAGGTAATTTGAAACTTGGGTTAAACTTTCTGTTAAAAATATGATAATAATATTTGAATTTTTCGGTTCGATTCCATTTTCTTCGTATTGTCCCTTATACAAATCGTGCATTTTGCGGAGAGTCAATGCCGGATTCAAATGGTTTCTGTTCGAATTCTGTACTCAGCAGTAATGGCTTTGGTAGGCTAGAAAGTAATTAATATGTGCAACTATATCGGAATCATCTAGTTTTCTGGTGGAAGTTTTTCCGCGTTCGTCAACAGTTTCCTGAAAATTTTTTTTTGGAAATACATATTTACTATATAGCCTGCCATCGCTTATTTGAAACGTATTTAAGAAAAACGTTTTGCATACTTCGACCCTTTATCTTCCAATTTCAAAAAGTAAGAAAATGAAATTGTTTTCCCTTAACGTGAGTTATCCGCGGGACGTTTGCGGTGCGGTGCGGTGTACTAGTTTAGATTGGACCAAGCCGAAAATAAATGAATTTTGAATACCATAATCACCTAAATTCCAAAATGAATTAAAATTTTGTTTCCTCTCGTCTTCTTTTATTTTTTCAATGCATTTTTTATGCATTTACAATCTTTGTTTTCAAATATTTTTTTAATCACAACATTTGCTTTCTTGGTGACATATTCTTGGCCACAGTTTCGTAATCTTTTACGTTGATTAATTTTCCACGTAGCTGGATGTCTTAACATTTTCTTAGTTTTCTTGACCTCTTGACCTTCATTTTCCTGATTATCATCAGCTTGTTGGTTTATTCCTGACATCTGCTCGGCCTCAGATACATCTAAAAAATAGTATAATAAAAAATTTCATGCCCCCTAACTTTACGTTTTAAATATGTGATATTTAGATAAATAATTCAAATATGTTAGCTTTTTAAAGGTGGGATAAACATAATACGGTCAAAAACAAAACCTTTAAATATTATCATCTCTATAAAGTGTTTTAAAATACTCAATGTTGGAATTATAAATGTTATTTTCAAAACGACGTTTCTTACGATTTTTGCTCATGTTAAATAAAATTGTTTTTAGTTCTTCTTTTAACAAAATAGTTATTGTCTGCACAACTTCACACACAACTGCTTTCGACGCCATTTTTAATTAACTGAATAGTTTCAACTTGAAAGCAAATGGCGACACTTGAACGATAAAGTTTGACTGGGTCAACTTTTAGTTGATCAACTAAAAAGTTGATCAACTTTATTAAAACAAAGGTTCTCACGTCAAATTTCATTCAACTTTAGTTGATCAACTTTTATCGGTCAACTAAACTTGAACCGTGAGAACACGCCATTATTGAAACGATGAAAACATATTTAAGGTTCACGCTAAAATAAAACAGACTTGATTTTGAGAATTGGTCTCCATAATCATCATGAAAAAGTCGCCGGCCCCAAGTGTATCTATTATAGTTCGGAAATTCTAGGATGAGTCCTGTGACAGCTCACAAATTTGCTCCAATACAACCTTATGTAATGTATTTACCTAAATAACATGCAATTTATTAAAATTGAGGCTTATATTAATGTTGATAAAATAATTAAAATTACTGAACATCGTTACAAGGTTGTACTATATTGCGGCAAATTTGTGAGCTGTCACAGGACTCATCCTAGAATTTCCGAACTGTAGTATATATTTCGACTTTCAAGACTGACAAGGATTAATACAACACAACTTTAAAAGCTAGTTTTGAACGGAGTGCGCTAGTTTTGAACGAGGTGATCTTTTTTTGAACTGAGTGCGTTACTTTTGAACGGGGTGCGCTAGTTTTGAACGGAGTGCGCTAGTTTTGAACGGAGTGCACTTACGAGTATATAGAATGGGGTGAGTTTATTTTGAATGGAGTCCGCTAATTTTGAAGTGTAGTCCGTCACTTAACATTGATACGTAATACTATTAATTTACTTCTCAACAAATAAACATGATTTACCAAACCACAACGTAATAATCTCAAGACAAATGAAATAATTTATTTAGCATTTAATTAAATCGTTCCAGTTACATATTATTATTGGTGAACGATACCAAATTGCCCACTCTATCAATAAAGCAATTATTTCGGCAGCTCTGACGAAATTGACCATTAAATTCGTCATTAGCGAATACAGGAGCCGTATGAAGTATCCTTGTGACTAACGATATATATATCATGGGTCGACTAATATTGGACCTTGTTCGAATGTTTGATCGTTATACATTTTGTATAAAATTTTATATATTTTTCATCGTGACTTCTTGGCGGAATTTCAAAATGTTTATTTATAATACGGTCTTTACAAAGTGTTACGTAAAAATTAGACTGAAATCTTATTAAAAAAAATGGTTACCAATAAGAATCAAGACTGTGACCACTGGGTTGGAAGATGGGTATTTTACCAACTAGGTAGGTTGTGGTCAAACTGCGAAGAATATATTATTTATAGTCAAGACAAAACATTGTGGAGGTTTAAAGACATCGTAATTTGTTTAGCAAAACACTGTTGATTATTTATATAACGCTACGAGTATAACCTTACCGGTTTCAAGGTTTTCACCTCATCATCAGGGGAGCACAAACAAGACTCTTGGGGACTCAAGGTAGTTTTGTTTATGTTCCCCTGATGATTAGATGAAACCGGTAGGGTTATACCGTTACGTAAAGTGGAATAAACAGTATTTGACTAAACAAATCTGTGAAGGATAACTAATGATGGACAATCAACAACTGATAGATTAATTTAACAACAAAAATCTATATCAACCTTTCCCTTTCTATGTTAAAAAATTCGCCCGTTCCTGTGTTGTGTATTCAATACACATGTAAAAATGGACGATTTAAAATCGGAAAAATAAGAATATTCATAACCAATCGCTTAAATTAATTAAATTTTAAGTAAAAAATGATTATAATTGAAATTTAATTGCTAAAAGCATGAAAAATAACATCGATAAACGTTAAAAAAACGTCGCTTTCTCACCCATAACGTTTTTTTAGAATGAATATACCTACGTCACACACTGGCACACGTTTGATTATATTGGTGAATTTATTCCCGATTTTCACAAAATATCTCTGATGTGTTTTTAGAAGCAATGTGTACTAGTTACACATCACAGGACAGGAAGTGTTAAAGAAAATATAGCGTATATTAATTTCAGGCTGTATTTCGACTGATTGCTTATAAATATAAAATTTAAACGAAACAGGGCGAACATTAGTTGCAAACTGATATTCCGATTAATCATTTGCCAGCAAATATCCATCTTGAGAAATAATAACAAACTGATATTCTGATTAATTATTCGCCATTAAATATCCATCTTGAGAAATAATAACAAATTTATATTCTCATTAATTATTCGCCATTAAATATACATCTTGAGAAATAAGAACAAACTGATATTCTGATTAATTATTTGCCAGTAAATATCCATCTTGATAAATATGAGAATATGATATTCTGATTGACCTCTTCAAACAAATATTCAACTTAAGGAAGGACAACAGATATCAGTGAGTTGAAGGCTGATATTCTATACGATATACACGCTTCAACGGTTGGGGGCTGAGGGGTGAGGGAGGCATGGGATGATTTCGGCTGTGATAATTTCTATATAGGAAAGACAGGAAGATCTTTTGAAAAGAGATTTCGTGAACACAAATCCGCCTTAACAAATCCTCTAATTTATTCTGCAATTGCTAATCATTGTCATCGTGAAAATCATACTTTTTCTATCGATGATGCCAAATTCTTACATATCAGTAGTAACGGAAATAAATTGGACAGATTAGAGGCCCTAGAAATTTCTAAGTCAGTACATCGATCCGAACATCTGTTGAACAGTTATATCCCAAAAATCTCTCCGCTCTTGGCCGAAATGGTCCCATGCCTCCCTCACGCCTCAGCCCCCAACCGTTGAAGCGTGTATATCGGTACCAGTTCGAACATCATTTAGTCTTGATTGTGCTCCCCTGAAGATGAAGTGAAAGCCTTGAAACCGGTAGGGTTATACCGTCACAAAAAAGTGGAATAAACAGTGTTTGATAAAAATAAATTACAATAAATGTATTGTTGTATAAGAAAAACTATTTACATTGTTTTGCTATATTATTAAACTATATATTTTAGCTAACAAGCTTGGCGACCCCTGGTGTATATCGTGTGGGTATTGTTTATAGTCACAAGTGAAAATCCTCGATCATGAGGGTTACAACTGAATAACTAGTAGAGCAGCTATCTCCTGACCACTTTCAATGCTTTCGAGATATGTAATTTATATGACAGTTCATGCTTTTTGCTCATAAGAAAGCGAAAATTTCCATACAAGCACGGCAAATGATAGCTTTATTAACCTTTCCTTCCCTGTGTTGGGTATCTTCTAGACGTTGCTTCTAATAACCATCAATATCTCTATAAATATTATAAATACAAGGTTAAGATTTTAGGTATTCCTCCATAATATATTTACGCATTGATTTAAAAAATAATATTAATAATAATCAGAATTTATCGACTACATCGTGGGTATTTTGTGAAGATATCGGAAACAAATTCGCATTTAAACGCTGTGAGTGCCTCGACCTTGTGTCTTGACGATAGGTGAATAGTATGCGGGAAGCGCGACACTATATTCGCATCTCACTCTTGCATACTCCACTGAATTGCGAGGAGCTGAATTGTCTCAACGTCGCAAGCATAAGCGTAAGCGCCGGGGTATGCGTCTGACGTTCCGCGCCACTAGTAGCTTCTAGGCTTGCAAATAGGTTAGACGTACGCCCGTTCCGTGAGCGTTGCCAGATGGTTTTTTAATGTTTTCAGCAAATAAATCTCAATTATTATAATTTTTAACTTCAATTATAATTAATTAAGGGGATTATCTATGAATGTTCTCATTTTTGCCGATTTAAAATCGCTAATTTTTGATCGCGTACTCACTGCCCAACACCGGAGCACGCGTTTCAATTTTAACACCGTAAGGGAAGGGTTAAGAAATTACGAGGAAAACATTAACGAAATAGTTCTCATAATTATTTGATCTCAATTCTACTTCTTTGGGAAGTTAATCAGGTCTAGTGTAAGGGTTCCATCTTTTGAAAGTACACAGAGGATGGAAAAATTAAAAGAAAGTTCATAGGTTTCATAAAGATAGCTTTGTTAAGAAATTACGAGGAAAACATTTACGAACTTGTTCACATAATCATTTGATCTCAGTTTTACTTCTTTGGGAAGTTAATCAGGGCTAGTGTAAGGGTTCCATCTTTTGGAAGTACACATAATATGGAAAAGTGAAAAGAAAGTTCGTAGGTTTCCTAAAGATATACTCGTACAAACCGTGTTAAAATATATCAAAGCCTTATTTTCCCATGAATTGACTGTTGTCTGTTATCTCGATACTAGTGAGAGTTATTTGAGGTGTTTCGGAGTATTGTTTGTTCCTTGTGGTTTGACTTATGATGATATTTCGAAAACGTTGCTATTTTCATCTTCAGGGCTTCTTTGTAGTAAACTTCGCCATAAGTGAATTGCAGAGTATCATTTGGAACTGCGACGTTTCCGAAACATTGTCATCATAAGTGCACATTGATGACGCGATGTCAAAATCTCTATCATAAATGAATTCATGAATACTTTTATTATCTCGAAAAATTAGGAGACTATCGTTTAAAAGTTGAATTATTTACAAAAGTATTTGCTAAATGCGTTTTTTAGAAGAGGTATCGATCACGTGAAAACACGGAAGCGGGTTTCAATGCAAATCTAGTTTATCGCGTTAAATCACGGGACCGGGACTCAATGCAAATCTAGTTTATCACGTTAAAACACGGGACCGGGATTCAATGCAAATCTAGTTTATCACGTTAAAACACGGGGCCGGGACTCAATGCAAATCTTGTTTATCAAGTTAAAACACGAGACGGAGACTCAATTCAAATCTAGTTTATCACATTAAAACATGGGACCGAGATTCATTGCGAATCTAGTTTATCACGCTAGAATACGGGACCGGGACTCAATGCAAATATAGTTTATCACGTTAAAACACGAGACCGGGACTCAATGCAAATCTAGTTTATTACGTTCAAACACGGGATCGGGACTCAATGTAAATCTAGTTTATCACGTTAAAACACGAGACCGGGGCTCAATGTATGTACAATAAATCTACTTTATCACGTTAAAATACGAGACCGGGACTCAATGTAAATCTAGTTTATCAAACACGAGACCGGGGCTCAATGTACAATAAATCTAGTTTATCACGTTAAAACACGAGACCGGGACTGAATGTAAATCTAGTTTATCACGTTAAAACACGAGACCGGGGCTCAATGTAAATCTAGTTTATTACGTTCAAACACGGGATCGGGACTCAATGTAAATCTAGTTAATCACGTTAAATCACTGGACCGGGACTCAATGAAAATTTACTTTATCACGTTAAAATACGGGACCGGGACTGAATGCAAATCTAGTTTATCAGGTTCAAACACGGGATCGGGACTCAATGTAAATCTAGTTTATCAGGTTAAACACGAGACCGGGACTCAATGTAAATCTAGTTTATCACGTTAAAACACGAGACCGGGGCTCAATGTACAATAAATCTTCTTTATCACGTTAAAACACGAGACCGGGACTCAATGTAAATCTAGTTTATCAAACACGAGACCGGGGCTCAATGTACAATAAATCTAGTTTATCACGTTAAAACACGAGACCGGGACTCAATGTAAATTTAGTTTATCACGTTAAAACACGAGACCGGGGCTCAATGTAAATCTAGTTTATTACGTTCAAACACGGGATCGGGACTCAATGTAAATCTAGTTTATCACGTTAAATCACTGGACCGGGACTCAATGCAAATTTACTTTATCACGTTAAAACACGGGACCGAGACTGAATGCAAATCTAGTTTATCAGGTTAAAACACGGGACCGGGACTCAATGCAAATCTAGTTTATTACGTTCAAACACGGGATCGGGACTCAATGTAAATCTAGTTTATCACGTTAAAACACGAGACCGGGGCTCAATGTACAATAAATCTAGTTTATAACGTTAAAACACGGGATCGGGACTCAATGCAAATCTAGTTTATTACGTTCAAACACGGGACCGGGACTCAATGCAAATCTAGTTCATTGCGTTCAAACACGGGATCGGGACTCAATGTAAATCTAGTTTATCACGTTAAAACACGAGACCGGGACTCAATGTAAATTTAGTTTATCACGTTAAAACACGAGACCGGGGCTCAATGTAAATCTAGTTTATTACGTTCAAACACGGGATCGGGACTCAATGTAAATCTAGTTTATCACGTTAAATCACTGGACCGGGACTCAATGCAAATTTACTTTATCACGTTAAAACACGGGACCGGGACTGAATGCAAATCTAGTTTATCAGGTTAAAACACGGGACCGGGACTCAATGCAAATCTAGTTTATTACGTTCAAACACGGGATCGGGACTCAATGTAAATCTAGTTTATCACGTTAAAACACGAGACCGGGGCTCAATGTACAATAAATCTAGTTTATAACGTTAAAACACGGGATCGGGACTCAATGCAAATCTAGTTTATTACGTTCAAACACGGGACCGGGGCTCAATGCAAATCTAGTTCATTGCGTTCAAACACGGGATCGGGACTCAATTTAAATCTAGTTTATCACGTTAAAACACGAGACCGGGACTCAATGTAAATCTAGTTTATCACGTTAAAACACGAGACCGGGGCTCAATGCAAATTTAGTTTATCACGTTAAAACACGGGACGGGGACTTAGTGCAAATCTAGTTTATTACGCTCAAACACGGGTCAATGTAAATCTAGTTTATCACGTTAAAACACGAGACCGGGACTCAATGTAAATCTAGTTTGTAACGTTGAAATACGGGACCGGGACTGAATGCAAATCTAGTTTATCGCGTTAAATCACTGGACTTACTCAATGCAAATTTACTTTATTACGTTAAAACACGGGACCGAGACTGAATGCAAATTTAGTTTATCACGTTACAACTCAAGATCGGCATATAAAGTGTTAATGTGTTGCTACTTGACTAAATGTTGAATTTAAGATAAACCCTTTTAGAGTGAGGTAACAAATGTTGAGTTAAATAATCAGGTTACTGTGCAAATATAAATGCGATAGTGTCGAGTGGTTGGCCTACCTATATATTGTAATATAATATTTACTTTTTGAATTCGCGTAAGTAGGTCTACATATTTCTGACGACGACCTTCGTATTAAGAATTTCTAGAGCAGGCACGGAACTCGCGGTTAATCATTAAACATGTTGGCAACGCTACCATTCTACGCATGCGAATTGTTTCACCAGACTGGTACCGTTTTTTTTTTGTTACCATCGGGAATCAAACCCGAAACTCTCGGATATAAAACATGACTCTTACCACTAGGCTACGGTGTTTTTATTAAAAATATATACAACACTTAAGTGTCCTATACAAACCATATACATATTTACTAACCATAATACATATCATCACGCCGTGTCCCTTGCGGGGTAGGCAGAGAGAATATATCTTCACACTTTTCCACCCAATCACACAACTTTCGCTTTCTCCACATTAATACATTTCGCATTAATCATGCACAATCTTATATTAATCATACTTCTCACGTTAACTTCTTTAAAAATCTGTTCCATTTGGTTCAGCCACATTTTCCTCGTGGCTTACTAAGACGAACTCCGTGGCCTAGATGGTAAGACGCTTGTCTCCCAGCCTGGAAGTTGCGGGTTCAATTGCTGATGGAACCTAGATTTTTTTAAACAGATTCCAGTCAGGTTTTCACTTATGGCCTCTTTTACATCTTTGTGGTTAGTTGGAATATATTTTCACATGACAATAAGCCCGCCTTGTTATATTTTATCTAACGAAAGTAGAATAAAATACACTACAACTCCACTAATTTACTAACCAAAAGATAAAATATAATTATGTTTAAAAAAATTACCAAAAACAAACAAGTATTGTTTGTGCTCCACTGTATAGTAATTATCCACATAATTAACCGTATCGCAAAAGCCAAGCGTGGTTATATCCGCGTTCATATTGCATATTTTTACCAATTTAACATATTGTAATTTGTTTTATCAAACACTGTTTATTCCACTTTATGTAACGGTATAACCCTACAGGTTTCAAAGCTTTCACTTCATCATCAAAAGAGCACAAACAAGTATTGTTTGTGCTCTTCTGATGATAAGGTGAAAGCTTTAAAACCGGTAGGGTTATACCGTTACATAACGTGGAATATACAGTGTTTGATAAAAACAAATTACAATGTATTTAAACCTCTACAATGTTGCCTTAACTATAAATAGTAAATTTAATATTTGTTTATACTATATTTTACAAAACTACAGATACTGCCATCTCTGTAGAAGATTTAAAAAAATTTTGTCTCTTGTTAATACGATTTCTGATCGATATATTATTTTTCTAAAGTGATTCATTCGACAGCCGTCATGTGTTGCTCGCTATATTAGGTTTGGCGCGTCAGGTTTTTTTAAATATAGTCATTCAACAATTTTAAGTGCATTCCCTATAATCGATGAGTTATTTGTTTCGCAATATTTATGGCAACATTTATCTCGTGTGTCGTTTGAGTTTATTTAAAATTTTGAATTTCAACGCTAATTAAATATTTTTTTTATTCAAAATCCTTGTTAATACTGCGTAAATAAGTATTGTTTTTACATTACGGATAACCTTTTGGTTAAACATGCATGAAATCTTTATTATTTAAAGAATAAAATGAAATCTGTTGATTGCGTAATATATAGGGTATTAACATAAGTTATGTCCGTTTTTTCCAAATTTAAAAATGAGCACCAAAAGTAAAACAATATGGTAAAGGCTATACGTCATTCGAAAGAAAATTTTCTGCTCTACAAGATATTGTGTTTGCTTTTACGTTACATATATTATTTTATTTGATTACCAGCCTTCAAGATGGAATGTCAAGTAGACGAAAGTGAGCAATTTCGACACCTCCTTCTGTTTGCGTTCAATCTAGGGAATAAAGCTGCTAAAGCTGCTCGCAATATTTGCGAAGTGTACTGTGAAGATGCTATGAATGAAAGGACAGCACGTCGATGGTTTTTTACGTTTCAAAGACGATAATTTCGACCTGAAAGACATGGAGCGTTCCGGACGACCAGTGGACTTCGACGAGTACCGTTTAAACCATATTATTCATGAAGATCCCCTTCAAACGACCGTAGAATTGGCTGAGCTGATGAATTGTAGTCACATGACTGTATACCGCCATCTTAAATCAATGGAAAAAGTCCAGAAGTTCGGCGTTTGAGTTCCTTTGATGTTTTCATGTTTTGAGTGAAAACAACAAAAATCAACGTTCGACAATTTCTGCTGGTTTGCTCGCGCGTCATCGAGCTACGCATGGCCACAAGCAAAGGTTCCTTTACCGTATTATTACTGGTGATGAAAAATGGTTTGAAAATGCATATGAAAAATGTTTGAAGGGGATTTTTTTGACTAATATGTTTTAAGCGGTTCTCATTTGAAAAAAAACGAACACAACTTATGTTAACACCTAATAGTTTATATTTTTTAGTTTAGTGACAACCCTGAATAAAAATTTTCAATAGTAAAAAAATATTGAATTTTATCAAAAGAGTCACAAAACAAAATATCAATAAACCGTGAGCAATCAACTTTTTGCTTATTATAAGGCTTTAAACATATTTTTAAACAAAAATAATAATGTCGAAAAAAGTTTGACCTACCGGTTGACACCATATACTAAATGCTTGGCATTGAAAAAGTTAAGAAGGCGGGTGTAATTAAACAATACGTCGTAGTCAAGTGGCTGAGTCTAAAATTAACATGTCTAAGGAATTCATTATCGACCCTTTCAAGGTATGCAATAAAACTCTTTAGCGTCACTTTATATTGTACAACCGAATTTGGTAAATTCATAATGTCGTGTCTTCAGATTCTATCAGTCACAGATCACGAAACAATGGTTTCTTCGTCATTTTCCCATGACAACCATAATGATTACTCCATCTCAGCTGTTGGTGCCAAATAACGACACCCTTATGATTTGATCACGCCTTTAGGTTTAATTTTCACACGCTCAAATTTAAATGCAGCAATCAAAGAATCATAAATGACGTTAATTTAACTAGAACTGTGTAAAATCTCTCATTAATTGTTGCTCAACTATTTGATATTTCATCTACATACATTGGGCACATTACTAAATTAATGTTTCAATTACTGTTTCTTCTGTGAATCGTGTCATATTGAAAAATCGTTGTGCAAAGCGCAAAATACTAGAATATCATCTTATTTTAACCCTCCGTCGGGCGCAATACTAATCCTAACACGCTAGGGCGCAACTCATCTGTGAGATTTAAAATAAAATTTTCTGCTTACGCTTAAGGGAAAGCTTATCACACTGAACTTTTCACTCAAACATGATTATGTAACAATTGTACATTTCTTTGCACTTTTCAATAACAACATTTTAAATTTTCTTATATTTTGTTTTTCTTAAAATAGTAAATAACTAGTTTACAACATTCTCAGTCTTTTGTTGGCAGCTTATCAACACAACTAATGCAATTCAGTAACATCACAATTTTTTTCAGTCATTTAATACCCACAATAGGTTTGTAAAAAAGATTTAGCACAATAAAAAGTATGTGGAATTAACTGTCACATCTTCATAACGGAGGTGTTCATGTGATGAAATTAAAAGCAATAACTTAACATTAGAGAACACTATGCTAGCACTTTTTCAAACATTATTTAGAATGTAAAATTCAAATTCACTTGTGATCATAAAACGTATTCACAAAAACAAAAGGGAGTAATCAAAATATGATTAGAAAGTTATTCCTGGTCATACTCACGCTGAACATTTTCGAAAACATTCTTATAACAATTTTCACACACCATGCGTGCATGTTTGTATTCATATATGTTAGTAAATAATGATCAATATCATTGAATTAGGGGCTACAACATAGATATACGAACTATTGCAGGCATACCAGTTATAATAAAAAGAAATATTGAGAAAAAGAAATTTATTTCGGAAATCAAAAATACTTACGTAATTGGGCGCAACTCATCCAGCAGATTAAAACGTCCGTCACGGAGACCAACGGTGCACTGGAGAAATAACAAAGATACTCTTGTGTGATGAGTAGGGAGTCAGGAAGGTACTATAAGTCTCACCTCTTAGTCGGTAAACATCGCCAATTTGCACAAAACCAACTAGGTACCTCATCTCACAGATTAGATGCGCCCGCCCAAGGATTAAAAAAAAAAAAGATTACTGATGTTGAAATTTAAGAATAGTGTCGAGAAAATTTTACGATTTCTCCGGATAACGTGCGTTCTCTGAAGTAGAAAGAAAAAACTACCCTAACGATTGGATAGAGCCCTATATAAAGATATCACCAGTGGAACAATTGCCTTGGCTTAATTGGAGAGCCTTCAATAAACTTCGAGTAGGGGTAACTAAATCCTCGGTGAACCTATATATTATAGATGGGGTTTCTTAAACGAAAATGAAGGGTCTTTCAAATTGAGCGGTTTTTTTATTCAAATTTTTTTAATTCTTGATTAATACACACAATTTTCTTTGATTTCAAAAAACTTTTTATTGGTCATTGAAGTATAATGTATGAAATTTAAACACTAAAAAAACAATATCCGCTAAATATCCACCTCTTGCAGCTCCGCATATGTCCACTCTTTTGTCAAAAATTTCGATGCCATTTTGGTATAATTGCGGTTCTAACTTACAAATAACGCGAATAATGTCGTCCTTCATTTTAGAAATTGATCGGGGGTCGTTTTTATAGACCTGGATTTTCACGTAACTCCAGAGAAAATAGTCCAACGGTGTCAGATCACATGATCTTGGTGGCAAATTAACATCACCGTTTCCGGAGATTACAATACATAAAACATTTTTTAGTTTAGTTCACATTCATACCTTATCACTTTATTCCGTATTCATACATTGTCACCTCATGTATGTTTCGGAATGTACGTATTTATAATATACGAGGCATATCCAGAAACTAAGTGTACTGAATTTTTGTAGGTTACATTTTTTTTTATTTAAACAAAAAAATTACATGGTTACCGTAGTACATATGTAAGCTATTTTTCGACATAGTCGCCATTCCTCTCAATGCAGGTGGTGAAGCGGGATATCAACTTTTTGATGCCTTCCTCGAAGTAGTTTCCCGCCAACCCATCCGTCCACTTCTCCACCTCCTCCTTTACCTCCTCGTCGGTTGAAAACCTTTTCCCACCCATGTGCAGCTTCAGGGAGGTAAAGAGATAGTAATCTGAAGGTGCTAGGTCAGGGGAATGCGCGGGATGGTTCAGGACATCCCATTTAAACGAGGCGAGCAGTTCCTTCGTGGCGTTGGCCGTGTGTGGTCTTGCATTGTCGTGCAACAGGCAGACTCCTTTTGTCAGCATGCCTCTCCTCTTGTTCTGAATCGCCCTCCGCAATTTTTTAAGGGTCTCACAGTATCTTGCAGAGTTGATGGTCTCCCCTTGAGGCATATATTCAATTAAAATGATGCCTTGACAGTCCCAAAACACGGATGCAATGATTTTCTTGGCTGAAATTGTGATTTTGAACTATTTGGCGGAGGGTGAAGAGGTGTGACGCCACTGTTGAGACTGCCTTTTGGTTTCAGGCATGTAGTGTGCAACCCAAGTTTCATCTCCAGTAACGATGGAGCGCAGAAATTCATCTCCATAGAGTTTGCAGCGCCTCAAAAACTCTTGCCGTTTTACAAAATCTCGCACTTGGCGGGAGATTGGTTTGACATTTTTCACGAAATATGTTGTCGCGTCGACACTTCTCAACGTACTGACCTCGAACCGGTCTCGTTGCGGAGGGGAAGGGTCAGGCTACACGGAAGTGTAGCCAACATGTCGAAAATAAAATCCATCCGGTCGTGAGAGCCTCAGTACACTTACTTTCTGGATACGCCTCGTATTTATGTTCTCGTTTCGCTACCATATGTGTATATCAAAGTTGGCACTCAAATACTGTTTTTATAAAAGTAATTCGAGATAAAATTATTTTAACTTTTGTATTTTTATTTTAATCCCAACGTATTATTGTCAACATTGAAGTATGTAAGTGAAACGCGTATGTGGAAAATTTAATATAAGTGCCAACATAATGCGTGCACTGATAAGAAAATGACGTTTGTCGATGTACTAAAGAAAAAAAATATTATGGATAAATGTGAGTTAATAACTGATAGGTTAAGTACGACGAAAAATAGAGTAAGAAGTTGAGATAGTTTGGATATGTTGAACGGATGGGGGAAGAAAGATTTGCTAAACAAATTTATACTGCAAACGTGAGTGAAAGTTGTGGGGGATGACAGCAAAATGTATGGTTCGATTAAGTAAATTAAATATTGCTAGAAGAAAAAATAAGGAATAAAAGAAACAGAAGGAGCTGTATGAGTAGATGTATGGATGTGAAGGAGGCGAAGGAAGTATGTGGTGATAGGAAAGTTAGGCGCTTTATCCTCTCTGCATACTTTAACAGAGAAATGACGTGTTGGTAATAACATATGTCTGTAATTTTAACCGATAAAATAACTTATTTTTTATACATACCGTGTGTTCAATACTACATCTGGGTAACTCAAAATTCTCCATTCTGAGAAAATGGCGTTTTTAATTTCGAGGTCCTTTTGTGTGGTAACTCCTCTTTAATTATGAGGTATCACGCTAATATTTTATATGAAACTAATAAAGGAGGTTTCAATAGATCGTAAGAGGGGATCTTCATGAATAATATGGTTTAATCGGTCTTAATCGAAGTCCACTAGTCGTCCGGAACGCTCCATGTCTTTCAGGTCGAAATTACCGTCTTTGAAACGCAAAAACCATCGACGAGCTGTCCTTTCATTCATAGCATCTTCACCGTACACTTCGCAAATATCGCGAGCAGCTTTGTCAGCTTTATTCCCTCGATTGAACGCGAACAGAAGGAGGTGTCGAAAATGCTCACTTTCGTCTACTTGACATTCCATTTTGAAGGCTTGTAATCAAATAAAATAATATATATAACGTAAAAGCAAATACAATATCTTGTAGAGCAGAAAATTTTCTTTCGAATGACGTATAACATTTACCATTTTGTTTTACTTTTGGTGCTCATTTTTAAATTGAAAAAAAAAAACGGACACAATTTATGTTAACACTTAATACTACACGATGCATATACGAGTATAGTTAAAAAAACAGATATGATTTGTTATAAACATTTTTTTTTCTTTATTCATTTGATACTCCTTATCATATGCGAATCGATGATGCAAACATGGTGAAGAGCGTGGCTTGAAGATAACAACATTCTACGTCCCCAGTAATCGAATCTTCACGTTAAGAGCCACTGGAGAAGGCAAGAAACGATAAGTATTTTTTTAATTGTAAAATAAGTTGGCACGAGCCGACCCTGCAAGTAGGCCGATGGCACGATGGCATTTATATTTTAACAAGTGTGATTTTGAACTCGTGGGAAAAATGGTAACTAAATAGGCAGCGAGGCTGAGTGAAGCAAGCCGCAAGGGGCATTGTTTGCGCCAAATATTACTGATCAGTACATACAGAGCTCTGCAACTGTATTGGGTGGCTCGAAATATATTTACTATTTCATATTTATTATTTCGTATTTATTTATACAATAGACACATACATGATAATTTTAAGAAGCTACTGAAAAAAGCTCTTAACCATCTAGTCAGTAATATAACGTGTTTCATTTCTGATTTTTCTTTCTTCTTCGCTATCCCTTCCTTTTCCTTTGATTGATGATATCTCACTTTATATTAAAATTAATGTTCCGGTGATTGTTTGTATTTGTGAGGTTTGTGAGCGTATGCACACGTATGTGTTCGTAAATATCGTGGCGATGGGTAGTCATTTGAATGTTTTTGCGATCATGTCACTTGCTTTATTTACTTTTGTTTGGATGGCTGGAAGAGATTTGCGAGTGACAATAAGCCCACCATACTGTTTTTGCCTCTTATTTTTTATGAATTCACAAAGATTGAAAAGAAACAGTTCCATTGAAAGAAATTTCAACTAAGGACAAGGAAAAAACTATAAGATACGAACAAAAAAGAATATACTTCTTCCCAGTGTCATGTCAGGTCCCCCCAACGTTGAATATCACCTGAGAGTAGCCATCTTTGTCCCCAGCAGCCCGAAAGAGATCTCCAACGCCCCTTATGCCAGTCCAATCACTTATAGGTATATTGTGGAACCAGGAGATTTGCCTCCTGCCAACACCTCTTCGACCTTCTATTTTGCCTTGGATGATCAGGTGCAGTAATTTATACTTTGCTCCTCTAAGTACATGACCCAAGTAGGACACCTTTCGGATTTTAATATTAGTCAGCAACTCTCTATCAACTTTATCTCTGTGAAGTTGGTAGTATGAACCGACTGGAAGCATTCGAAATGTGGATGCACCGGAGAATGCTACGGATACTCTAGACCAGTGTTACCCAACGTTTTTTGTGCTGTGCCCCACTTAAGCCTTTCTAAAATTCTTATGCCTCCCTCCCCCTACGTAATATGTTATATGGCCCCTATATCTGTTATACTTGTATCATGCTCGTAAACCACAATATAGAAATATGGTTAACTTAAACTCTGAACGAGTCAATTTTCGAATTGCCCCCCTTAAAAATCAAATTGCCCCTGTGGGGCGTGGCGCTCACGTTGGGAAACACGACCCTAGACGGATATAGTCAGCAACACAACAACAACACGTTCTTCAAAGAATACACACAAGTAGGCAAAAGCTGTATTTGTACATAAAAAAAAGAGATCTGTCCTTTCTGCCTTCTCTCAAAAGAGCACGGCATGACGATATGTATTAACATACAATGATCTTTAGGAGATTCTGCATTCAGGACCAGGCTGTACAATAATAGATATCTGTATTTATGTATATATGAACAACATGTATGAATCTTATAAAACGAATCGTAAAGTGATACAAATAACAAGTCATGCGATATCCTTCGTCTCGTTTCTGCATTCGCAAAACGATTAATGTCGTATGTAGGTGATAATTTATTTACGGGTCTGGCGAGACAGGTGTGGTGCGTTCTCGCTCTAGTATGGAATGCACGTCGCTCCCGGTAATGAGTTGAATGACCGGCACGTGGACTTGGTACTTGTTTGTTTTGCATTGGTAAGGAATGCAAAGGTCATTTCATCGGTCATTGACTGCGTGTGCGACCTAGTAAACATAAAAAAAAAAACGATTTCAGTAGATCTTGTTCAGTTTATCCGAGCCACCCAGTACAGTAATCCAGTGCAAGAGATGTATCGCAACTATGAAGTATTTCGCAATAAAATATTATGCAAAAATGTACGTTTATTTTCAATACTTTAAGTCTGTCGGTTCCATTTAAATACCTCAAAGTGAGAGCCGCGTAACTGACAGCCATCGGGTATTTATGAAATAATATTTTATTATCAAGTATGACTAAATAACATGTATTAGGTGTTAACATAAGTTGTGCCCGTTTTTTTTTCCAAATTTAAAAATGAGCACCAAAAGTAAAAAAAAAAATGGTAAAGGTTATACGTCATTCGAAAGAAAATTAGAGGAGGCTAAAGTGTAAGTCTGGCGATCAGTCCTCTCTGCCTACCCCGACAGGTAAAAGGCGTGATGGTATGCATGTATATATAAATTATGAATGAAGAAAGGCTAACAAAACAGATTTGTAGTCCAGATGTGAGTGGAAGACGTATGAGAAGGTGTATGTGTGTGTAGGAGGCTAAAGGGTTTTTTAGTAGGAAAGTCTGGCGCTCAGTCCTCTCTGCGTACACCGACAAGTAAAAGGCGTGATGATATGCATGTATATATAAATTATGAATGAAGAAAGGTTAATAAAACAGATTTATAGTGCAGATGTGAGTGGAAGGCGTGTGATAGGAAATCTAACTAAAGTATGGCTGGATCAAGTGAATGATATTTTGAAAGAAGGAAACGTGGAAAGTCAGAGAAATCTGAGGAGTTGTATGGATATGGAAGCTGTGAAGATGTATAATGTATTGTATTACACTTTTGTTGTATACAGAACAACCTTGTGGGCTTTTTGCCATGTGGTAATATCTTCTAATCGACCAGAAACATGTTAAAGAGGCCTTAAATGAAATCCAGACTGTATGCTAAATATCCTCAGTGAGATACAGGCAAAAGCCTAGTTTACTGGGGATACGACAAATGAAAGGCAACAAACCCAGATCCATTAAAATTGTATGTCCAAATCAAATTATCTGTTGTTTTTCTCAAATTGTTTATATTTCTTGTCATGTGTAATAATAAATAAATAAATATTTAAAAATAAATCTGGCTTCCAACGGGAATCGAACTAGCAACATCCGGGCTGGGAGACAAGCGTTTTATTAACTATCATAGGCAACGGAGGTCGTCAATGTGTGTCAAGACAAGAAAGCCTGGTATTTTGTCCTCTCTGTCTACCCAGACATGTAAACTTTTCAATTGCAAAAGAGATGAAAATATCTCTTTTCCTAAAAATGGATAAATTAAGCCTCAAACTCCGTAGATAAATTTGTACAAGGAAAGAACGACGTCATTATAACGTTTCACCATGTTAATTATAATCTCAGTGATAAACTTTGTCGTTAATTATTACAAGTCACGAACATAAATTTTTGAAAATAGTGTATATTTTGTATGTGTCATCCCTACCATAGACGATTCCTAAACACTTTCTAAGTTCACAACTTTTGTGAAATGTTACATAATAACAAAGGCTCACAGGGAATCACTTAATGACGATATAAAAATAAATTAGATATATAGTAAATGTATTTATTTCTCTATCGTAAATAAGTGATTCCCTGTGTACCCTTCATGTCCTAGTTGGTATGCTACATTTCTTTCGACCTGGGGGTAACAGGTTTGATTCCCAACGATACCCAAAAAAAAAACGGGTGGCAATCAGATTTTTTCATAAGCCTATCTTACTCGTTGGTTTGAAAAAAATACTAAATGGCAATAAACCTACCAAAATGTACAATGTATCATATAACAGAAATGTAGTTTAACCCTTTTAATCCCACAGGGCCGATTATCGGCCCCAACTGCTGAAATCGAAAAATCCCATGAGGCCGATCATCGGCCTCAAAGTTTTCATACAAGTTTTTATGTTGATTAAAAAAAAATTTTTTTTTTTTATGAGATATAAAAATTACTTATTATTTTACACTCTACTCGTACAGGGAGGTCTCCACAAAAAAATAGATTTTTAAACTAAATATTAACTGAGATAAAAAATAAAATATTAACTACTGTTTTTTTGCCAAAAAATGCTTGGGATTTTACGCACGTTTTATGCAAAATATGCTGGTATTAAAAGGGTTAAGCGCCCTCGAGGAGATTCTGATGTCTAAATGGCGCTTTTATAAGTCATCCTTTATTTATTATTATTATTATTAATACAATATAATAAACAAGATATTATTCGCATTAGAACTTACAATAAGTCCCAACTACCCAAATTTATGTATAAAACGGTTCAGATAAAGTTTTAACTATACGCCTCCTTAATATTTTTGGTTGGTTGGGAGTGATTGCCAAGTGATACGCTAGAGTGAACTACATGTTGTTATGAAAGTTTAAATTAGTACACTACAATAAATGTATCACAAAATGCCCTTTGCATTTGACCTTTATTGTAAATATACTGGAATTAAAAAATTTATGTAAAAAAAATTACTAACATTAATAATTTTATGATAAAATTAAAACCTGTTTCAGCACCTTTAAAATCTAAATATGAACATTAAAAATAAAGTAACATTTCAAAACAAACATAATAACAGTAAATCAAACATCGATTCGACATTCATAATCAAAATACGCCGTTAACTAGATCAATGTATGTTTACTAGAAAAAAATACAAGGTGAAATGGAGACCTCTAACCTTCTAGAACAAAAAACATTATTAATCACTGCAGTCGCATGACTCCTAGCTATACTATAAGTTGAGAACCGATATAAACAATGTTTAGTGGTCGACACAACAAAAAAATAAACACAAAAAATATATAATAATAGTGAAGCCTACTTGCTAATAGAATTGCAACCCTTGGGCGCTTGGCATTATATTACAAGGGTGGTTTATCTATTTTTTTAATTATCTTTTACACTTTTATTACACTGTAAATTAATCAACTTCTATTTTTTTTAAGCCATAAGTATACTTCCTGTGAAAAATGTCTGTCGTTTGAGGAGAAGAGTGTCATGCGGGACTCGAATTGACGATCTTCACCCCTTTTAATTAATATCATTTTTATTCCTATCTTTAATTTTTCATAAAGGTGCATATATAACATATATGCGTATTAAAATTAAAAGTTATATATTGTTGTAAACTAAATATACGAAATAACGAAAGTATATATGCAAAAATGCACGTGTAATGCAGCCAAAAGCACAACTGTAAAATTCATGTAAAATTAGAACACTTGAGAAAAAAATATATTAGAACACTTGAGAAAAAAATTTTTTTAGAACACTCGAGAAAAAAAAAATTACAATACAATTTAATAAAATACGTAAAAGAATCATTGTAAATAAAATTTTCCTAATTATCAATCCAATACAAAATTTAATACCAATATTTCATAAGTATCAACCCAATACAAAATATTAATACCAATATTTTATAAGTATCAATCCAATACAAAATATTAATACCAATATTTCATAAGTTTCAACCCAATACACAATATTAATACCAATATTTCATAAGTATCAACCCAATACGAAATATTAATACCAATATTTTATAAGTATCAATCCAATACAAAATATTAATACCAATATTTCATAAGTTTCAACCCAATACACAATATTAATACCAATATTTCATAAGTTTCAACCCAATACAAAATATTAATACCAATATTTCATAAGTATCAACCCAATACACAATATTAATACCAATATTTCATAAGTATCAACTCAATACAAAATCATAATACCAATATTTCATAAGTATCAATCCAATACAAAATATCAATACCAATATTTCATAAGGATCAACCCAATACAAAATACCAATATTTCATAAGTTTCAACACAATACAAAATATTAATACCAATATTTCATAAGTATCAACCCAATACACAATATTAATACCAATATTTCGTAAGTATCAACTCAATACTAAATCATAATACCAATATTTCATAAGTATCAATCCAATACAAAATATCAATACCAATATTTCATAAGTATCAACCCAATACAAAATACCAATACCAATATTTCATAAGTTTCAACCCAATACAAAATATTAATACAAATATTTCATAAGTTTCAACCCAATACACAATATTAATACCAATATTTCATAAGTATCAATCCAATACAAAATATTAATACCAATATTTCATAAGTATCAACCCAATACAAAATATTAATGCCAATATTTCATAAATATCAACCCAATACACAATATTAATACCAATATTTCATAAGTATCAACCCAATACAAAATATTAATACCAATATTTCATAAGTATCAACCCAATACAAAATATGAATACCATTATTTCATAAGTATCAACCCAATACAAAATATGAATACCATTATTTCATAAGTATCAACCCAATACAAAATATGAATACCATTATTTCATAAGTATCAACCCAATACAAAATATTAATACCAATATTTCATAAGTTTCAACCCAATAGAAAATATTAATACCAATATTTCGATGTAAATTTTTTTTTAATTAATAAAAAGGGGTCCTGATATTTTTAACCCACGGCACTTAACATATAGACGGCCCTGCCTAACATACTTGTGACTGATTTCCGCGAGACATACGTCACGGGTTCGAATCCGTTTTGGTAAAATACAATATAATTGAATTTTTATCGTATTTTCGAATCGATGCACTTTGCGCAACACTTTCCAGTTTTCAAAATACTATAACGTCACATCATATCTTGCGGGTATTTAGTATTATGTCATAGTAGATGTTAATAGCTTTTTTACTTATTACAAAAAAAAAAACAATGAGCTTAAGCGCTTTAATTAGGGCTTATACATGTAATGTTTGTTAACGCACAGCCTTAAAATTAATCAAGAGCTGTGTATAGTTAGTCGGGTTCTTTGGCTGTAGTCCGAATATGGTTAAATTAGTGTTACTACCGCCTACCGGGTTATTGCTAAAATTTCTTCAAGGTCCACACAATCTGGGTCACCCACATTCTTCCATAAGAGGTTCTCCGGCTCAGACCGACCATGGGCCTTCCTTGACAGAGTATCTCAACAAACTGTGAGCTTGAAACAAGGAAATAATTCACAATTATACCAGCGATTCCCAACCGAGGAAATATCATTCTTCTAGACCAGTGCTCTGCAACCTTTTCTCACCTACGACACACCAAAATTCTTCCTAGAATTCCGCGGCACACCAAAAGCTAAAATATATAGGTATTAAATTAGGCATGAGTCTTCAGCGACGCGCATAAGGGTCATTTTTCTTTGTCTATGACTAATTTGGTGCGGCCATGGTGTGTACAAAGCACACTACGCAGTTTTCAACAGTTGGCACCGGTTATTGTGTATTAAATACATAATGAAAAATTGTAAAATGTCAAATACTCGTACATTGAATTTGACCGCGGCACACCTGTATCCGGCTCACGGCACACCAGTGTGCCACGGCACACCGGTTGCGGAGCACTGTTCTAGAGGGGATCAATTTTTTTAAAAGGAATTGACTTGCTTAAATTTACGTGTAAACAGTTTCACTTTTAATGTTACCGAATTGCAAAAAAAACAAATAAATATAATTTTTTTTAATTCATAGGGTAATTTTATATAAATTTGTCCTTAGTTAAGATACATGCCTAGTTTATTTATTTATTTAACAATTTTATTGTAATACAATCTAGCGGGCTTATTGCCAGGCGGCAATCTCTTCCAACCAACCAGACAAAAGTAAATGAAGCAAGTTACGTGGTCGCATAAATCATTTAAATGACTATCCATCCCAACGAAATCTATAAATATATACGTGAGCACATGCCCACGAACCCCACAAAGACGGACAATCACCCGAACATTATTTTTCATATAAAGTGAGATATCATCAATCAAAAGGAAAGGAAGGAATGGTGGAGAGGAAAGGAAATGAAAAATTAGGAATGAAACACGTTATTTTACTGGCTAGAAATTAAGAGCTTTTTCAGTCGCTTCTTAAAGCATGCCAAAGACGGTGCGAGTCTTATATTGGTTTGTAACTGATTCCAGAGTCTCACTGCGTGGACAGTAAAGGACGACGTAAAGAAAGAGGAGCGGTGAACTGGAAAGGCCAATAGACAATCTTTGTTTGAGCGTAGCGCTAATCCATGATTGGAAAGACGCTGAAAATTTTCGGCGAGATAAGAGGGGGCGGCGGGACAAGAAAAGTTTAGTGGGGACAAGAAAAGAAGTTTACTGGGGAGAAGAAAAATGAAAAGCAAGATACCCAGATCCATATAAATTGAGCAAGCATTTCAAATTACCTGTTATATGATATATTCATAAATTATGTATTTTTCAAATATATACTCGTAGTTATGTTTAAATAAATAAAAAATATAGCCTCGTTTATAGAACAAACTCTTCTCAATGGCGCTTTTTCTCGAGAGTCAAACTTATATTAAACAAATCACGTCTGGCAGTTACAGCAGCGCCCGAGCGAATCGCGAATAACACTTTCTTTGTATACAGTATAATTTGTGGGATTACTGATATGTGGAAACCTCTTCCAGCCAATCGTAAAATTGTTTATGAGGCTTTGAGTGTAAACCAGGCTGAATGTTTAGCTTGAATCGAGTCGACATCCTCCGGGTCGGAAGATAAGTGTCTTACCATCTGGGCCACTGAAAGAAACAGTAATAACGACTCTTAAAAACATAAGGTCGTACATTTCAAGGTATGTGCGAGTATATGGACGATACGAATCCTTCCAATTTTCCGAGTGTTTTAATATTCAAAATCCGTAGTATTTAAAATGCATTTAATATAAATTGTTATCAAGAAACTGATAAATTTAAGTGAAATGCGTATTTCTGCAAATTACGTTATTAAATCTTAAAATTATTAGCCCACAAGAGCGCATAAAATTAATTTAAATTCAGCTATAATTTGTTTAACGGCAGTTTACATAAAACCAACGTTATAATAATATTAACTTATTTTACGGGAGAAATATCTTTAACCCTTTCAGTCACATTTTTTCTAATGTTACAGTCTGTTTATTCTAATGTTACGGTTAATATTACTGTTTTTAATATTCTACATCAAAAAATGTATTTTTTTTTCGTATCATTCTGCTAAAGAGATTCTTATTCTTTCCAGTGTCATGTCAGGTCCCCCCAACTTTGAATATCACCTGAGAGTAGACATCTTTGTCCCCGGCAGTCCTAAAAAGATCTCCAACACCCCTTATGCCAGTCCAGTCACGTATATTGCGGAGCCAGGAGATTTGCCTCCTGCCATCACCTCTTCGACCTTCTATTTTGCCTGGGATGATCCGGTGCAGTAATTTGTACTTTGCTCCTCTAAGTATATTTACCCAAGTAGGACACCTTTCGGATTTTAATATTAGTCAGCAACTCTCTATTAACTTTGGCTCTTTGAAGAACCCTTGTGTTGCTGACCATATCCGTCCAGGGTATCCGTAGCATTCTCCGATGTATTCACATTTCGAATGCTTTCAGTCGGTTCATACTACCAACTTTGAGGGTCCATGATTCCACTCCATGCAATAACACTGAACAAACGTAGCATTTGACTAAGGAGATTATTACGTAGAAAAACCATTTAGACAGTCGATCGGAGCGTGGTTGTTATTGCGACAGGATTTTGAGTACTTGGGCTTTCAGGATGAATGACGAGTGGAAAGGATTTATGTGAGCTCGTGAATGTGGGTTTCTTCTTGTTGTTTTAATTTTGGTTGTTTTTGTATTTGTGTTTCTGTGTATTTTATTTTTTTTTGTTTTAATTTTGTTTTGATTTTAATTTTTATTCTTATGATTGTGTGCGGTATATAGTGTGGGATGAATATTTTTGGTCTTTCTGGAGTGATGACGTGTGAGGAGTTGAATTTCGCAAGATGTTTCCAGTTGTAGTTGAGTGTCACTGTCAGGTTGATGAGAGCGTGCAACGGGGTTTTGTTTTTGTGTAATCAAAAATCGGAAAGAAGTATCGATTTATTTTTTCATGCTAAATATCCTCAGTGAGATATAGTACAGGCAAAATCCTAGTTTACTGGGGATACGACAAATGAAAGGCAACAAACCCAGATCCATTAAAATTGTATGTCCAAATCAAATTATCTGTTGTTTTTCTCAAATTGTGTATATTTCTTGTCACGTGTGATAATAAATAAATAAATAAATTTATTCGTTCGAGTATATATATATATATATATATATATATATATATATATATATATATATATATATATATATATATATATATATATATATATATATATATATATATATATATATATATATATATATATATATATATATATATATATATATATATATATATATATATATATATATATATATATATATATATATATATATATATATATATATATATATATATATATATATATATATGTCCTAGTGCTCCAATTACTTCATTTCCTGCGGCTACACGCCGTTTGATATCCCTCTTAACTCTTCCATCATCTGAGAAAATACTACCCAAATAACAGAAGTCCTCAAAAAGCTCTAATATTTCATTACTCACCGTTATATCACATTTACTTTCCTTTTCATTCTTTCTATCACCATAACTTTGATTTTCACAACATTCTCATCGTCTTTTTCTTTACATCTCTCATACAATATACTTACTCTGTAATTCATCCTCATTCTTCGCTTACACTACCATACCATCAGCATACAGCATTTCGCATACATTCTCAATCTTCTTTTGTATGCCCCTCACCAACCTCTGTAGTTCCTTAACACATGAATCTACTATGCGTATCCAGAAAGTAAGTGTACTGAGGCTCTCACGACCGGATGGATTTTATTTTCGACATGTTGGCTACACTTCCGTGTAGTCTGACCCTTCCCCTCCGCAACGAGACCGGTTCGAGGTCAGTACGTTGAGAAGTGTCGACGCGACAACACGTTTCGTGAAAAATGTCAATCCAATCTCCCGCCAAGTGCGTAATACGCGGCGTCATCCGTTATCTCGTTTGGAAGGGAAAACCTCCGGTTGAGGTTTATAATGAGGTGAAAACTGCATATGGTGATAAAGCTATGAATCGTACAAGTGTGTACAAGTGGTTTTGCGAGTTTAAAAACGGTCACGTCACACCTCTTCACCCTCACCATCCAAAAAGTTCAAAACCACAATTTCAGCCAAGAAAATCATGGCATCCGTGTTTTGGGACTGTCAAGGCATAATTTTAATTGAATATATGCCTCAAGCGGAGACCATCAACTCTGCAAGATACTGTGAGACCCTAAAAAAATTGCGGAGGGCGATTCAGAACAAGAGAAGTGGACGGAGGGGTTGGCGGGAAACTACTTCGAGGAAGGCATCAAAAAGTTGATACCCCGCTTCACCACCTGCATTGAGAGGAATGGCGACTATGTCGAAAAATAGCTTACATATGTACTACGGTAACCACGTAATTTTTTTGTTTAAATAAAAAAAAATTGTAACCTACAAAAATTCAGTACACTTACTTTCTGGATATGCCTCGTATATAAATATTAAACAGCCAGGGTGACATATCAAATCCTTATTTAACTCCTTTTCAAATATTAAACCATTCGGTAAAACCTCAATCTTTCACGAACAAAAAATAATTATATTGTAGTTAAAGTTTTTATCATTCAAAAAACGAAAATCAATGTATGGTTCAGTTCTTTATTTCGATTTTTTAAACAACTTGTTTTGAAGACGTTGAATAGTTTTATAAACGACTCGAATTATCGGCCTCAGTGTGCAATAAATAAAGTCGGTACATCTCTTTCATAAGACGATGATTTGTATAGTCAAGTGTAATAAATAGAATCTGCCGTGTGGTATTTTAGAGCAAGGCTGTCAGGTTCGTATGTTCGGTGCAGAATGCGAAAAAAAAAAACTTGTTTTGCTCCGAAGATGTCCAGTTCGTGATCCACATACCGATAAGTGAGCGCTTATAAAGAATGCTAAATTATATCTGAATTATGTATTTATGTGACATCTGCGTAGCCTAAAAGAGAATCTAATTTAATCTAACATGTTTTTATACATTTATTTAAATTATGGATAAAAATTTAAAACTTTGTATCTGTCTATATTATAATACTTTGACCAAATATGAAAAGAAAAAGTTGTAGCTGGTAGATTTAACAGTGAACGACCTAGACATTTATTTACTTATTTATTATTTATTTTTTCAAAAATAGCTAAGCCCAATTACTTTGAAAATACAAGACATTAAAAAAGAAGAAAAATTACTTAGAGGAAAAAAAATAAGTTAAAAAATTATATAAAATAAAAAATAATGCATATGCATACAAACGAGTTTATACACAAACATATTGCACACATATATTCACAGTCATTTAGGTATGTTGATGAGTGCTTTCTAACGCGCTCAATCTAAGAAGAAAATTTACTTTTGCTTTTGGTAATGTGATATGAAATATGTCAATATCCGAAGCAGTCCCGTTCAGAAGAGTTAAGTGTGTGCTAGTGTAATTGTTAGGAACATTTAACGCTAATCTTTGTAGTAATGCTGGACAGCTCACAACTCCTCGAACGAGTTTGACAACGTATACCAGGAGACGCAGATCTATTCTTACGCTCAAGGAGTTATACCCGAGCATGCCGAGCAGAAACTGAGTAGGATAAAGCCACGGATAGACACCGAACTCTCTCATATAGAGATATCGTAGATATTTTCTTTGTACTTTCTCCACCATGAGCGAGTTCTGCGCCCCCACCGCCCGATGCGGCAGATGTGCTGATATGACACGATAAGTAATCAAAAGGTTTGTTATCTTTTATGTTAGCAATATGTATAAACAGTATCGTCGTTTGCTGGGCCAGTTTTTTTTTAAGTGAGCGAGTCGCTGCACACCAGCAAACTCACCGGCTACACAGCCGTACTGGATCCGATGGCACTCTGTAGTGAGACAATTGGAGCACAAAAAGAGGGATAGAGTAATGGGTAAAATCCATACTCGTTGTAATAAAGATATCGCAGAAATCTCTTTTGTACTCGCTCAACTATCACGGATTTCTGGATTTCCTTTTGGGTTCCAATTGACTGAGCCTTACTCTAATCCAGGGGTTGGCAAACTACAGTCCGCGGGTCAAATACGGCTCGATTCATATTTTAATCCGGGCCGTGAGCTAATAATAACCAATCAAATTTTTAATCAGTTTAATGTATTTGTTTTGTTATTTTTTTTAGTTAAATTGTATATGTACAGTGCCTGGCGGTAAGTAATACACATCGGGCTTAAATAAGAGACTATCGGCAATAATCGGCTAACTTCGGCTTCGTAGAGCGTCGTCTCTGTCGCATGACGCGCTAACAGCCCAGTTGACAACAACGACTGACCAATCGCGACGGAACACGTGTATGAATAACAGAGACGACGCTCTACAAAGGCGAAGTTAGCCGATTATGGCCGACAGTCTCTTTCTTAACCTTTCCTTCCCAGTGTTGGGTATCTTCTACACGTTGCTTCAAATAACCATCAATATCTCTATAAATATAATAAATACATGGTTAAGATTTTAGGTATTCCTCCATAATATATTTACGCATTGATTTAAAAAATAATATTAATAATAATCAGAATAAATCGACTACATCGTAAGTATTTTATGAATATCGGAAACAAATTCGCATTCAAACGTGAAAACCAAATAGGTGAAAAGTATGTGGGAAGCGCGACACTATATTCGCATCTCACTTTTGCATACGTCACTGAATAGCGAGGAGCGCAATTGTCTCAACCTCGCAAGTGTAAGCCACGCCTGAGTTAGCCACCAACCCTGCCGCGCTGCAGTAGCTGTTGAGCTGGCAACGAGACTAGACCTACGCCCGTTCCGTGAGCGTTGCCAGATGGTTTTTTAATGTTTTCAGCAAATAAATCTCAATTATTATAATTTTTAACTTCAATTATAATTATATAAGGGGATTATCTATGAATATTCTTATTTTTCCGATTTAAAATCGCTAATTTTTGATCGCGTACTCACTACCCAACACCGGAACACGCGTTTCATTTTTATCACCGTAAGGGAAGGGTTAAGCCCGATGTGTATTACTTACCGCCGGGTACTGTATATGTATTGTTTTATTTAGTACATAGTTAGTTTAAGTTTATTGCAATACTTTAATTAAATAAATGATTTCGTTATGAAGAAAAAAATTATTACAAGAAAGTATTAGTTATTACAAAAAAGATGTAAATATTCAAAAATGAAAGATGAAAAATCGCAATACACGTCAGCATTAATATATGACTATTTGCAATCAATTTTAATGATAGGAAGTACTAACTTAGAACCCCAGTTAGATGAAATTGTATCTCATAAAAAGCCATTACATTAATCTCATTAGTAGAGCTTAATATTATAATATTATTATGTTACATTTCTTGTTGAATAATACGAAAGTTTTGCCTGTTTCTGTAATACCTTAATTAATTAATGTTAATATTTCATTCGTTTTTTCGTAAGTGTGTCAGCAAAATGTATATAAATATTATCACCGACTAGTAAAAAAAGGTAAAACCTGGTTTTTGCTATATATAGTATTGTAGGGAATACCCACGTCCCTAAAATATTGTCAACGACCGATGAATCAACCTCTGGATATGTACAAATGTCACATACCAGAACATCAATACTGTTTACACGCAAATAATATTTACATCGCATTCCACGGTAGAAAGAGAACATATCACGCCGTTTCGACAATAAATATTCTACCCACTGTATTATCCGCAGCGTCTGCGACCACCTCAGCACGCGCAGGAGTGAGATCGAGATATACCGCGGACGCATTCACGCGCCCCGTTCTGAAATTCTATATATACCTACTTATCGATGAATAAAGAACACTTGTTATTATTCACTTGACCATTCATTGCTGTTTACTATTTATCGATTATTCACTCTCACTTTTTCGCATTCCTGAATCGACGTATTTTATTTTAAATACAAAACAAATCAAAATCATCACGACGTATCAAATTAAGCATCCCGCTAAATTGATGACCCCGAACGAAAAGGAACACAGAATTCGACTAAAGCGAATACAGAGATGTCAACAACATCATCATCAGCACGTCCTACTAGGACACACGCTAAAGTATCATAAGTAGAATTACCTATATAAATATCCCCGAGTTTGAGAGCAAAAAATTTTTACGATCTGGCCCTTAGCGAAAAAAGTTTGTGACCCCTGCTCTTATCTACTGGGAATTTGTGAATTATAAACATATCTCACAACAGCGCCACTACATATTGCCCTAGACCAGGGATGGCGAACCTATGGCACGCGTGCCACAGGTGGCACGCGAGACGATTTTGCGTGGCACGCGAATGAGGAGAAAAAATAAGTGTATAAGAAAAAATAAAAAAAGTTATAGAAATAGTATTAAAAAAATATTTAAATAGCGACGTGTATTTTCTTCGTTCATAAATAATTTCAGAAACGAAGGATATGACGACATTCATGCATAAATAAATCGCATTGTTTAATGCTTCCCGCGCGGTGCTAGTCCCTTGAGGTGTATTTTTTTTTTTGTAATGAACTTCGCTCCCGGCACGAGCCGTTCCGAAGTGTTTGATTTATCCACGACATACGTCGCACTGCGCGCTCTCGATGCGCATTAGATCATCAGCTCTCCTGTGGTTTAGGTGTATAATTGCTACTCTTGTGGATGAATATCATTTATCGACAATTTAAATTCGACGATTTGATGTTTCAGTGACAGAATAACTCTTTACCTGATCGGAGCAGTTTTGTTATCAATTTGTGCTATAAAAACAATCTAATTAATACAGAAACAAACTGTTTATTGGCACCCACAAAGATGGCTGTACCATATAAGAAACAAAAACTTGGTGAAGCCAGCAGTAAAAATTCTGGTAGACAATTTCAAAATTGGTGGACTGAAATGTACGGTGTAATTGAAAGAAGTGACAAAGCAATATGTGTTATATGTTCTGTGTCAGTGGTATCTAGAACATCATCTGTAAAAAGACACTATGAAACAATTCATAAGGAACTTCTTGGCAAAAGCAGAGGTGAACAAAAAGAATATATTTTAAGAGCAATCAAAAACAAAAATCTACAATCGAGTGCTTTAAATAAGTTTGTTAATAGTAATTCCAATTATGTTGCTGCTAGCTTTGAAATAGCCAAAATAATTGCCAAAAATGGAAAACCATTCAGCGATGGAGACTACATCAAGAATGCATTTTTAGAATGCGCACCATTTCTTTTTGAGGATTTTGGAAATAAAGAAAAAATATTCGAACGAATAAAAGAATTGCCTATCGCTCGAAATACAATAAAAGACAGAATCTTGAAGATGGGTAAAAATGTAACATATCAACAAAAAACAGATATAAAATTATGTGATTGGATTTCTATTTGTCTTGATGAAAGCACTGATGTCACTCTCTCGGCTCGATTAGCTATTTTTGTTCGATATTTTGTTGGCAATAAAATAATGGAAGAATTGATAAGTTTGGTATCTTTACCAGAAACTACTAAAGGCACAGATGTTTGCAAAGCAGTTGTAGAGGCTCTTTCTAGAGCAGAAATAAATTTGTCGAAAATCGTTTCAGTAAGTACAGATGGTGCACCCAGTATGATTGGCCAAACAGCAGGATTCGTCAATTTATTTACAAAGTTTGTTGGCCATCCACTGTTAACATTTCATTGTATAATACACCAGGAAGCGCTGTGTGCAAAGGATGGTCTTAAATCTTTTGAAGATGTGATGAAACTTGTGACTAAGATAGTCAATTATATTGCTGCGCATCCTTTATGCAAAAGAAAATTTGAATCATTATTAAATGAGGTCAATTCGATGTATAATGGATTAACGATGTATAATAACGTTCGTTGGCTTAGTCGCGGCAAAGTACTTCAGCGTTTCGTCGAGTGCTTTGATGAAATTTATATGTTTTTAAGTAACCAGAAAATAATTCAGTATGAAGAATTATCAGATGTTGAGTGGATTTCGAGATTGATGTTCTTTACTGATTTTTGCTCCCATTTGAATGATCTAAATATAAAATGACAAGGCCGTGGCAAAATAATAACTGTTATGTTTGATAATATAAAAGCATTTGAAGCTAAGGTACAAATATTTAAGCGTGATATAATGACCAGAAATTTTAAGTACTTTCCCAACCTAAAAAAATACACGATGGATCTGGAAATCCATGAAAAGCCAGACGTAGGAAAATTAATAGAATCATTTGAAAATGCTTTAGACGCAACAATAGAACAATTTTCAAGAAGGTTTGTTCAGTTTCGACAACTTGAAGAAACTACAAAATTTATTACCCATCCAGACACATATAAGTATCAACAATTAAACTTAACAATGTTTGAATACATGGAATTAGATGATTTTGAAATGGAATTGGTAGATTTTCAGTCGAGTTCGATATGGACACAAAAATTTAAAAACTTAAGAATTGTTTTGGAAGAAATTGATCGAGATCGATTCGTTGGACCAGTCCAGAGGTATGCCGAAAATGAAGTACTTACAACTTGGCAATCCATCCCGGAAACTTTTTCTTGTCTTAAAGTAATAGCAATGGGCATATTAACAATTTTTTCGTCGACGTATTCCTGTGAATCATTATTTTCTTCAATGAACTTTATTAAATCAGACATAAGAAGTAGACTTACAGACGAAAGTACTACTGCTTGTATTTTATTAAAAGCTACCAGCTATGAACCCGATATAAAATATTTGGCATCTAGCATCCAACAACAAAAATCTCACTAATAAGTTTTGAGGTTCACAATTTTTTTCAAGTCTATTTTTTTATTTATTTCTCTTAGTTCGCCATTAATAAGTACTTAATTATTTTCCTCGGTGTATTAATTTTTGTTTTTATTAAAAATCTGAAGTTACACAAACATTTGATGCATTTTTATTTCCATGGCATGTGGCACGCGACATATTATTTTATTGAAAAAAAAAATTTTTTGGCACTCAGTCTCAAAAAGGTTCGCCATCCCTGCCCTAGACATTCTTATCGCATGTCTCAGAACTTTATTGATAAATAAATCTGTAATCCTAATATGATACCCGAATGATTTACTGTTGAACATTACGTCATGGTCTTTGATAGTGTCGACACGCCAGATGGGTTGGTCATCTATTATACTCGTATTATATATCTTGAGTACTGCGACTGAGGCCCAAGCTGTTTAAGACGTCATAAGTTCACATTTAGAGATGTTGAAGAATAGTGTATTGGTCTCAAATCATTTCCATATACCATCAAATTGATTTGTACTTCTTTGCCATTTTGGAGAGAATCTATTTGTTTAACCTTTCCTTTCCTGTGCTAAAAAAAATCCCGCAATCCGGTGTTGTGTATTCAATACACATCAATACACATGTAAAAATGAACAGTTTAAAATCGGAAAAATTAGAATATTCATAGCCAATCGCTTAAATTAATTAAATTTGAAGTCAAAAGGGATAATAATTGAAATTTAATTGCTGAAAACATGAAAAAAACATCAGCTGACGTTCACAAACCGGGCGAATGGATGCCCGATAGCTACTGAAGCGAGAGAAGCGAGCGAACTGAGATTCTATTTATTGCGTTCCCATATACCGAAGTACACTTCCTCGCCCACAGCGGGTTTTTAGAATGAATATACCTACGTCACACACTGGCACACGTTTGATTGTATTGGTGAATTTATTCCCGATTTTCACAAAATATCTCTGATGTGGCCGATAAGTGCTCATTATTTTTTCATTCAATGCGTAAATGTATTACGGAGGAATACCTAAAATCTGAGCCCAGTATTTATTATATTTATAGAGACATTAAAGTTTTTAGAAGCAATGTGTACTAGTTACACATCACAGGGAAGGAAGGGTAAAACAGTTTTAAATGATCGGCAAACATAAGAACTTGGAATCCCTGATGACTCAACCGATATCTTTGATGAAAATAATGTAGGAACGAGATTCGAACCTTGCGGAACACCTGATTATGCTAAAGGATAAAATCCACACTAAAAAATGTTGTAGAAATCTGTTTTGGATTTGTTCAACTGTTATTGATCGTTCAGCCAGAAGAGACATTTTGCAAAAGTGTGAGTAACACTCTCTGTAATCCACAACTTATATAGTAATTTTAGTAATTGCATATGCTAGAATGCCACACAATTGGTTCGCGCAGAGCGCACGTTTGTTATGTTGTTAAAATACTCGGTGATTAGAAAAATACTACCATGTCGAAATTAGGAGTGTATAATTCAAAAATTTTCCTAAGCTTAGAATATACTTTGTTATAACTTAAAGTTTCCTAGAATTTAGTATCACTCCATCCACTATTATTTTAAAACTTTATTATTTGGCATTGTAATTATGATACATTAATATGTTAAATAATCTTTCATTCATTTTATTTTTATGTGCTATAATCTAATTAAAGCTGACGAACATTTTTAATTTATAATACTTGTACTTATATTTATTTTTAATCTTGAAAAATTTCATTATAGTTATTGAATGTTTCCTAGAATCTGCCATGCCTAAACAATTTATATGTTAAATAAACTTCCTTTCATTTTATTTTTATGATTATTACAATTTAAGGTGACAAAATTTTAAATTTTCAAAACGTTTGTGTTCATTTCAATGTTTGAATATAAAATATTAATTTTATATTTTTTTGCCTTTTCACTTTATTAAAAAAGTAAAGTGATGTAATGTATCCCTACCAATGTTAATATGCTAATCTTATCATATACTCTGTTATCCACATCCAATAAATATTATAAGTAATCATGCAAACCAATGTTAAGCTTATTGATGTTAACCATTTCTGTACTATGTAATCTAGAACCTATAAATATTAGTGTTATCACGTGTATGTCAAACTTAACTCAATGTACTCGTATTATGTTTAATTTTATTATCTTGTTGGCGGTTTACTATCCAAATTCAATAAAGATTTGGTATCACTAAATGGAAGTAAACTGCGAACAAGATAAATCGCTTGATACTGATTTGACCTTAAGGGCAACGTTAACATACCCGACAAATTCCTTCTTAATCTATCTAAGAATCGTGCGTATGGTTATTTTTGCTTTAAATAGAACGTCATATCAGAGGCAGTAATCATTATTCTTAAAGCCACTACGATGTTAACATCATCGTTATTATTACTTCTATAATACTGTTAATATTATACTTCAATGTAATTCAACGATTATACAAATAAAATTACACAGTTGAAATTCTAAAAGTGTTTTCGTTGCAAAAGGCCATAACAGTGACACGTTTTTGTAAACGCACTGTTACTCACACTATTGCAAAATGACTCTTCTGGCTGAATGTTCCATATGATTAAGTCACACAATAATCTATTATGAATCAATGAATACCCTAGAAACTCTTATCAGAAATTAAAAAGTACTGTAATCATTTGACTTAATTCCATGTTATAAATTGAGTCGATAATATCTTATCGCTATAATATTGCGAAATGTTGAAGGTTAATAGCATTGCGATATTAAATATAGTTTAGGTTCAGCCTTTCTTTATTATCTTTTTAATATTCCGTATCGTACAATACCTTGATCATGATTTTACAAAACACAAGAAGATAAATACATTAAATTTATTTGTTATTCGTGACAAAAGATAGATTAATGGATCGTATATAGATCAAACTTTAATGTAATTTATCGTTAAAGTTTAATTTAACATTACAAAGAAGGTTATTCCAAATATAATATATTTATACACAAATATAAACGATCTCGATGGCCTAGTTGGTAAAACGCTTATCTCCCAAAACCAGAGATTACGGGTTAGATACCTGTTGGAGCCCAGATTGAAATGTTGTGTATGGGAGAGAAACTTATTTATTTAACACATTTATTGCAAATACAATCTGGTGGGCTTATGACCAGGCGGGAATCTTTTCCAGCCAACCAGACAAAAGTAAATGAAGCAGCAAGTTACGTGGTTGCATAAATCATTCATATGACTATCCATCCCCACGAAATTCATAAACACATACGTGAGCATATGCTCACGAACCCCACGAAGACGGACAATCACCCGAATATTATTTTTCATATAAAGTGAGATATCATCAATCAAAAGGAAAGGAAGGGATGCTGGAGAGGAAAGGAAAAGAAAAATCAGGAATGAAACGCGTTATTTTATTCACTAGAAATTAAGAGTTTTTTCAGTCACTTCTTAAACCATGCCAAGGACGGAGTGAGTCTTATATTGGTTTGTAACTGAACATGGACAGTAAAGGGTGACGTAAAAAAGAAGGAGCGGGGAACTGGAAAGGCCAATAGACAATCTGTGTTTGGGAAAGACGCTGAAAATTTTCGAGAATATAAGAGGGGGTGGCGGGACAGTTAAGGATATAGACAGTGTGTGAATTTGGCGTTTATTTCTAACATTCAACCAGTTCAATGCGTTTTGGTATGAAGTTCGATTTGATCGTACTTTCGTAGTATACGAGTAGTATAGAAGATATGGGAAGTTGGGGAAGACCAAGAATAACGATGTACGTTTAAATGATCAAATTCTAAAAGCGGGAAGAGTAGAAAGTCTTTATAATAGGAGATTATGCTTGACGAGGTGTATGCCCGTGACTGAAGCGAAGTATGTGTGCCAAGAAAGAATTAAGTTAAGATTTGTTCTTTCAGCTTACCTCATTAGATACATGGAGATTGTTACAGTCAAATAATGGCGTAAGATGATAAATTTAGTCAAATAATGGTGTAATAAGTGTCGAATAATGGTGTAATAAATTGAGTCAAATAATGAATGGTGTACAGTCAAATGGTGTAAGATAATAAATCGAATAAATGCCAAATAAATGCTGTAGAAATGCGTGCACCTTGAATAATACATATGATGAAAATTTATGACAAAATACGGAAAGAAGTGATGAGAGATGAATGTGAATTTATGACTAAATACGGAAAGAAGTGATGAGAGATGAATGTGAATTTATGACAAAATACGGAAAGAAGTGATGAGAGATGAATGTGAACTTAAAGTTGATCCTCATCAGCTCAAATATAAAAACAATATAAAACACATACAAAAAAAATCCTCAGATATCTATGGAACATAACAAAGGGCAATTACCCAAAATAAGCTCACCACGTCGAACTTCTCACGGTGTGTAACTATAGAAGCCACGAAACAAGAAGGCAAGAATCCATTGCGATATTCCAACTTAAGGTTTTTCAAGGTTGCTTTAACTGTCCCTCGATTCTAGAAGCACTAAGTTTATATGTACCCAATAAATATAGCCGTGCAAGGAATCACCCTCTGTTCTACATACCAGCTTACAGGACGAATATCATGGCTAAACACTCAGTCACGTGTGGTATAGAGATATTGAACCAACTGAATGATACTGTTGATATATTCTCGGCACCGCCTAGCAGTATGAGAAGAATCCTGGCTGATATTCTTCCTAATGAATAAGCTAACGTTAGAAGTAGACCCTCTTTGTGTAACAGGAGAAATCCATGCAAAGTGGGTACTAAATACGATGAAAAAGAACACTCTAATATGGTTGTGGCACGTGTAACGAATGAGTGAAGAAATACTATAGGTAGTGCAAATATGAGTGGAAAGCGTGGCCTAGAAAGAAAAATGGAATTATGATTGGATCAAGGGAATGTTATTTTGAAGAATGGAAATTTAAAAAGTGAAACGTATGGTAGAAATTATATGAGAAAGTATATTTATCTAGAAGAGGTGAAATATGTGTGTCACACTAGAAAAAACTGGCGCTTTCTCCTCTCTGGCTACACCAGCAGGGAAAGTTTATATGTATGATAAATCTAGTAAGATTTGACAAGAAAACTTTGATGTATTATGAGTCTCTGCCTCTTGTTAGTGGCAAAGTTTTATTTCTTATTTTTACGACTGTTAGCCACTTTTTTGTTATTTACGTGTTAATGTTTACTCGTGTTTAATACGCCGCATAGTAAGGTCAATACAACCTTTTCATTTTTAGATAGTTTATAAGAGGTAGATATTCGCAAGTTATAAACTGTCTTTAAGGTATTCCCCAGGTCTCAGAACCGTTGGGGGAATCCCCTTATAAAAGCTTTTAAAATATCCATAGATCGCCTGAGGATATTTTTTTCTGCCTACGCCAATGAGAACATAGAGTGTGTTTGTGATAATGCTGACATTTGTCTATATTTTTTTTAATTAGTTAAAGCATCTTTTAAGATACTCCGAAGACGCCGCGCACTTGTCAGCAGAATCCCGTTAACCATGTTAGGTATGTGACAACCGGTTATGCGTGCAAGAAACTGAGAGTTATGGAGGTGAGAAATGACCTGATCGAGTAACACAGTTGCGAAATGACTCGGATTGGATTATTTCGCAATAGTCATTAAAATTGTAGTTTTAGATGACTTCTGGCAATGCAGTCTGCTCATAAATATCATTGCTTATTTTTTATTCATATCATATTAATATTAAACATTTATGACGAATTCTTATCTAGATATGGCAGCTACAGAAAAAATATTCCTTTTAAAAATATCATTTAAAATTACAATTACTGATTGAAGAATTTTATTTCTCTCTAATGTCCACATATTGGTCAATATATTTATGTTCTACGTTACACGTTTAGTACTTTCTTTTGTGACACCTTTCGTACGCTGTCAATTAACATTCTTCCATTATCGGAATCAATACAATAATATATATACACATATTGACAAAATTTCCCTGTCGAGGTAGGCTGGGAGGATAGAGAGCTAGACTTTCCTATCTCGACAAACACCTTTTGTCCCTTCTACACCCATACACCTTCTACAATTTCTCAAACTTTCTACGTGTCCTTCTTACTACCCTTGGTCTTTTTCTAGCACACATTCCACTCATATTAGCACTATATATCTATTTTTTAGTTTGTTTTCATTCATTCGCTCCATGTGCCCAAACCATCTCAATGCGCTCTTCTCCATCTTACACAACACAACAGTCTTAAATTCAAATTCATCCCATGTCACATAACCCCATATTCTGTCATACATTGCCACTCCATGTATTTGTCTCAAAACACACATTTCTTTTTTTCCCCCTCCCATACAAGAAAGTTGGTACCAATATTGTGAACTATCTACTTAGCAGATTTTGATACTGTGTTGTTCAAATTATCTTTTAGTGACCCATTGACTTGGTTTCCTATCGCTACACGCCGTTCGATATCCCGCGTAACTCTTCCCTCATCTGAGAAAATGCTACCCAAATAGCGAAATCCTTCAATTTAACACAATATTTCATTATTCACACGATAATTACAGCACTCTCAATTCTTTACCTGACAGTGTAACGACGTAATTGTATATACGTAGGAACATATGAATTAAGGGGAAAAATGAGTGACAAAATTGTGTGTTTGATACCAAAAAACCAACATAATTCAAAAAAATGTCCTCAGTGAGATACAGGCAAAAGCCTAGTTTACTGGAGACAACAAATGAAAGGCAACAAACCCAGATCCATTAAAATTGTGTGTCCGAATTAAATTACTAGTTGTTTTTTCGTAAATTATTTATATTTATTGTCATGTGTAAAATAAGTAAAAACTATTAATATCATATTGAAAAAGTGAAAAAATTATTATTACCTCAGTTTTATTACATCGTTCAAATTTTTTAACATTGAACTAAAAAGAACAACGTCCAATGTAAGTGCCCTTACTAACTAGTGGTTTTATTAAAATATCACGGTCACTTTGCAATCTTTCTGAAACAGCTAATTATCATTTTATTGCCGATCCAACGGCTCCATCTAAAATAAATCTCAGTCAGGCCGATGGAGTGGATCACATTTGTATAACGCATTGACCTACAAACCAATCAGTCGAGTCTCATCAAATATCATTCATAATCGAAACTATTCCAAATAAGTTCAAGAAGTCCGTTTTATGAGATGTTCTCATTAAAACAAACTGGGTAATGATATCAATTATCATCATCAGCCCGTCTCCGTCCAAAGATGAACATAGGCCTCCCCTCTCCTCTTCCATTCCTCTCTTTCCTGGGCACATCGTTTCCAGTTGCTCCCGGCCGCTCTTCTAATGCAGTCTGACCTCCGTGTCTGAGGACGGCCCACACTTCTTCTTCCCTGTCATGGGCGCCACTCCAGCACTCTCTGGCTCCATCTATCATCTGTGCATCTGGCAATGTGTCCCGCCCAGTTCCACTTCTAAATGGCGACTCTTTCAGCGACATCAGCTACTTTGGTCTACTGCCTTATCCATTCATTGGTTCTCCTATCCCTCAGAGAGATATTTAACATTCTTCTCTCCATGGCCCTCTGCGTCACCATGAGCTTGTGCATAATCTGTTTATTCAGCACCGATGTTTCCAGCCCATATGTTAGCACCGCTTAAATTTATTAAATTTGAAGTCAAAAGTGATAATAATTGAAATTTAATTGCTGAAAACATGAAAAAAAAAACATCGACCGACGTTCACAAAATGGGCGATGCGACCACCTCAAATGGCTGCCCGAAAGCTACTGAAGCGAGAGAAGCGTGCGAAATGAAATCCTATTTCTTGCTTTCCCATATAGCGAAGTAGAGTGAGATTGAGACGTGAATAGCGTCGTTTCTTCACTTCTTTTTTTAGAATGAATTTACCTACGTCACACACTGGCACACATTTGATTGTATTGGTGAATTTATTCCCGATTTTTCACAAAATATATCTGACGTGGCCGATAAGTGCTAATTATTATTAATATAATTTTTTTCATTCAATGCGTAAATGTATTACGAAGGAATACCTAAAATCTGAAGCCAGTATTTATTATATTTATAGAGATATTTAAATTTTTAGAAGCAATGTGTACTAGTTACACATCACAGAGAAGGAAGGGTTAAAATAAAAAAAATATAAAGTTTTACTTAAACTCAATTATCTATGTAAGATAAGTTTGTTTATTAAGGAAAAATACATATGAGGAGAAAAAGAAGATAATATGATTTTTTGAAGCACGGCACGTGCATACTCGTTGATAAAGCGATATCACGTCATATAATATTGGTAACGACTGCTACGGATTTATATTTATAACTTATTAGTATTACACAAATTAGAGTTACTTATCGGTATAGAAGTGACCGTGTTGCATAAAGAAACTGGGTCTGGGAACTGCTTTTAGTAGTTCCTAAAGGGTGAGTCGCGGCTGGTTGACAAGAACGTCGCGGGATCTTCCAATATTTTCACCAGAATGAACATTATGTGGTTTTTCAATCGTTGTGCTGATGCGATGATAGTAAGTGACATCTAGCGGACACTGTGCAAACCACAATTTTTTTTTGATATATTGGACACATTTTTGTATGTTGTGCAAACATTTTACTCCTGGTAAAGAGTGGTTCAACCTTCTGGATATGTTTGGGGTACACAAAGTGCGTTGGTGTCTGTGATCATTCTATGTCCGACTGTTATAGAGGATTGGTGTCTGTGATCATTGTATGTCCGACTGTTATAGAGGATTGGTGTCTGTGATTATTCTATATCCGACTGTTATAGAGGATTGGTGTCTGCGGTCATTCTATATCCGACTGTTATAGAGGATTGGTGTCTGTGATCATTTTATGTCCGACTGTTATAGAGGATTAGTGTCTGTGATCATTCTATGTCCGACTGTTATAGAGGATTGGTGTCTGTGATCATTCTATATCCGACTGTTATAGAGGATTGGTGTCTGTGATCATTTTATGTCCGACTGTTATAGAGGATTGGTGTCTGTGATCATTCTATCCGAATGCTATACAGGATTGCAGTCGTTTATTCGAATCAAAGCTCCGAATGCAATGTGAAACCATTGCATCATTCACAGGAAAGGACTCCCATCAAAGTATGAGTCAAATCTGACGTACCTACATACATACCATTGCGTTATTTCCCTGTCTTGGTAGGCAGAGAGGACAAAACGCCACACTTCCTTAACTCGACACATACATCATTAGTCTCTTCCAAATCCATACACCTTCTTATACAACCTCTAAGATTTCCCTGACTTTCTACTTTTCCTTCTTTCAGAATACCATTCACTTGATTCAATCATACTTTTTTGGTCTTTATCTCGTACGCCTTTCTCTCGCATTTGCACTGTATATCTGTTTTGTTAGGTTTTGGTCTGAAATAATGATGTTTTATTTATTCAATAATATATATTATGATGGATCACATGAACTTTTTGTGAATTTTAAATTAATTTTTCAGTACTTGGGTTTGCAAGACTTGTGGAAAAGGTTTGTGTGAGCTTTTGAGTGTGGTGTTTTTTGTTGTTTTATATTTATATTTTTTTTTATGATTATGTGCGGTGTATTATTGGATGAATATTTTAGTTTGCCTGGAGTGATGAAGTGTGAGGAGTTTGATTTCGAGTGATGTATACATGTGTAATTGAGTGTCACTTTTTGTCAGGCTGGTGAGAATGTGCAACGGGGTTTTATATAATCCAAAATCGGAAAGAAGTATCGATTTATTTTTTCATGCTATATGTCCTCAGTGAGATACAAGCAAAAGCCTAGTTTACTGGGGACACGACAAATGAAAGGCAACAAAGCCAGATCTATTAAAATCGTGTGTCCAAATTAAATAACCTGTTGTTTTTTACGCAAATTATGATGTATATTTCTTGTCATATGTAAAATAAATACATAAAATATTAAAAAAATTTTTTTTAGCTAACTTATCTACCGGCACCAACATAAATACAACTATTGGGTATATTCTGCCAAAGCAAGGTGAGGATATTCTGCCAAAGCAAGGTATCCGCCCCATAATGACATAGAGCATAGAGTCCAGAGCCGACACTGTCAGAACCAAAAATCTCCTTCGAACCAACGAAATGAAGGTACTCAGGAGTATCGCTGGCAAAACCCTTCGTGATAGAGTACGAAACACAGAAATCCGAAGGACGTGCGAAGTTGAAGATATTGTCAGATGGGGACGAAAGAGAATAAGGTTCTGGAACGAACACGTATCCAGAATGGCGGAACCAAGAGCCGTAAGAATGGCCAGGGACAGTATCCCTCAAGCAAGCAGATCTCCAGGACGATCTCCCAAAAGATGGAAAGACAGCTGGCAGTCGACGTCACAAGAGGCAAACAATGATGCAGGACCATAACAGGCCAACAGGCCTAAAATAATAAGAAGAAGAAGAGGTATATTCTGACTTTGTGCACCGTGGAAAAGTCGTGATACACTAAGGGTACAATGAAACGAAACTGTTTGGGAGCCACTGGTATAGAATCAAGTTTTAATTGCCGTACGTTTCACTAAGTTAAATTAAATGACCATTTTATTAATGCTGCGACATGTTGTCGCTTAAACTGATTTTCTTCAGCAGTTCTGGATTCTCTCTTTACGGACTCATAAAATACCTTGCAAGTGTAATAAAATGCAGATTTATCCGTCTTAATATCGGCACATACTTCTAGCACCCAGTCGCGTGATTTTAATTTAAATTTATCTTTTTAAACGAGGAGTACATCTTAAAATAAAATAAATATGTAAATTATATATTTATCAGGCAGTGGCAATTATTATTTTATATTTATTTAATAAATTATTGTATATTATACAGTATGGTGATATTATTGCCAGGTGGAAATTTCTTCTAACCAATCATGTCATTTTTTTGAGTTTAATATTAAATTTGATTTTGTTTTGTTTTTTGCATATTCTTAAAGTTTAGACCTTTAAAAATATGTTCTCAAAAGAAAAGTTTAAAATTCTCAATGTTTACGAAATTATAGCTATAAATAAGGCAGTAATTACGCCGCACCGAAATGATACAGACAATAATTTCAAAACTTTAAACGAGTTTTTCTCGAAACTACTTTTTTTGACCTGGTCGACGTAAAATCTCAAGTTCTATTAAACCGATTGCCTTCAAATTTTGTATAAAACTTTGATAAAAAATTTTGTATCGTCTCTACCTTGGAAAAGTCAATAAATTATAATTATATATAATTAATAATTTATTTAATAAACTATTGTAAATTATACAGTATGGTGATATTATTGCCAGGTGACAATTTATTCCAACCAATCATGTATTTTTTTTTACAAAGTTTAATATTAAAGTGGTATATGGCCGCACGGTACCGCACTGGACTTTAATGCAAAATGTCGTCGGTTCGAGCTCGGCATTGTGCTACTCTCTCTAATGATATAGGCATAAAATAAAGGCGAAAAATATATCAATGGCAATGTACACAACGAAAGTATCATACAGTCTTCTTCTTCAGTTTCAATCATGAGGATTGGTTAGCAGCATAGCTCTGCATCTCCTCCTCCACTCCGCTCGGTCTTCAGCGATCTTCTTGAGCTCTGTATAGGAGGTGCAGTCCATATCGTGGCATATTTGCTCCAGATACTCTCGGCGAGGGGGCCCTCTGCCAATCGATCCCTCAATCATTCCCTCTAGTATATTATGCAGGAGATTTTTATTTCGCAGCATATGACCCATCCATTCTGCACGCCTTTCCGATAAAAAAAAACAATTTTTGTTCTATATAAGCGTTGTTCCACTAAAAAAAAATCTGAGTTCTTTACCTCTATAAAATAAGTCTTCGACAATTACGTAAGTCTGCTTGGTGAAGTTTGGAAATATTTTGTGGTATACATACATAACATATATTGTACTTAAATATACATATAATTATTAAATAATTTTAAAACAATGACTGTAATTTATTATTACTACTGCTTTTTGTATCTTCATGTTAGTTTAAGATAAAGTTTTGTATTTTTTGTCAATAATTTTAAGTACTTGTATAACATGTCACATGTTCATTTGTATATAAAGACACTGTTGTGTCGTTAATTAAATAAATACTCGTAAATATGGTGTTTGACAGGTGCCTGGTTTCTTCGATCCTGCTGAGAACCTCGTCATTTGTAATGTGGTATCTCCAGAAAATCCTTAGGATTCGTCTATAGGTCCACATCTCGAAGGTCTCCAATCTTTTTCGACCCATTTCGCCTATGCACCATGTCTCGCAACCATACATCAAAATACTCCACACATATGTCTTGATCAATTGCTGGTGGGGCTTTAGGTCCATGTTGTTGGATTCGAAAATCTTTGATTTCTTATTAAAGGCGAGTTTTGCTTGGTAGATGCGACTGTCAACCTCTCATACAGTGTGATACTAAAAACAGTTTTTTTTTATTTTTTTATCATTCATTAATTCTACATGATCGAACAATTTCAACGCATCTTTCTTCATCTTAACAAGTGCATTCTTTCCTCATGTCCTCTTTCCTTATTCTGTCATACTTTGTTCTCCATACATTCTACCTTTACGCAACGCTCTCATTTCTACCGAAGAGATTTATGACATTATCAATTCATTGAATCAGATATTGTGTAAATCTTTCCAATATGAGGTAATCTCTTCCGACCGACTATTGGATGCTTTGAATGTAACCGACATGAATATCAATAAATTAGTCAGTCACAAGTAACCTTGATCAATATATTATAGGCATATCGTTAAGAAAATTTATTGCACGTGCATGTGTGAATGACTAAACCGAATTGTTTCCTGAACATTTGGGTAACTCTGACAGAGGTTGTGAAACTATGACTTACGTGCCCATTTTGAGTGCTACAATATATTTTTTAAGCTTTATTGGACTTTTATACAGCTGTCAAAAAAGAAGTATACTTCGAAATAGGTTGATAAGAAACGTCTAGTTTTTTTGAACGTTGATATAAGGCGTACATTTCCAAAATGACACGCGTCTAACTTCCTACGTACACACATACATCACGCCGTGTCCCTTACGGAGTAGGCAAAGATAACGTATGTCCAAGCATTTCTATCCAACTACTTTCTTTCAAAACCTGATTCATCTGATCCAGATATGTTTTCGTCAGTCGACCTCTTGCATTTCTATCTTATGTTCTTAAATCTCATTTCTTCATCATACTAAAAAACGTCCATTTTATCAATGCATTAATTTCTGATGACATTTTAGATCGGTTATACTTAACCTGCGGTCCGCCAAGCTTTTTTGTGCGGCCCTCAACACATTTATTATCAGGAACATGATTTACAAAATCTGGCATTCTATATTTCGTATATCTTGAGATTAATTTCGACTTTGACGTACAGACATGGAAACCCGAAGAGGATGGTCGTTGTCGTGTCAACATCAGATCTGGTATGAGAGTGTTGCTACTGCACACGCTAGATTTATTCCCAAAAAACAAACATTTGACAGACAAATATGCGCGCAAATAATTTTGCTTGTGGCAACACATACATTTTTGACAGCTCCAAAGTTGAATGCGTCACAGTCACAGTGTTGCGGCTTTATTTCAAGTAAACATTACCAGTATAGTGTTGCGGCCCGCGTAGCTTTACAAATATATGTATGTGGCCCGAAGAAAAAAAAGGTTGAGTATCATTGGACTAGATCAATACTATTACTTTTATCGGTTTTCTGCCAGATGCAAGTTTCACTGGAGATAAGAGGGGCACAAACACACCATTTCATTTTTACTACTGTTGACATGGTGCGATTGTTGTATATTATTTTAAATGCTCCATTTACCTTGTTCCCTTGCTGATATATTAAAGACACATGTTAATGTTTATCAAATTTGAAATATTTTTATGTCTGTGGTACCTTAGATTATTTCTATATAGGTTTCAATCTGTAAAGGTCAATATTTCTTGAAATAAAATTTTTCTTTAGACAATAACAACTGTGGTGACGTGATGCATTTATTAAGATCCCCAGGCATAAAAACTTGAAACGCAGTTAACACTTTGGCCATGATGTTGATCAAATTAGATGTATGAATGCGATAAAGCGGAGATTGTTAGTATATATGTAAATGCAGAGAACGAATATTTTAACAGAGGAAAGATAAATTAAAATTTTATTACGTATTGCGACTACTTCGTTACAGCAAATGCCTAGTGAAATGGTTTTATTTAAAATATCCACAAAATAGTAGGTTTATGCTGTCATTATTTTACTGCAATATTCAGATTGTAGTTTTTGTATTCTATTGTTCTTTCGTACAACTGGTGACTTTATTATCACGTGATAATCTTTTCCAACCATGAATTAATGAAGCTTTAAGCGTAAATCTCAATGGAACCATAAAAAATGGTGAAAACTGGAATCTACATCAATTGTTTTGAATATTTTTTGCTAATGTCTTTTAATATCTCAAATGTTTCTTAATGTATTATTTAGTATACTTTTTATAAATGGCTCTCCGTATCTCTAATGCTTTTAAATTCATCATTTTGTATCATACGAGTATTTGTGAACGGGTGTCCGTATCTCTAATGTTTCAAAATATTTTTTTTAATATTTTTCACGATTAACTGCATATCTCTAATACTTTTGAATTTCATCGTTTTGTATTAGTTATTGCGAATGACTTTCCGTATCTCTAACGTTTTCAAATTCATCGTTGTTTCATATTGAGGAATGAATTTCCGTATCTCTGATGTTTTTAAATTCATCGTTTGAATCATATTAGGGAGCGGGTTTTCGTATCTCTAATGTTTTCAAATTCATCGTTGTAACATATGATACTATGATGTTTTCAAATTCATCGCTGTATCATATTGTGGAATGAATATCCATATCTCTGGTGTTTTAAAATTCACCGTTTCATCAATCAATCATTTAAGGGAGCGGGTTTTCATATTTCTTCTTCTTCTTCATGATGTGCCCTGTCAGGTCCCCCCGACGTTGGCAATCACTCTGGCGAAGGCTTCTCTGTCTTGCGCGACCCGGAACAGCTCCTCCACACGTCTCATTCCGGTCCAGTCTCTTATATTTCGCAGCCAAGACGTTTGCCCTCTCTCCATAGTGATATCCTGGGAATGATAATCAGGGTGGTTTCCCGTTGCCTTCCCTGATAGGTGTTTCTGTAGGGGTCACCCTCCCTTAGCCGGGGGGGTCCGGTTTTATGGCGCCGGACACTCGCACATTCATCCTCTCCTATCTGCTATGGCACTGATGGTAATATGCCAGTGACCACATTGCCCAGGGCTCGCGGGGCTTAAGAGGCCACTCGTGGACGCTAGGAGTAGGACTATTGGTAGTGTTGCTGATGGAATGCAACTATGGCGTTACGCGGTATTTTATAGGCACACATTTTCCGGCAAAACATGCACCACCGCGACCCTACCAAACTTTGAGCCCCTATGGCTCCTATGAGCCCCTATGAGCCCCTATTCATATTTCTAACCTTTTTAAATTCATCGTTTGTATTATATTAGGGAATGGGTTTACGTAACTCTAATGTTTTTAAGTTCATCGTTTGAATCATATAAGAAAGCGGGTTTCCGTATATTTAATGTTTTTAAATTCATCAATTTGTATTATATTTGCTTATGGGTTCTTATTAATAAAATGAGAAGCGTATTCTGGGATGATAATCAAAACATGAAACTTCGACAACGGTTAGTCAAATGCTACGTTTGTTCAGTGTTACTACATGAAGTGGATTCATGGACCCTCAAAGTTGGTAGTATGAACTGACTGGAAGCATTCGAAATATGGATACACTGGAGAATGCTACGAATACCCTGGACCGATATGGTCAGCAACACGAGTGTTCTTCAAAGAGCCAAAGTTGATAGAGAGTTGCTGACTAATATTAAAATCCGAAAGGTGTCCTATTTGGGTCATGTACTTAGAGGAGAAAAGTGTAAATTACTGCACCTGATCATCCAAGGCAAAATGGAAGGTCGAAGAGGTGTTGACAGAAGGCAAATCTCCTGGCTCCGCAATATACATGATTGGACTAGTATAAGGAGCGTTGGGGATCTTTTTCGGGCTGCCGGGGACAAAGATGACTACTCTCAGGTTATTGTCAACGTTAGGGGGACCTGACATGACACTAGGAAGAAGAAGAATATGGGTTCTTATATCTTACACGTTTCTAATTCATTGTTTTGCGTATTTTTTTGCGAATAGATCGATATCTGTATCTCTTCATCGTTTCATATGATATTTGCGAATGTCTTTCCATTTCATTAATGTGTGTAATTCATTTCGTTATTTTTGATGAATGTGTTTCTGTATCTCTAATGTTTCTAAATATCTAATTTTTTTATATATCTAATGTTTTTATTTTATCTTTTAGTTTCATATTCAGTGACTGAGTTTCTGTATTGTTAATGTTTCTTCTTTATCGTTTTATATAAGTATTGTGACGTATTTAAAATATTAAACCCCCTTTTATAATCATGATTTGTCTCCGTAAAATGTGTCATTCCAAAAAAGGTTTATGATTTCAGTTCTTCAGTACATAATTTTATTTAACCCTTCCCTTACGGTGCTAAAATTGAAACGCGCGCTCCGGCGTTGGGTAGTGAGTACGCGATCAAAAATTTGCGATTTTAAATCGGACAAATATAAAAATTCATAGATAATCCCCTTAATTAATTATAATTGAAGTTAAAAATTATAATAATTGAGATTTATTTGCTGAAAACATTAAAAAACCATCTGGCAACGCTCACGGAACGGGCGTAGGTCTAATCTATTTGCAAGCCCAAAAGCTACTGCGGCGTGGAGCGGTAGTGGCTTACTTCCGGCGTGGCTTACGCTTGCGACAATTGAGACAATTGAGCTACTCGCAATTCAGTGGAGTATGCAAGAGTGAGATGCGAATATAGTTTCGCGCTTCCCACATACTCTTCACCTATCGTCAAGACCCAAGGTCGAGGCACTCACAGCGTTTAAATGCGAATTTGTTTCCGATCTTCACAAAATACCCACGATGTAGTCGATAAATTCTGATTATTATTAATATTATTTTTTAAATCAATGCGTAAATATATTATGGAGGAATACCTAAAATCTTAACATTGTATTTATTATATAATATTTATAGAGATATTGATCGTTTTTAGAAGCAACGTGTAGAAGATACCCAACACAGGGAAGGAAAGGTTAAAATATTCCTAAAATTTTCTGTTACACAACCGAACATGTAATATTGAACAATAATTCGTAGTATTGCCATACATTCGGTCGGCAGATTTATTTGTGGCAATCTGTCTTAGTCCACTCAGAGGTTGCGCTGCCTGACAGAGTATGTTAGGTCCACGCCTACAGGCCAGGCCCAACGGTATAGGAGAATCCTAAAAAGGAATACTTGTTGCTTTATTCAGTATGAAAAAAAAACTCGTATTTTCAATAGATGTAGACTTCATTTTGCTTTAATATATGAAAAATTGTTATTATTAATATGTTTTATCTGATTGATATTTTGATCTCATTGTTAATAGGAAAATACTGAAAAAAGATGCTGCTATAAGATGAGATAATGAAGATAAATTACATAGTTTGATAAGTAAATTGTATAAGATATGTGAAGAGAAATATTTAAGAATGATAGTTGCGAAATTCACAGGCATGATTATAGAAAAATACAAAAAGAAATGTTGTTTATAGTTAAGGCATTAACATTGTGGAGGTTTAAAGACATTGTAATTTATTTTTATCAAACACTGTTTATTCCACTTTTTTATGACGGTATAACTCTACCGGTTTCAAGGCTTTCACCTCATCTTCAGGGGAGCGCAATCAAGACTAAATGCTGTTCGAACTGGCACCGATATACACGCCTTTCATTTTTGCCTTTCCCATTATTTAATGGGAAAGGCAAAAATGGAATACTTAGCAACAGTGGTGTGTATAAACTTTTATGTGCTGACTGTGATCATTTCTATATAGGAAAGACAGGAAGATCTTTTGAAAAGAGATTTCGTGAACACAAATCCACCTTAACAAATCCTCTAATTTATTCTGAAATGGCTAATCATTGTCACCGCGAGAATCATACTTTTTCTATTGATGATGCCAAATTCTTACATATCAGTGGTAACGGAAATAAATTGGACAGATTAGAGGCCCTAGAAATTTCTAAATCAGTACACCGATCGGAACATCTGTTGAACAGTTATTTACCCAAAATTTCTCCGCTCTTGGCCGAAATTATCCCATGCCTCTCTCCTCTCCTCCCGCCCCCAGTCCCCAACCGTTGAAGCGTGTATATCGGTGCCAGTTCGAACAGCATTTAGTCTTGTTTGCGCTCCCCTGAAGATGAGGTGAAAGCTTTGAAACCGGTAGGGTTATACCGTCATAAAAAAGTGGAATAAACAGTGTTTGATAAAAATAAATTACAAAAAGAAATGTATGGTAAATGCGATATATTGGCATACAATGAAATATTGGCAAGTTCTTACTCTGTTCCCTGTCGCTACCCTTCTTTTAATGTTTATTCCAACTCCCCCATCACATGTTAACCTACTGCTCAAATAACAGAACTCAACAGTTTTTATTTAATTAGTCAAAACATATGTTTAATTGTATCTTGCTTGTTATATACGCATTACCATAATTTCTGCCATTATTTACGTAACCATTTTTTTTACAATAGTAACCCATTAATCTGGATCGTAATGGTTACATACAAGCATAATGGAAACTTACACTAGGGCCTGAGGCATTTTAAATACAGATATTACGATGGGATCTTTTTGCAGAAATGTAATATATCTATACAAAAACGATCCAAGCTACTTGATTAAATAAAAAAAAAGGTTTATTAATACCAGCATAGTATGCACACATTTACATATATACGAGTTTGTAAAATTTCGACTCCTTTGAGGCTTTTCTTTTTTTCGTTCTTGCTGACAGTTAGACCTGAAGTGGTATAGTATATGTGGGTTTACTTTTTATTTTGTTTTCTGCCGTATGTTTATGTTTTTTTTATTTATTCTTTAATCTAGATATGCGGGCGTGTGGGATGGAAGCCTCTCGATGGCCTTGCGGTCGGGCTCGCCCTACATTGGTGGGATATATCTCGGCCGGGGGAATGTTTGTGGGATGAGCCCGGACCTTTTAATGTCTTCTCTCTTGAATGTATCTTTTTTTGTCATCTATTTATTTTCTGTGTATTTTTATCTTCTTGTTTTCTACTTGTTCAAGGGTGTGGGCTGAAAAACATCTGGTGTCCCCGTGGCTGGGCTCGTCCTATATTGGTGGGGTGTATCTTGGCCGGGGGGATGTTATTTGATGAGTCCAGACCTTTTGATAGCTTCTGTTTTTTAATGTGTTCTTGAAATGTGTCTAAATGTATTATGTACATACTATGTTGCTATCAATAAACCTGTATTTATTATTATTTCATATTATTATTATTATTTACTTCAAGATAATATAAAATACATTTAATATAGAGAAGCTATAAAAAGCCATTTCATAACATCTCTGTAGTCGACATACACCGCCACCAATAGAGGGCGAGTCCAGCTCCGAGAATACAAATGTTTTTCAGCCCACACCCTAGCTGTTATCAAGGCAAATACATTTTTTTTACGATTTTAAACTTTATTATACACAGTACAATCTGCTAGTCTATTGCTATATAAATATATATTTCAACCAATTACAACAGTTTGCTTCAATTTACGAAGCCTAGGTGTTACAGACATCAACAGTAAGATTTGAGGAGAGGCGATTGAGATGGTATGTGCACGTTGGACGCAGAGCACCCGATCACATTGTGAACCAGACAATCTCCATGGATCTTCCTCGAATAACAACCAGAGGAAGACCAAAGAATTCATGGGTGGTGCAAAAAGATAACCTGGGACTTAGTCCGGGACAGAAGAGCATACAACCTGAGGACGAGGAGAGCTGACCCCAACTGTCTTCGCAGACAGTGTGTTGGGATGGAGCCAGAGAGAAGAAGAAGGAGATGTGAGAATAAATTGTTTGTTGAAATCATTTTTGAATTGCGTATCACGAAAGCTTGAATTTTAAGTGCTGTTTTTCATTAATAGATTTGTTAAAATTCTAGCGCATACCAGAACACTATATCTTAATGGATAGGAAATTTGACAGTAACTGTCTTCCAGGAAGATTTTGAAAGAATTGAATTACAGTTGGAAGATTTCGTCTCGAGAGATTGTTGAAACTAGAACACTTATTTCTAAGATATAAATGTTCCGGGCCTGAAGAAGTTGGAACGTGTATGGGCAGATACCGCTTGCCACGCCTAATGCATGGTCAGATGATGTTACAGTTAAAATTTAATGCTTCTACCATAAGTATTATGTCAACAAGATCCGATAAAATACGTGTCGTTTCGCCGTATTTTTAAATGTTAAAAATATATGTCTCTGACTTTCTACCTCACGTTTTCTTCAAGTATCATTCACTCGATCCGACCATACTATCCTTGGTTTTCCTCCACCTCGCCTTCCACTCAGATTCGCACTATATATATTTCTTCATTCGTTCATTCTACATGCCCAAACCATCTCAGAGTGCTTGAGTCTTCTTCATCTGACTCAATACATAGCCTTAAGTCCACATTAATCCCTAATCATTTCATTCCGTATTCTATCATACATTGTCACCTCACGTAGTCTTTTAAGTGCACGCATTTTCACAGCATTCATTTGGCTCCTTTCAGTATTTTTTCTATGTTCACGTTTCACTCCCATACATCAAAGTTAGTACTAAAATACTGATGTGCACTATCGTTTTAACAATATACAATAAAACATGCGTTCATTCACTTGGAAATCATTTCCATTCGATACGGAACGATGAAATGTTCCTTGAACAATAGATGCTACAGTTTTTGCCTTTGACCCACAAAAAGATGTCGGACCAAAGAGTAAAATGTGATTCAGACCATGTACTAGTCTTTGGGTCTGCCGACAGACTCTCCCACAAGAGTGTGCAAGTTTTGATTTCTCAATGGCTGCTTTACTTGTGATCTTGAGATAGCAGAGTCTTTATGGACAGATCTGGAACAAATCTTTAAGCAACACTTTCATAACACTACCTGCGCGTGATCAAAGAAACTCTTGTATCAATGACCTGTTGTAGAGTAGTTTGACTTACATTTCTGTTTTCGTTTGCTTCTTTTATCGAGTCTAGTTGTAACTGTACTTCCATATTTTTGAAGATTTTCCTTGATATATTTACAAAAGTGACCGGTGCGTTGACTTAATGGTTTAATATTTCAAAAGAGATTAATCAAGGATGGGTTATGTGACCCTGGTTGTTTAATATTTACAAAGATTGATGTGTGAAAGAAGGAAATGGGTGGCTTACAAATATCGAATGGGTTGTTAAAATTATCGAATGGGAATGGGTTGTTACAAATATCGAATGGGAATGTATGAAGAATACTGTAAGCTGATGGCATGACGGTTTTAGTGGAGAATAAAGATGAATAACAGGGTTTGATAAGGTATGAGATATGTGAAGAGATAGATCTGAGAATTAATGTAGCCAAATTCAAAATCAAAGTGATAGAAAAGAGGGTAAGGAAAAGTAATGCGATATATGAGGAAACTTTGTAAGATTGGAGCATATTGAGAAATTCTAGAATTTGGATAGTATTTTCTCACATTATGGATGAGTTCGAAAGATATCGAACGGCGTGTAGTGATAGGAAATATTGTCCATGGGCCACTTGAACATAAACTCTCGAACTGGATGTCGTACAATTTTCTAAGATGATAGTCGACAACAGTATGTTAATATAATATATAGTTTATGAAATATTAAGGAGGTTTAAAGACATTGTAATTTGTTTAAGTCTTGTTTGTGCTCCCCCGAAGATGAGGTGAAAGCCTTGAAATTGGTAGGGTTATACCGTTACAAAAAGTGGCATAAACAGTGTTTGATAAAACAAAATAGTATGTTAATAGTAACTTTGATGATGGGAATGAAACGTGGACGTGTAAAAAGATTTAAGGAAGCTATAAAAATAAGTGTACTGAGAAGAATACATGGGGGGACAATGTATGACAGAATACGGATTTACGGAAAAGTAATGATAATAAATAAATAAATATAGGTTTATTGATAACAACATAGTATGTACATAATATATTTAAATATACTTCAAGAACACATAAATTGCAGATAATATATTAAAGACAGAAGCTACCAAAAGGTCTGAGCTCATCTAATAACATCCCCCCGGACAAGATACACCCCACCAATATAGGGCGAGCTTAGCCACGGGGACACCAGATGTT